>OU343221.1:327183856-327540795 GCA_910596185.1 Chrysanthemum makinoi
ACACATCACCCTCTCATTTAATTTTCCCTCTTCTCTCACCAAAACTAATCATCTTGAATCTCAAACCCTAAGTTAATCAAGATTGAGCTTATGAACAATGGTGTTATCTGTGTGGAATATACGTGACGATAATAAAAATGACGCAGTATTGGATTATGATCATATTTATGGTAAGCTGCTTTTGTGTTTTTGTTTATCAATTATGATCATGAAAACTGTAGTTAAGAATGTTTAATGAGATTTTCCTATGAAAACCATAATTAATAATGTGTTATTATTGTGTTTTTTCCAGCCAAGGACCCTAACTTTTTTAGTCTGAAGATTCATCATGGAGGGATGTTCTCAGAGTCACCAGGAAGGAAATATGTTAATGGTAGGTTTAGCTTTGTGGATAACCAAGATGTGGATATGTTTTCTGTGATTGAGTTGAATGAGATGGTTATGTTGTTAGGTTATGAAGGGGATAGGATAATGTACTACCAATATTTGATTCCTGGTCTTGATTTAGACCATGGGATTAGAGCTTTAGGTAGTGACCAAGATGTACATGAACTTTGTAGGTATGTATTGTCAGGTCATAGGTTTTTGAATGTGTACATTGAGCATGATGAATCAACAGAATATACAAAATAGAATATACAAACATCAACTAAACGCGTTTTCTATATTTTCAAGTGTTTTGTGGAGATAAATTTCCTTTCCAAGTTCTTACAAAACTAGAGGTAGAAAATAAGAGAATTTTTTCTCCAACTAAACGCGCCCCTAGAGTCTAGAAACGTTTTCTATATTTCAAAATGTTTCCTCCGACTAAACGCACCCAAAATGTACGTGTGACTGTTTAATTCAATCTTTAGATAATTTTATCATCATCCTGCTAGCTATGTAAAAAATTGGACAAAGATAGAAGTATATTTAAATTCTTAATAATTTCCAAAACACAGTGAACAAGTTAACATTGAGAACTAATAAACACTTTAAATTGCATGTTTATATAAACCTGGTCATTTGGCTCATGACTAGCTAGATCTAATAAACACTTTGAATAATAACCACACAAGGTATAAAAAAATGATTACAGTTGGTATACAAACATAAAACAATGTTAAAAGTAACATGACTTTTATATAAAGTTATGTAGCCCATTAGATCGATTATTACTAGTATATTGTAATGTTAAAGAATGAGACACCAAAAGTAAGTAATTAGCGTATAAGAAAGAAGAAGACTTACAGTTTACCAATGGATGGAAAGTCTTTGAGAGTGAAGTTGTTTAGCTGAATGAATGAATGCAAATCAAAATGGAAAGATGAAATGAAGTTACAAAGAGTAAAGGCAAGTGGGTTGACTCCAAAGTCAATTTATTTGCATTTCTAATCCTTCCGTTTTAGATAATATGCAATCTATTGGATTAAGCTATATGTCACATTTCAAAATAACTTTGTTCTTCTCCTTAGTTACTTAGTTTTTTCAAGGGCTAATGACTTGAAAATGTATTTAACTTGTCAATTTTTGTTGTTTTGTGTAGCATTTTTTTTTCTTATTAAAGCACAAACTTTTTGAATTTCGTTTATTGTATGTATTTTGTGAACTTTTTTCATGTAAAATGACTATTTTACCCTTCAAATTTTAAAAAAAGTAAGGGTAAAATGGTCACAAAATACACAAAATAGACGAAATTCAAAAAGTTTGTGTTTTAATATATAAAAAAAAGAAGGCTATACAGAATAACAAAAATTGATAAGTTGGATACATTTTCAAGTCAGTTTGTGATAACATTATAGCATCGTCAGAAATCACATGTCAAACTGTACAATTCAAGAGTCATACTTTTTTAAGCGACAACAAATAATTTATTTATGATTATTAATTTTAACACAAATCCTACAAATATGTGTATGTCTGAATTTACTAATCCAACTCGTGTTGCCAAAACCTTTTGTTATAAATCCCAACAACCTAAAAACTTGCATGCATGTGCTAACATTAATTGTTTTCTAATGGGTAAAATATAAATCGAACAACCAAATCACAAAACCCCATTCAAGATCAAAGTGCACAACATTTAGAAGAAGAAGAAGAAGAAGCAATGTTCACTTGCGAGATTTGCATCAAAACCGTAATTATATGAGTGGTCTATAAATTGTGTTCAAGGTTGTTTAATATGATCGTTGGGTGTTAAATAAGTGAGAAGGATATATGAATTCAGGGCATATTCACGTGAACTTATTCACCATGTCACAATCACATGAAATCACAGTCCTAACAAACCGCAATCGACTTTTCAAAACACAATAATATCCACTTTTTAGTGGTTCTACTCTTGGACACTTGGAACGTTAGTGGTGTGTTTGTGGAAGACCTTAACATTACAAAGTAGAATGGTTCTTTTAGGCGTAGGTTCGGGATATTTGTTTCTATTTATTTTGTGTCTTCGCCTTGTTTAGTTTCATGATTTCGGTATGCCATTTCATGTAGTTACTCTACACATATGAGTGTCTTGTCTTTGTAAATCAATGCGGTACTCAGCCGCATTCATGTACTTACCAATTTTTCGAGTATATTTACCAACGTAAGAAGCCCTTTTATTCAAAAATAAATAAATAAATAAATAATATATAAATAAATAAAATTACAAACCGTTACAAATAGTAGATGCATAAAAGACGATTTAAATCTTACATCCCACATAGCTTGAAGAAAAGAAATGTTATTTGGTTAAATACAAAGGTGTATCCGCACATTATGCAGTAAGAATAGTAGTATGTATAGAATTTTATATTTGCACATGAAGTTCATGTAATAACGATAACTGAACTTCATCGGCGGATATGGAGTCCTAAATTTCTATAGCTTCTTAACGTTTTAATGTTTATTTTAACTTAACTATCTAATTTTTTCTCAAAGTACTCTAAAAAATTTATTTACAAAATTTTGATTGAGCTTCATAGATCATTGTGTATCCTAACAGTTTACCTCATAAAATTAAGCTATAGTTTCAGTTAGACTACAATGGGTTATGAGATACAAAAAAGCAAAACGATGATCATCACAATTATGCCAAGTAAAAAGCCATATTTAACATTTGTAATTTTAGTAATTTTTAGTTGTAAAACATTTTTTTCCCAAAATCTATAACTCACATAGTTGGTTGGTTAGTTTAAAGGTATCTTTACGCTTCTGTTAATCACTTTTTATATATGTCGCACACATATCTTTCCGCATTCTCTCATACGAGTATAAGTTTTCTAATTTTAAAAAGATATACTTATCTATAAAAGTATCTTAAACATTTTTTTCTCTCTTATATGTGGTACACAATTTAGTAATTACTTTTGACAACTACATTGACAAAATAATTATGCGCTCAAAAACTATTTCCAACTCAATCAAAAGACAAGCGCAAAATAATTATGCGCTCAAAAACTATTTCCAACTACAT
The DNA here is from genome assembly GCA_910596185.1 of Chrysanthemum makinoi. NCBI lineage: Eukaryota > Viridiplantae > Streptophyta > Magnoliopsida > Asterales > Asteraceae > Chrysanthemum > Chrysanthemum makinoi. The sequence continues at coordinate 327,187,296 of OU343221.1, forward strand.
TGACAAAATAATTAGGATCAAATAAGAAGATTACTTAAAATAAGAAGGAATAAGAAGAACTATAACCACAAATCCGAGATGCATCGACCTAAATTAGATGCATCCCTATAATCTTAGATGCATTATAACGCACAATAATGTGTTTTCTAGCTTTTAATTAGATGCATATACGTATATTAGATGCATTTCATGATTTCTCTTATTTTTTGTTCCTCTGCACGTGTCAAAATCATGAAAATCAATTTGCACCATCTATACATCAAATTAACTTTCGAAACTCAAGATGTAGCATCTATATGAATAGAAATGCATCCAATGCAAGTCGTTGCATCTCAAATGCGTAGTTTTGGTCACTTCTCACCACTTCTTATTTTAATTTACTTCTTACTGGATCCCTACTCTATATATATATATATATATATATATATATATATATATATATATATATATATATATATATATATATATATATATATATATATATATATATATATATATATATATATATATATATATATATATCAAGAAAGCAATTAGTTACAATAACGTGTGTGACATTATCATGAAATTGTCATGCTTTAAACGGAAAACAACACACAATCAACCTATAAAAAACACAATCGGTAGGTAATGTCTATTTCAACTATACACTCGCACTATGTTAAGCAATTCTCTTCTCCTTCAGCTAGTCCAAAATCGCACATAAGGAGATCCGAGTGTCCAAATACTAACATATATGTTACAAAATATTTTATATGAACTTTAAATATAATATGTGCACAATCAACATGATAAATGTTCGATTTTGGTGTTTGAATCACCTTTCACAGCATAACTGTTATTTTGAACACAAAAATATTAATTAAATAAAGTAACATGTAAGCATAAATATTAAAATATTTTGGTTATGTTATCTTATTTGATTTTCTTTTTGAAATGTCTTATACAGTAGTTTCAAATTTATTACAGTTAATAATTCCAACGTTTGCATGTATATTTAGATTGAGTGAGAATACAATGGATTATGAGATACCGAAATGCAAAACGAGGATCATCACAACTAAGGTCATGTAAAAGCCATATTGTTTGTAACATGATTTGATCGATTTATCAAATGCAAATCGATATACTCCGTATCGCTTTAAACAACTAGAAGTTTTCTTTATATCCTTTTTCAGTGAAATAGGAAGTTTTCTTCATTTTCAAGAGTTAAAACTTAAAATAGAATAATACGGAGTAGACCTCAGGGATAACTAAAACCTAAGACTTTATTCAAGGAGTTGTTAGCCCAGAAGCGTATTTTTTTGGCCCATCTGTCAGCCCACTAAGCCCAACAGTTAAAAAATGTTACCAAGATATGAACTAGTCGATTATAAAATTGTTTCATGTTGGTTAACATGCATAAGAACTCAAGTTTTGAGATCTGTGAATCAGTTGGCTAAGATATTGAAATCCATGTTTACAAAAAAAAAAAAAAAAAAAAAAAAAAAGGGTTTTCATAATTAATAAACGAGATTAAAAAGTTGGCAAAGTTTTTTCTTCTTTCTTTTCTAAATGTAAAATAGTAGGCGCACACTAAACCAAGAAATGACATAACTAAATAATTTAATTTGAATGCTAATATCTTTGTTAGTTGTGACAAAATTTATAGACAAATCAACATTTTTTTATTCTTTTCGCATTTGATATTTTGATTTCCTTGCGTTTGAGGCTGTGGTGCTCCTCAACAGAGTTCAACAAACTATGCATAGCAATGTTATGATACATAGATTTACAAACATAGTTTTTCAAAGAATTGACTTTGCAATTCAAAAAGAGCTAGCGACGCAGCTTGTTACTCGTTTGCCTTGCATCTCTTTGTAAATCGAAAGAATAATATATGTGAAATAAATATGACCATTGAAGGATCAACGATCTACAAATGTTAAAACAAAAAAGTGCTATCATATTTTCAAAGCTGATGTTTTGCAAGTAATTGGATTATAACACACTTCTTTCACTTCATATGCATACATTGACTAAAACATGTATCAAAAATATAAGTAGCGTATATTAGATTATGGGAATTGCATATATATCTTTGCAAAAGCTTAAAATTACATATATATCCAGCTTAAACTTTTAATTGCATATATATCCTTCCAAAGGCTTAAAAATTTCATATATATCGAATATAAACTTAGAATTACATATATATCCTTCATAAACCTTAAATATGTCATATATATCCAAATAAATATTTAATTTAAATTTGCAACTCTCGAATACATAACAATTATAATTATATAAAAAATATTTCTTAAATATATTTTTTCTTTATTTATAAACTTGTCGGGAGTACTATATACGCTTTCACTGCACACACATTTTGTCTGTGATGTATATTATTTAACAACCATGATATATTTGATAGTTTATTTCATGTATTCGTATTATAGATGAGATAAAGTGAAATTTTTCGTGAGGTTAAATATTTTATTGATATATTGTTTTTGGTCGTTCATTTGAACCCCGGGACATCGTACCCTTAAAACAAATGTGTTTGTTGCCATTTTAAAATTATAATTATCATAATTTAGAGTTTAAAGTTATATTAAATAATTATTTTGATATATATGATATATTAGAGGTTTATAAGGATATATATGCAATTATGAAGGTTTAAAAGGGATATATATGCAATTATTAAGTTAAGTTGGATATATATGCAATTACTAAGCTTTTGAAAGGATATATATGCAATTATAAGCTTAAGTTGGATATATACGTAATTTTGAGCTTTTGTAAAGATATATATGCAATTCACCTTAGATTATTAAACAACATCAATAAGAGTAAATTTAGGTAACTTAGTTATTACTTTTATGAAATCGAATTCAATCCCACATAGGAAAAAGAAAGAAGTTGTTGCTAGTTAATATATCAAATGGTTTACAAACAAAATTTCTCTAGATTAGTGTAATGTTTCCAAGAGAAGATCAAATATGTACTAATTAAACAAAACATATAGGCTGCACTTTTAGTCTATTCTTGAAAATTTATACAAACCTTTTTTTTTTTTTTTTTTTTTTAGTTTTATGTACAAGCTCTAAATTCAAATCAAACTATTACCTCTAAAACATTTTGGAACAAAGACTCATAAACTTTATATTTACAAGTTAGATGTAGTGTTTGTTCTAAAGGTTTTGGGTTAATGCATGGGTTGAAATATATATGCTTGGTATATATCTTTTAGCATGAAGAGTTAGAAAATTGCCAAAAGTCAATGTAAAAGAAACTTTTAAGTTAACAAGAAAAATTCTATAAAATTATAGTTTAACTTAAAACTTAATGTAAGTAAGTTGTAATTTAGCGTAAACTTTTTTTCTTAGATAGAAATGCAACCAACATTTATTTAATTTTTATAATTATTTTATTATTTTTTTATTTTTTTGAAAATAACATAATTTTAAGGGTTAATTACACTGATTACTCATGAACTTTTAGAAATTTCTAATGTTAGGTAACAAACTTTCAAAAATATTAGTATCACCAATAAAACTTTATGTTGTGTTCTATTGTCACACATATAGGCTAGATTTGCAACTGGCAACCGGTTACCGTTGTACCATACTTTAATTAAAAAAAATCATTTACACCTAACACCTCATCTACTCTTCTTCTTCTTTGTCTCTTTCCCACCACCACCACGCTGCCACCAAAAAATCAAAACCAAAATCCCATCCGAATTATCATCTTCTTTTTTCACAACTTCAATTTTGTTTGGTTTTTTCTTTCATTAAATGAACTAACAACAACTGTTGGTATTCAGTCCCTTCTTGATACTCGATAAACACACCCACACCAATCAAAACAACAATGTGATATTGATATACTTGTTCTTGGTTTTCGATGGTATTATATATTCAAATAAAGAAACTGGTACAAAGAAAACAAAAAGCAAATCTACCCTATTTATAAGTAAAGCTAAACCTAAACATGAAAGTAGCAACATGACCACACATGACCACTTCTACCTAAAGACCAGGTAACATAACTGCCCACTATCGTCACATGTACTTTATCCATAAGATTTGGTCAAAGAATTATACCAATTCAACATATATTAACTAAAACATATACTAGTATAATATATGAAACCATGATGTATTCATGCAAGTGCAACCATGTCTGCATACGTGCTTTGACATAAACTATTTATCCAACATTTACCCCCTTAATCATTTATTTCCTTGTTCACATCAACGTTTAAGACCTTTCCCGGATAGCCGACTTTCACCTCAGTCACATCCGAAGTCTTCTTTAGCTCAACCGCTTTTAAGTCTTCACAACGCATGAATCATGTTACATGGCATCCCATTAGACACGTTCATCACCATCTCGACCCTTCACGGACCCACGACCTCTTCCCCGGCCACGTCCAAAGTCATCTCGGTTTGAACTTCTAACGCCATAATGTTCACGCCGTGTTGAATCTCCATTGTTCCCGACTTTTCCCGGACTTACGACCTCCACCTTGGTCACGTCCAAAGTCCTCTACCACCAGACTGTTGTTGTCACCACACAGAACAAGTTTGCTCATAACACTTCTGTGACACGAGAGCATTATTCCACCAATCAAGAAAACAAAGCCACCCGCTTCTATCGTTTTCTTTCACCCGCCAAACGAATTGAATCAAAGCAACCTGCTTTTCCCGACTCCTCCCATCCGTTTATCCCGCGAACCAATTAATCTCTCCGTTTTCCGGTGACCTACAACCTACCGTCGCTTGATCACAACCCTTTGATCACGACTAACAGGAACGGACCGCCTTGGTTCATCACCGGTCACCCCCGTCATATTGAATGGTACTCCCCGTCTCCCCCACGACAACGTAGTCCCGAAACACCTTATCACCTCCGTCTTCTGCTGTAATACAGTCTCGAAACAGCCCCTGCTGTCCCCGCTTCTGCTGCGATGGCAGTCCCGCACCCGAAGGCTCCTCCCCTTCGAATGTCGACTCTCAAACCCACCCTTTATCGAACGAAGCTCTGATACCAAATGTTGGTATTCAGTCCCTTCTTGATACTCGATAAACACACCCACACCAATCAAAACAGCAATGTGATATTGATATACTTGTTCTTGGGTTTCAATGGTATTATATATTCAAATAAAGGAACTGGTACAAAGAAAACAAAAAACAAATCTACCCTATTTATAAGTAAAGCTAAACCTAAACATGAAAGTAGCAACATGACCACACATGACCACTTCTACCTAAAGACCAGGTAACATAACTACCCACTATCGTCACATGTACTTTATCCATAAGATTTGGTCAAAGACTTATACCAATTCAACATATACTGGTATAATATATGAAACCATGATGTATTCATGCAAGTGCAACCATGCCTGCATACGTGCCTTGACATAAACGATTTATCCAACAACAACAGGATTCAAAGAAGAAATCCAAATAATCCGATTAAAAAATAACCATCACAACATCAATCGCCACCATCGTTAACCCAAATCACCACTACCAAATCACCAGCATCACCAGCATTAGTCCACTACTAAACCCCCATCCCCGCCACCATCGTTCCGCCACAAACCCCCAAAATTTACAAGTAGCTAATGTATAATTTATTGCTTATTTTGGTTTATGGTAACTAAGTATTAGCACATGCGTTGCAGGGAAGAAAGAAGCTTTGTGAAGGGAAGAACATGGAAGTGGTGTTGGAGGAAGAAATGAAAGAATTAGCAGAAAAATTGGAAGAGTTGCAGAGTAGTTATAATGAACGTGAAGATCACGAGCTTAAAAAGTGTAAGAATTTTGATAAAAAGGCATTGTGTTTACAACGAAGACTAGAAAAACTTGGAGGGTTAACAAATAATAAATGCAACAAAGAGTTCAAGAAAGAAACTACTTGTGAAGTCAATGCAGATAGCTCTATGCTGAATTACAAAAGTCAAATTAAGTCAACTGATGTAAGTTTTTTTACACATTTCATATATGTTTTAGATGCTTTGTAAAAGTTATAAAATGTAGCTTATTGATTGTAAATATTCTTCAATTTGTAGGTTGAAATGCCGGAAAGGAAAATGGAGGGGCTATCGAAGGGAATGCTAGATCGGATGGAAAAAGAATATGGATCCATCCTAAGCAATTCAGTTGCTAATTCTGTTTCTACTTCAAAACGAATTAAGTTTCCGGGCCACTTGTCTTTTTCTAACAGATTCTCTAATCACACAAATTGATATTCTTGTTTTATTTTTAAGGCTTTAAGTGTTTGATGATGATGATGAAAGTTAGTAGATTCGTGGATTTGTTGTGTGTTTTGGTTTAATGATGTAGGTTTTGTGTATAACTTTATGGTTTTGTGTTTTGGTTTAATGAAGGTTTAATGATGAAGGTTAAGTGTTTGATCATCATTTTCATTTTGATTTAAGAGAAAGAGAGAAAAAATTAGGGTTTATGAAGAAAGAGGGAAAGTAGTCATCTGTGGCCACATATGGTGCAACGGTCATATGGCCTATAGTAGTAGGTAATATAAAGTTGTATTGGTGATACTAATATTTTTGAAAGTTTGTTACCTAACATTAAAAATTTCTGAAAGTTCATGGCCAATCAGTGTAATTAACCCAAAAATCCACATAACAAATTAAATAAACAAGATCAATTTACAATGGCCCACTACAAATAAAAAGACCAATGTAAACTACTGATACGTATATATACATTTTGTTTTAAACTAAAAGAAAATCGACTAACCAAAAATGCTTTCCAAATCCGGACATTGGTCGTCACTTTGATAGGCAAAATACAACTTTATAATAGCTTCATCACTTAATACTTGGCTTCGATCCTTCTAATGATAAGTTGTGTATCATAAACATATACAACATATACATTAGTATATGATAAGTTCATGAGTCTAACATTTAAGTACTTCGTTAATTTTTCTAATAGTCTCACTTCAACCCCTGTATCCCACATTGGTTAAAGACATGAAATGTTCTTTGCTTATATACTATGGTTTATATTAATAGTATGAGTTCAGAATAGTATATGTTTAGGATACATGCTTGTTTACGAAGTTCATGTATGAACAAATGTAACTTCTTACTCAGCTTGTTCTAAATTTACATAAGTTCTCAACTTTTTAATATTTATTAACAAAATTCGCTAACAATTCATTATTTTGTCCACTATGTACATGCCCACTAGTGAGCCCGTTATATTGTTAGTCTTGTCGGTTAAAGATGCATAGCCGCGTAGGAACTTAAGTTTTATGACCTTTAAATTAGTTGGCTAAAATATCGTAAACTATGTGTACCTAAAAAAGTCTATACGTAGGAACGAGATAATAAACTAGGCATTTTGCTTTATGTTTCTAATTGCAAAACAATGGAAGCATACTAAACCAAAAACTGACAACCACATTGTTGAATTACTAAGTAAAGAATTACTTTTATCAAGAAACCAATTGATTCAGTAACGTGACATTATCACGAAATGCCATGCTATAAACGGAAAACAAGACTTGGCAAGTAACGTTTATTTCACTAAACACTCGTGTTATGTCAACCATTGCTCGTCTCACTTCGAATTTCGGGTTTCCTCATTAGGTTCGGATTTCTTTTTCTATCCCTATTGGTAAGTTAGGTATCGTTTCATATGATTGGTAAGTTAGATCATATATAAATCGACAATACATTAAAAAAAAACAATCTCTCGAGCCCCATCCAATAATTGTCTTGGGATGCAAAACCAAAATCCATAGTTGTTGCATGCGTAAAAGGTGTAGATTAGAATACTAAAATTTCATGAGTAAACATTCAAGTACTTTAATTTCTATCCCACATTGGTTCAAGGAAGAAATTGCTCTTTACATTTAGACTATTGTGAATGGTATGTCTTTAAGATGCTATTATATGTTTAGATCTTTGTTAGTTGTGACAAGATGTATAGAGACAATCTCATCTACAAATGGATAAAACAAAAAAAAATGACATCATTATCAAAGATGATGTCTTGCAAGTAAAGAGATTATAGCACACTTCTGTAACTTCATTTATGCACACAATGACACAAACATGTATCAAAGATAAATGTGGTGTATATCAGATTATTAAACAAGATGATGTCTTGGAAAGAAATTGAAAACAAGAAAGATAGATACGATGAACATCATGTCTTTTTTGTCTAAAAGCTCAAAAAAAATTACATGTAAAAGAAACTTTTAAACAAATTCTATAGACTTACAACGTAACTTTGAAGATAATGTAAGCAAGTTGTAAATTAAGTCTTCTATTTTGTTTTAAACCAAAAGAAAATCGGCTTACCCGAAAAGCTTTCCAGTGAGTTGCATTATTTTATGTACCCCTTTGAGGCCTTGACCCCAACCAACAACTATAAAATCAAAATTACATTTGAACACAAGAAATCAATGACGGAATCAAAGAACTTTAAAGCATTCACATTTTTGTATTGCTCTTTAGCAAAAAAGAAATACAATCTGTTTTCAGTTAGACATACCCGATTATTCTTGACATTATGATTAATAACAAGGACATTTTGGAACACTTTTACTAGTAGATCTATTAAAACTGTGGTATACATGAGCAAATGTTGAAGAAAATCGTTGAGGTAAGTAATATGTATACACTACATCCCACATAGTTTGAAAAAATAAAATTTTATGTGGTTATATACGATGGTGTATATGAACAATATGTCTTAAGAACAAGTTATGTTTAGGATATGCTATTCTTAATGAGGTTCATGTACAAGATAAAAACTTGAATCTCCTTAGTTTGGTTGTCCTAAACTTGCATAGCTTCTTATTTTTTTAATATTTACTAATAGTTAAACTTTTTATAAGAAATTTATGTACACAATAAAGATTGAACTTCATTTCTCAATATATACTAATAGTTAAACTTTTTATAAGAAATTTATGTACACAATAAAGATTGAACTTCATTTCTCAGTGTGCATTGTAAATTTAAATTTATGTAGGTTACTTTTAACTTTAATTTTCTTTGTTTAACAAATATTGCAATTAAATGTTTTTATGGTAACGATAGTTTTTAACTTTTTAACCGATTAATTCATGAGATTTAAACTCATCGTCACAGCGACTCAGACCGGGTAAAGCTCTTTTGATGTATCACCTGGTTGGCGTTACTACTTTAAGATTGTTTGCATCTAACATAAGTGAACTTAAAAACATCACATGTTTTAGTGATGATTGTCACATATCTTTATTGAATTTTATTTACAAAGATTGAGAGTATATATTTTTGTGTATCTATTCAAGCAAGATACAGCAAATTACTATATCTTCTAAATGTCGTCTCGTGGTTTTCGGTGGCCCTAGGCGACAACAACAAAGAGGCCTATAATACTTGTAAACTAAAGAGAAATTGCATATAAACTTGAATTATATGACTCATATATGTTTAAAATTATACATATTTATATGCAAAACTAATAAAAATGTGGCCCCTTTTAAAAAGAGGCCCTGTGCGACGGCACCTGTTGCACATCCCTCCGAGACCCCTCTGCTTCTAATTAAGAAAAAATAAAAGCTACACCACCGTGACGAAATAAATACTATGGTATCCTGATTCCAATACTGACATACTTATGACCGAAGGATTTTTCTTACATGCAAAACACAATGCATTACAATTCACGACTTATCAACTTGTTAAACCGAATTAGTATACTGCTATAACTTCATATATCCCCTTGATTGACCGCAACTAACAAGAAATTGAATTAAACACAAGAAATCGATCAATGGCGATAATCAAAGAATGTTGAACTGTTGAAGCAGTCAAGTTATTGTTTGTATTGCTCTTTAGCAAAAGTGAAAATGCAATATGTTTTTCAATCGATAATAAGGATGTTTCGAACACTTTTACGAATAGAGCCGTTGAACTACACTTCGCTACTCTATGATAAAAAAATCTAAGTCCTTAACCCTACGTATAATCAGAAATGTCACTAGCTAAAATAATATGGCGTAGCCAAAAGGCTTTTGGTTTATAGGTGTATCAAGGTATAATACTTAAACTAAGACCCGTCATAAGTTATGATACTCGCCATACTAGCCAGACCGGGTTAACCTTTGTCGAATCATCCATGTTAAATTTTTAGAGACACGTCATCAGGGTGACACCATTGAGAAGGCGATCAACCTTACGAACATCAAGGTATATAACACTGAAAGTGAGAAAATACTCACAAAGAAATCCACAGTTATATCTTTAGTACCTTATAATTCATTTACGACATTCCCTAAAAAGCAAGGCTTAAAATTCAGACTTTAACTTACTTATTATGGAAATATAATGCCTCTTGCTAAATTAATACATACACATGCTAGCTTAAAAGTTAAGCCAATACTTGTAATATTAGTAGTCATTAAATACAAAATTTAAAGTCCCTCCGATATTTTTAAAGCCAACGTTTATGACTTTAAAAGCCATGTATTGTAACAGCTCTATTCTTGTAGCTCACTTTAACAACCCATTAAATGTATTGATTAGTACAAAACGGATATAAAAACCCACAAATAAACACACATAAAAGACCAATCATATCTCACACTCTCTCTCAAAAACGTAAATTGCCACTCTTGTGCTAAATAGCAACCGGCGCCGCCAACTAAATTTGCCACCTCCGCTAACGGCATGTGTCGGCATCACCCACTCATTGACATGTTCTAGGTGGCCTTCGCTCGCCAAAAATTTTAGTATAATCAAAAAACATTGCACGCCAAAAAAATTAGTTTCAGAGTACCCGCCGCCGCAACGTGCGGGTACCCTGCTAGTTGTTTATAATACACACTCTTAAGCACCGTAGGTGTGTTTGGTTTTCCTTTTTTTTCGAAGTTGTGGGATTCACTCACACTCGTTGTTCTATAATTTTTTTTTTGTTGTAATATTATTTTCCCAGGGGTAACCCTTTTACCAAAATAAAAATAAAATAAAATACACACTCTTAAAGTTATGACTTAATTGTAACAATGTAAGTTATGGTTGCTGCAAATTGGTTTAATCTATGTTAACTATTCAAACTGAAGCTTGAATGAATGATACACAAGCTAAAAACCACATTTAAGTATATATATATATATATATATATATATATATATATATATATATATATATATATATTGGTAAAGGGTTTCAATACCTGATGAAAATAAATGAAATAAATGTTAATTACATGAGAGAGTGGTGACGAGCCACCCTAAACCAATTGCGAAACACGCAAACCACAAACGTTTCGAACATGCTCGAAACAACAACCCCTAAACAAAAGCAAAAGCAAATCACTTGGCTGAAAGAAATGACAATAAACTACATGGCCAAGTGACCAACATTAACTTACATCTCATTATGAGGTAAATGCCAATCATCTAGCATCCTCATCACCTTTGAAGACCTCTTGAACTGTAATGTAGAAAGCTTCAAACGAAGGATCTCTATAGTCACATCACATATTTGGTCCTCCTTCCTCGTCTCTTTAGAGTAGATCTTTTTGTTACGTTCTTACCAAATAAAATATGCGGATGCTGCAAACACAAGCCGACCCACCACACTAACAATCGATCTTTTGGACGAAATAGGAATTAACCAGGAAGTGATATCCTCGAGCCTTGATGGAACATTTTGTAGCCCTGTCTTTTGGACAACCAAATTCCATACCTTCAACGAAAAAGACACTAGAAAAACAAGTAATCTTTTGTTATGACATAACTAAAATAATAAATTAAAAAGCATTGTACATAGCTCACGATACATATAATCAAACAATAGTCGTAATCGTAAAGCAAAATTTAAATTAAAAAGAAGTAGATAGCTAAATGTGAGTTACTCAAATCAGTTTACACAAAGAAAAAACTTAATTTTAATGTACAAACAAAATGAGTTGTATTATGGTCGATTTTCTACTCAACCACAACAAATAATAAAGATCGAGAAAATATAAATAAATCGACGTGTAAGCAATGATAAATTTGTACTCAAGCATGGATCTTCCCATCTAGTTATTTCATCACTTAATAACTGAAAGTGATAACGATGTATAATGAACGCATAAAAGGTATAGGCTAAAATACTAAAATTTTATGAGTTAACATTTAGGTACTTTATTAATTTTTCTTATAAAACCATTTCAATCTTTTATCCCACATTTGTTGAAGGACCAAACTGTTGTTTACATATATACTATTGTGTGTAAGAGTAGTATGTCTTTAGGATAGTATCATGTTTAGCATATATTATTGGCATTGAGGTTTATGTTCAAAGATATAAGATTGAAACGCATTTCCATCACACATAGTCCTAAATGTTACGCCCCGATTCCTGGTTTTACCAACATTCACTTGATTTTTAAAACTTTGACTCGGAACGTTTGACTATTACATTTTCTCATTAAACTCTTGACAAAACCATGACATTTACCATTTGACAATTCTTATATAACACGTATCCGATAATTCCTTTAATCAATAACATTTGACTTTAACAAAACAATCATTTGAAACTGTATAGCGGTCTTATGATGTCGCCTTATAAGGTGCGACGCCGTCACCCTTTAACCATGACCTAAAACACGTTCAGATTTAATACGCGACGGCTCAGGGGATTTTAAACCTGACGCCATCTCACATTCACTTGATTTTTAAAACTTTGACTCGGAACGTTTGACTATTACATTTTCTCATTAAACTCTTGACAAAACCATGACATTTACCATTTGACAATTCTTATATAACACGTATCCGATAATTTCTTTAATCAATAACATTTGACTTTAACAAAACAATCATTTGAAACTGTATAGCGGTCTTATGCCGTCGCCTTATAAGGTGCGACGCCGTCACCCTTTAACCATGACCTAAAACACGTTCAGATTTAATACGCGACGGCTCAGGGGATTTTAAACCTGACGCCATCTCAACTGGTTCGGACGCCGTCGCCAGGAAACTGCGACGCCATCCAGTCCACTGACCTGCACCTTTGACAGCAAAACTGCACAATACCAAATTAGTTCATTTCGACACAAATGATCATTTGACCCTTACAACTTTAACAAAATGTCATATAATCTATGACAAGCAATCTTTAATATACGAAAAGATTACTTGACCCGTTTTACTTCAAAATGGATAAGAAATATACTTTAACCCACACACTCAAAAATACTATAATGACTATGACTTATACTTGTCAATTTACGATACATTTCAAAGACAAAAGATTGAAATTTAGCATATGTTATTGGCATTGAGGTTCAAGGATAAAAGATTGAAACGCATTTCCATCACACATAGTCCTAAATGTTACGCCCCGATTCCTGGTTTGACCAAAATTCACTTGATTTTTAAAACTTTGACTCGGAACGTTTGACTATTACATTTTCTCATTAAACTCTTGACAAAACCATGACATTTAACCTTTGACAATTCTTATATAACACGTATCCGATAATTTCTTTAATCAATAACATTTGACTTTAACAAAACAATCATTTGAAACTGTATAGCGGTCTGACCCCGTCTCCTTATAAGGTGCGACGCCGTCACCCTTTAACCATGACCTAAAACACGTTCAGATTTAATACACGACGGCTCAGGGGATTTTAAACCTGACGCCATCTCAACTGGTTCGTACGCCGTCGCCAGGAAACTGCGACGCCATCCAATCCACCGACCTGCACATTTGACAGCAAAACTGCACAATACCAAATTAGTTCATTTCGACACAAATGATCATTTGACCCTTACAACTTTAACAAAATTTCATATAATCTATGACAAGCAATCTTTAATATACGAAAAGATTACTTGACCCGTTTGACTTCAAAATGGGTAAGAAATATACTTTAACCCACACACTCAAAAATACTATAATGACTGATTCGTGCTAAACCGTCAAGTTATCTCACACAAGCTAGCCACTTGTGAATGGCTAACCGTAAGAAACTTAAAACAGTTCAGACACAAAATGCAATGAAGATCAGAGGAATATAATGAATTCCCGGGTCGTTAAGTCCCACGGAGACTCAATGGTGTATAAACTTGATCAGATGATAGAATGATCACTAAGGATAGTGATCAGTAAGGATTTGGATTGGAAATTACACTACTGATTGAATGGAAAGATATTTGGACACAGAATTGATAAACACAACAATCAGATGAAACAAACGTAAAACGTACGTTTAAAAACTACGTAAACGTACAAAATTAAAAATTGTGATCTAAGAAATAAAAGACCTAAAAATATGAAAATGACATTTTTAGAATCCTAAAAATAAAATAAAATTATTAGAAAAAGAAAATTATTTTTATAACTATTTATTTAATTATTATTAATTAAAAACTATTTTAAACTATTTAATAATACTCTAAAATAAAAGAAAATATGAAATAAGGCTAGAAAAATAAAATTAAGACTTAGAAAAATCTAAAATATTATAAAACTTATTTTAAAACTAAAAATATATTTTTTACACTTTTTATCTATTTATTACTAATTAATCACTATTTGAAATACACTTAAATACTAGAAAATATAAAATAAACCTGGAAAAATGAAATTTCAACTTGGAAAAATCTAAAATATGATAAAACTAATTTTAAAACTGAAAAGATATTTTTTATGCTTTTTAATTATTTATTACTAATTATTTAATACTTTTAACTATTTAAAATTCTAATAAATACTAAACAGATTATGAAAATTATGAAACTTTTTCTAAAAATAACTTAAGGTGACAGAAAACTAAGAAAAATATAAAAACTAGATTTGCTTATTAATAAGCTGAAAAGAAAAATCAAAAAGCTAATTCTAATTAAATAAACGCTATCACTATATTTAAATTGATGTTTTAGTGGATTTTCTTTTTGAAAACTATTATACTACTGATAATAAGAAACTTTAATAAACACAAAAATTTTACAAACTAAAAATAAGCTATTTGATAAGCTTATGAGCTTAACAGATTTGACTTATGAGCTTATTTGGGTGTTTTAAGCTCAAACAGACTCACAAGCTAAAGCCAAAGGTATAATAAGCTATGAACAAGCTACAGCTACTCAAATAAAGCTAAAAAGAACAAATAAACACACTGAAAAGCTCTAATAAGCTAATAAGCACAAATACTAAACTTACAAACCAAACAGACTTGTGGACTTTTTGTAGGACAATTTAAGCTAAGTAAATAAGCTCAAAAGCTCAAAACAAAGACTGAGTCAACCAGATTAGCTGGTGGACTATCCAAAAAGCCAAAACTAACAAGCTAAAGACAACTAGAGAGCTTGTGGTGAGCTTATGAAAATGGGTCCAGTTCACTGCTCAGCTTAAACTGAGACAGTTGACACTAAGTGTTGGCCAAGAACAAAAGTCAAGTGCAGCCCTATCTATTAAGCTGAAAAGTGGAATTTTAAGGTTGGGACTTTAAAATGGCTTGGTTAGCTTCACAGAAAACCAAATTTCACAAGCTGAGGTTAACTATAGAGCTTTTTACAAGCTTGTGAAAATGGCCATGAAACTGTGTACAGGGCAAGTATTTGAAAAGGTACTTGAAATAAGCTAAGTAAAAAGCTATTAAATAAGCTAACTGAAAATTATAAAAATTACTAGTGTAAAGATGAGCAGTTGTATTTTTCTATCCCAAAAGCTCAAGTATTGAAAACTAATATTAAGCCCTATATAAAATATTCTATTTTATTCAAAAACGACCAAATGGAAAATTTGACTTTTTAAGAAAACCAAATAAGTTGACTTATATGAACTTTGAATTGATCCTACTAACTGATTATGATATATTAACCTAAAATAAGATAAGATTAAGCTAAGTTGACAAGTTTTAAGCTAATATGATGAGATTGACAAACTAAAACCTTAACAGTTAACAACTAAGTGAGATTAAAGAGATTTTGACTATTTTAACAAACAAGCACTGATTTTATTTGTTTATATGAGCTATATGGTACTTAAGTAACACAAAACAATAACAAGCAACAACTCAAACATTCTCTAAAACAGTAATCAAGGCAAATCCAAACACCCTTTAACTTGACTGTTTTGAAGCTTTTAGTACTAAAACAGATTTTTAAAACAGAAAACCTAGTGATTAACTTATTCTAACTATGATGAGACAAGATTAAACCAATATTGACTTACTTTAAACACTTAAACTAAAAATTGCAAATTATGAGAAAATGCTTACAAGGTGAGTCTAAGCACAGAACTGAAAACTGAGGTATAAGACCACAACCTATAGCTCCCCAAGAAGCTCTAAACCAAGGCCATCCACAATTTACCCTGCTCCAGCTGTGACATTCATCTCCATGGATTTTTTTTATTTTTCAACTATTTTATTTTTGTTTTTGGTGATTTTTGCTTTTTGATTCTAAACTGATTTTATAAAGTTTCTAAAAGCTTTAATAAGCTTTCTAGGAACTTAAGTGAGCCTATCAGTCCAAGATAACAACATTAACATAATATGATATTTTGATCTTGAAAAATGCATAAACTTGAAAATATGATTAAGACTTGAAATTGATACTTGCAAAAGTTTAACAATACACTGAAATGACTTAACAAAACACTTGAAAGCTTTAACATACACTGAAAATTGAAAATTACTTAAAACGACGTAAGCTAAAACTAAAGTACACTAGATATCTCCCCACATTGCTTCCCATCTCTTCTTTATAGACTTTTGAGACTTCTTGTCGACCTCTGATTGTTTCCCACTTGATTTCAGCCATTGGATCCTCAAAATTCATCATATTCGTCCATGTGTAGATTTGGCGCCAAAAAAGTCATTAGCAGGTTTGAGTCAATTAATGATCTTTGGGATATTGTGAAGGTGGAGGGGGAGTGGTTAAACAACTTGGAAGACAGGTGTAAAGGTAGAAGGATCAAGTGGGATGAAACCATGGTGGTATCTGGATTACTGGTTTTGGGCGGGAATGGTGTGAGAGATGCACAGTGCATCTGGTTTTGACTTTCTTGACCGAGTATTATTAATAACGGGGGTTCACAATTGGATAATGACTGGGATCAAAATGATTTGGACTGGGGTCAAGGGTCAAGGGTGTGTGGGTTGGGCTTGTGTTGGGTTGGATTGGGCTTGATATATTACAAAGGGTCCGGTTTGGTTTAGTAGATATTACAAGGACCATATTTGCAATTTCTGAAACTTTGAGGACTGAACTTGACACTTTTCCAAAGATATCACAAGGACCAAACTTGACAAACTTTGATAGTACAAGGACCACTTTTGCATAAAATTCCATTTTTGGATATCCAAGGACTAATTTTGACATTTTTCAAAGTTTAGGGACCTTTTCTGCCATTTGACCAAAGAATTATTCAAGGACCATTTTTAACAACTTAGAACATTTCAGGGACCTTGAATGATAAAATTCTTGATTTTTGAATTCCAGGGACTAGATTTGACAACTTTTGAAACTTGAGGGACTAAAATGCCAATTTTGCAAACTTGATATGTTTTTCATCTGATTTTGATATTTTTGCATTTAAAACACATAAAACACTGATTTGTGATATTTTCATCATTTTGATGCATTTCTGAGTGTTTTCAGATGATTTTGCAGTTTAGATTGTACAAAAATGATGAGTATTTAGACACTCATCAATCCCCCACACTAAGATATTGCTAGTCCCTAGCAATGATTTAGATCTTTAATGGATTTTAAAACTCTTTACCAAAAGCCATCACTTCTGGAGTAGCCAATTGTTTTGATTCAAGTAAGAACCTTGGTACAACGATAACCAAATGATTTTGAGCAAATCATAAGCAGTAAACGGATTTGATTTGTCTTTACCGTAAGCCGCTTGCTCGGACTAGCCAACTCTTTAGATAAATTATCAATATTATCTTTGGTGAGCTGATTACCAATTATGGCTTTTCCACTGCCTTTACCACAAGCCATAAACTTGCGGGCTAGCCAACTCTTCACTTTTTAGGATATGGTGAGTTGAATACCATACAATTTTGGGCAAATTGCAAGCCATAAACGGATTTGAGAAATCTTTACCAAGAGCCGTTTGCTCCTGGATTAGCCAATCCTTTTGTTTTTTAGACATGGCGGACTGATTACCATATGCTGAGTAAGTGAAAAACACTTACTCCAAAAAAAATTTTGGCCAAAAACGGGGGAATTGGGTGGATAATACATGATAAAATTTTTGAGAATTCCCCCCCACACTAAGAAATGAATATTGCCCTCAATATTCAAAGTACCGGCGGTTATGCTGAAACTGAGAACGTAAAAGGTAAATACGACGGCCATTATTTGGAAATGATGATTTTTTCTTTTTTTTTTTTTTTTTTTTTTAGAAAAGATTTTATATACAACAGCGTGGGGCAACTCCCCCACACTAGGGTGGTAGAACAGAGAAAGAAGACAGAAATATGGGTGAAAACCCATATGGTGTGTGCTACTGTTTTTGATTACCGAGTCACTAGCTTGACTCGATCCCCGCATTCATTGGTTCATGGGGAAAGTTTGTAGATCCGGGACAACCACAGATGGAATGTCCTCTCCAAAGTAGTGCTTTAATCGATGACCATTCACTTTAAAATTTGGACCATCGGGCTGAGATAACTCAATGGTGCCATAAGGATAAACCTTAGTGATAGTAAATGGACCAGACCAACGGGACTTGAGCTTTCCCGAGAAAATCTTCAATCTTGAATTGAAAAGAAGGACTCGATCACCAACGTTGAAAACGCGGTTCTTGATTTTAGAGTCATGAATCTTCTTTGTCTTTTGCTTGTAGATCAAAGAGTTCTCGTATGCTTGATCACGAAGTTCATTTAATTCATTCATTTGAACTTTTCTGTGATCACCAGCTGTCTGAATATCGAAATTTGCATGCTTTAAGGCCCAGTATGCCTTGTGCTCTAACTCAATCGAAAGATGACATGCCTTTCCGTACACTAGCTTGTATGGAGTACACCCAATGGGTGTTTTGTAAGCTGTACGGAAGGCCCAGAGTGCGTCATCCAGTTTATCCGACCAGGATGCACGATTTTCGCCAACCGTCCTTTCAAGAATCCTTTTAATACCACGGTTGGAAACTTCCACCTGCCCACTTGTTTGGGGGTGGTATGCGGTAGAGAGACGGTGGGTAACACCATACTTTTGCATGACACGATCAAATTGGTCATTGCAGAAATGCGTACCACGATCACTGATTATTGCACGTGGAGTTCCAAACCTGCAAAAGAGATTTTAAAAACTTCACAACCACTCGGGCATCATTGGTAGGTAAAGCTTTTGCTTCAACCCATTTTGACAAATAGTCAACAGCCACTAGTATGTATTTGTTTCCTCTAGAAGATGGAAATGGCCCCATAAAGTCAATACCCCAGATGTCAAAGATCTCACAAACTTGAATGGCATTTTGCGGCATTTCATTTCTTTGAGAGATATTTCCATGACGTTGACAAGCGTCACAGGTTTTGACAAAATCGTGGGCATCCTTATAAATAGTGGGCCAATAAAACCCGGAGTCAAACACCTTTTTGGCGGTGTAATTTGGACTATGATGCCCCCCAGTAAGTCCAGCATGGCAAGCTTTGAGAATGTCAAGAGCTTCTTGTCCATAAACACACCGTCGGATGACTTGATCCTCACAGATTTTGAATAAGTAGGGGTCGTCCCAGAAATAATGTTTAACATCTTTGAAGAATTTGTTCTTCTGTTGGGTCGACATCCCTTTCACTATGAAGTTACCCGCATGGTAATTTGCGAAGTCAGCAAACCATGGGGTAGAAGAGTTTCCACGAAAAGAAACCGCATTGAGTGTCTCGAGAGGAAATGTTTCATTTATTTCCTTTTTCTCGAAAACATCTTGGTGAGGGTTTTCTAATCTGGACAAATGATCAGCAGCTAGATTCTCAGCTCCTTTTTTATCACGTATGATGATATCAAATTCTTGCAGGAAGAGAATCCAACGGAGCAATCTCGGCTTTGCATCTTGTTTTGCAAAGAGATATTTGAGAGCCGAGTGATCTGTATACACCACGCATTTGGTCAAGATTAAGTATGGCCGAAACTTCTCAAATGCATACACCACGGCTAATAGCTCTTTTTGTGTGGTAGTGTAATGAGTTTGAGCTTCAGTCATAGTCTTACTTGCGTAGTGGATAGGCTGAAAATGGTTAGCTCTACGTTGCCCTAGGACTGCACCGATAGCAAAATCACTTGCATCGCACATGAGCTCAAAAGGCAAGTCCCAGTCGGGAGCAACAAGAATGGGTGCTTCAGTAAGCTTTTTCTTCAATGTTTCAAAAGCTTCAATGCACTCGCGTGAAAAGATAAAAGGAGCATCTTTTTCAAGAAGATGGGTCATAGGCCGGGCGATTTTGGAAAAATCTTGTATGAATCTACGATAGAAACCGGCATGACCTAAAAAACTCCTAATACCTTTGACGGTAGTAGGATGAGGCAATTTAGCAATAACATCGACTTTTGCTCTATCTACCTCAATCCCGTTTTTTTAAATCTTATGGCCAAGGACTATGCCTTCTTTGACCATAAAGTGGCTCTTCTCCCAATTTAGACAAAGATTGGTGTCTTCACACCGTTTTAGCATTTTATCTAAATGGGAGAGACATGTTTGAAACGAGTCCCCAATGACTGAGAAGTCATCCATAAACACCTCCATTGTTTCCCCGATTATGTCGTGGAAAATGGCCATCATACATCGTTGGAACGTGCCAGGAGCATTACATAAGCCAAAAGGCATACGTTTGTAGGCAAAAGTTCCGTATGGGCAGGTGAATGTGGTCTTCTCTTGATCCTGTGGATCAATGGGGATCTGAAAATATCCCGAGAAACCATCAAGGAAACAATAGTACTCGTTCCCTGCTAATCTCTCAAGCATTTGGTCCATGAAGGGTAGAGGAAAATGGTTTTTTCGGGTGGCGTCATTCAACTTACGATAGTCAATGCAAACACGCCATCCCGTTACCAATCGAGTTGGAATTAACTCGTTTTCTTCATTTGTGACAACAGTTATGCCACCCTTTTTAGGAACACAATGAATTGGGCTAACCCAAGGACTATCTGAGATTGGGTAAATCAATCCTGCATCAAGAAGTTTGATAACCTCCTGTTTGATAACATCATGGATTTTTGGATTTACTCTTCTCTGTTGTTGAACTGCTGGTTTGAAGTCATCCTCCATTAAGATTTTGTGAGTACAAAATTCAGGGTTGATACCCTTAATGTCGGAGAGTTTCCAAGCAATTGCTTGCTTGTGTGACTTCAAGATCTTTATGAGAGCAGACTTTTCATCTTTACTCAAATCTCGAGCAATAATGACGGGTAATTTATCATCACCCTCAAGAAATGCATACTCGAGATGAGGTGGTAAGTCCTTAAGTTCGACGTCAGGAAATTCTTCAGTTTTCTCAACTGACTTGACTTCCTTGTTATGAAGCTCGACGGGAGGGAGAGGAGGAGAAATGTCATGATTTAACAATTTCTCAAAAAGAATATCTCCCTCCAGATTAATCTCATCAGGAATTGAATCACTCGAGTAAGGGGTTGATGATGGATCATCATTAAGAAACTTCTCAATAAGAAGTATGTCCCCCTCAATGTCAATTGGAGCGTGATCAATTTCCCATGGAACAGAATCACTAGCCAAGTATGCTTCAATCTCTTCCAGGATGAAGTCTCTTCCCTCAAAAGGAGTGATAGAAGGAGTAGAATTGGCTATGATAGGTTGAGAAGATGTGGTGGGATCCCCACTCACAGAATTATGAGAATAACCAAGAACTTCTTGAGAGTACTCTTCAAAAACAACATCAATGATATCTATTCGGTTAACCGACTCAGAATCATAGTTTGCGGAGTACCTCAAAGTTTGATCAAGGTTAAAGGTGACAGCTTCATTACCAACACGTAATGTGATTTCTTGCTCAAATACATCAATGAGAGCACGGCCCGTTCTCAGGAATCCTCGACCAACAATGAGAGGAACCCGATGATCGGCATCAAAATCAACAACCACGAAGTCAGCTGGGAAATGGAACTTTCCTACTTTCACAAATACGTCCTCGGCAATGCCAAGTGGACGGGATATGGAACGATCTGCGAGCTCGAGAGTCATGCATGTAGGAGTGAGTTCCGGAAGAGAAAGTTTCTTCCATACTGAATAAGGCATCAGATTGATGCTTGCACCAAGATCTGCTAAGGCAAAGCATTCAACCATTCCTGGAAATACACAAGGTAAGAGAAATTTTCCAGGATCTCCAAGCTTTTCTGGAAGCTTCTTCAAGATAACTGCAGAGCAGTTCTCGTTAAGAGGAGTTTTTGCCATTTCAAACAGCTTTTCCTTATTGCTTAACATGTGTTTGAGAGTTGATGCAAATTTGGGCATCAGCATGATAGCATCCGCAAAGCTTATGTCAAAATGTAATTCTTGGAAAATTTGGAAAAATTTGTCCATTTGATGACTGGCTTTCTCGCGGAGCTTTTGCTCATTCAAACGTGATGGGTAAGGAATAGAAGATTTGGATTTCTGGTTTTCAACGGGAGCTACTGGAGGTTCAAAAACAACTCCTGGATTTGATTTGGGTTTCTGGACAACTTGAGGTTGGACTACCGAAGGTAGGACGTGTGCGGTACTTCGTGGGCTTGAAAAATGCACCTTGTCCGTTGTATCCTTGGTAACTTGACTCATTTCTCCTAGTGGAGGAGGCATTGGAGTCGTAGGTCCATTGTGTGTCTTAGGTTCACTTTCCACTACCTTTGGGATAGAAGAAGAAGAGGTAGTAGGAATAGCAGGTCCATCATATGAAACACCACTTCTGGTTGTGATCGCCTTTGCATCGCCCCTCGGGTTAGCGATCGTGTTGCTCGGAAGTTTTCCTGAGCCCGAGGGTTGATCATTTAAAGACTTCTTAAGATCAGCAATCTGACTGACCAACAACCTGTTCATTTCATCTTGGGATTTCATGAATTGCTTCAACAACTCATCAGATGATGGTCCAGTTGGAACAATGGCGGGATTAGGAAAATTCTGGCCTCTAATGTTAGGATTAGGGCCTTGATTTTGAAAATTTCCTTGATTAGGATTCATATTCCCATGAAATTGATTCCCTCGATTGAAATTGTTTTGATTAAGGTTCCCTTGATGTTGGAAACCTTGATTTGGTGCAGGATAGAAATTACCTTGGTTTTGATAACCTTGGTTCATTCTAGGTTGGTTCTGATTCCGGTTTTGCATGTTATGATTCTGGTTAAAACCGGGTGGTGCCTGATTAGTGTTAGCACGGTAGTGTGGTTCATTTTGAGGACGGTATAGATTACCTCCTTGATGTGCAGTACCGGCTAGAGCATTGGCTTCAAATGGACTACCATCGGTGGCAGTACAGTTGTAGTATGCATGAGGACCACCACAAGTAACACAACTCTCGACTTTCTTCACTTCACCATGCGTTGGTGTTTGTGTGAAGGTCACTTTCTTTTGGTTAGCAAGAACCAAAGCCTGAACAATATCTGTGAGTTTGTCAATCTTAGCATCGGTGCTAGATGTACTCGCAGGAGATGAAGAAGAAGGTCCAGCATGAGACTGATATGTCTTTGCTCAGAAAGGGCGGACCTGAGACTTATTCTCAATAATTTGCAAGGCTTCTTTGGTGGTCTTGCTCAGGAAATTACCTCCCGCGGAGGCATTCAAAGAATCTTGATTGGTCTGGTTCAGACCATTGTAGAAAGTATCCATTTGCATTAACTCGGTAAAACCGTGATGCGGACACTTGCGAAGCAACTCTTTGTAACGATCCCATGCCTCCCCGAATGATTCATCAAATCGCTGAGAAAATTTCATTATCTCATTCTTAAGACTTGTAGTTCGGGATGGAGGATAGAATTCGTTAACAAACTTGGTAACTAGATCCTCCCATGTCTCAATGGAACGAGGGGGTTGTTTCTCAAGCCAATTCCGGGCTTGTCCCTCTAGAGAGAATGGGAACAGAAGAAGCTTGATAGCTTCATGTGGGACATTCTTGTATTTGATGGTAGATGCAATCTTGTTAAACCATCGAATGTGTGCATAAGGATCATCCCGCTCAAAACCATAGAATTGGCTTTGGGTTACTAGATTAAGCAACCCGGTCTTGAGCTCAAAGGTATCAGCCACGATGGCTGGGACAACAATGGCATCTCCGTAACCCTCGATGGGTGCTTGGAGAAGCTCATTCATCGGCTTGTCTTCTGCCATTACGACAGGTGGTGGTGGCGGTAGACGTTCCTCAGTCACGGCTGAAGGAGCAGAACGTCCTCTACGTCTACGAGGAATCTTGCCAAACTCAGAAAGTGGACTTGTAGAACTGGAAGAACGAGTGCGCATGCACAAAGTATAAAAATCAGTTTTCAAAACAAATGCGAGGCAAAACGACAAGTGAACTTAACCAATAATCACAAATGAAATGGCTTCTTTGAAAAAGGTACACCAAATCACAAGGACACAAAGGCAAGTTTTAAATCTGTTGTTCGGGAACTTATTATGGTCACACCCCCAGTTAGTAGGTGTACTGCCTTGATTTGCGGTGGTTGATTTTTATGTATAAATTAAGTACCACTAAAAAGACGTAGGTATGGATTTGTGCTGATGGGTTGAAAAACTTTTGGACAATATTTTTGGTATCGTCTCGTTTAACCAAATCGTATCTCTTTAAGAATCACCTCAAAGAAAATACAAGATAGAAAACGTTACGATTGTTTTGTTGTTTTATATTTTGTTTGGTGTTGTTAACACTTTAGGAAAAGTGTTAATGAACTTTTTGAGATTTTGATAACTTTACAAAAAAAAACTTTTTACAAAATGTGGTATATGTGCAAGAATGGGTCTGAAAAAGGTTTAACACACGCTAAAGCCTCCCCGGCAGCGGCGCCAAAATTTGATTCGTGCTAAACCGTCAAGTTATCTCACACAAGCTAGCCACTTGTGAATGGATAACCGTAAGAAACTTAAAATAGTTCAGACACAAAATGCAATGAAGTTCAGAGGAATATAATGAATTCCCGGGTCGTTAAGTCCCACGGAGACTCAATGGTGTATAAACTTGATCAGATGATAGAATGATCACTAAGGATAGTGATCAGTAAGGATTTGGATTGGAAATTACACTACTGATTGAATGGAAAGATATTTGGACACAGAATTGATAAACACAACAATCAGATGAAACAAACGTAAAACGTACGTTTAAAAACTACGTAAACGTACAAAATTAAAAATTGTGATCTAAGAAATAAAAGACCTAAAAATATGAAAATGACATTTTTAGAATCCTAAAAATAAAATAAAATTATTAGAAAAAGAAAATTATTTTTATAACTATTTATTTAATTATTATTAATTAAAAACTATTTTAAACTATTTAATAATACTCTAAAATAAAAGAAAATATGAAATAAGGCTAGAAAAATAAAATTAAGACTTAGAAAAATCTAAAATATTATAAAACTTATTTTAAAACTAAAAATATATTTTTTTACACTTTTTATCTATTTATTACTAATTAATCACTATTTGAAATACACTTAAATACTAGAAAATATAAAATAAACCTGGAAAAATGAAATTTCAACTTGGAAAAATCTAAAATATGATAAAACTAATTTTAAAACTGAAAAGATATTTTTTATGCTTTTAATTATTTATTACTAATTATTTAATACTTTTAACTATTTAAAATTCTAATAAATACTAAACAGATTATGAAAATTATGAAACTTTTTCTAAAAATAACTTAAGGTGACAGAAAACTAAGAAAAATATAAAACTAGATTTGCTTATTAATAAGCTGAAAAGAAAAATCAAAAAGCTAATTCTAATTAAATAAACGCTATCACTATATTTAAATTGATGTTTTAGTGGATTTTCTTTTTGAAAACTATTATACTACTGATAATAAGAAACTTTAATAAACACAAAAATTTTACAAACTAAAAATAAGCTATTTGATAAGCTTATGAGCTTAACAGTTTTGACTTATGAGCTTATTTGGGTGTTTTAAGCTCAAACAGACTCACAAGCTAAAGCCAAAGGTATAATAAGCTATGAACAAGCTACAGCTACTCAAATAAAGCTAAAAAGAACAAATAAACACACTGAAAAGCTCTAATAAGCTAATAAGCACAAATACTAAACTTACAAACCAAACAGACTTGTGGACTTTTTGTAGGACAATTTAAGCTAAGTAAATAAGCTCAAAAGCTCAAAACAAAGACTGAGTCAACCAGATTAGCTGGTGGACTATCCAAAAAGCCAAAACTCACAAGCTGAAGACAACTAGAGAGCTTGTGGTGAGCTTATGAAAATGGGTCCAGTTCACTGCTCAGCTTAAACTGAGACAGTTGACACTGAGTGTTGGCCAAAAACAAAAGTCAAGTGCAGCCCTATCTATTAAGCTGAAAAGTGGAATTTTAAGGTTGGGACTTTAAAATGGCTTGGTTAGCTTCACAGAAAACCAAATTTCACAAGCTGAGGTTAACTATAGAGCTTTTTACAAGCTTGTGAAAATGGCCATGAAACTGTGTACAGGGCAAGTATTTGAAAAGGTACTTGAAATAAGCTAAGTAAAAAGCTATTAAATAAGCTAACTGAAAATTATAAAAATTACTAGTGTAAAGATGAGCAGTTGTATTTTTCTATCCCAAAAGCTCAAGTATTGAAAACTAATATTAAGCCCTATATAAAATATTCTATTTTATTCAAAAACGACCAAATGGAAAATTTGACTTTTTAAGAAAACCAAATAAGTTGACTTATATGAACTTTGAATTGATCCTACTAACTGATTATGATATATTAACCTAAAATAAGATAAGATTAAGCTAAGTTGACAAGTTTTAAGCTAATATGATGAGATTGACAAACTAAAACCTTAACAGTTAACAACTAAGTGAGATTAAAGAGATTTTGACTATTTTAACAAACAAGCACTGATTTTATTTGTTTATATGAGCTATATGGTACTTAAGTAACACAAAACAATAACAAGCAACAACTCAAACATTCTCTAAAACAGTAATCAAGGCAAATCCAAACACCCTTTAACTTGACTGTTTTGAAGCTTTTAGTACTAAAACAGATTTTTAAAACAGAAAACCTAGTGATTAACTTATTCTAACTATGATGAGACAAGATTAAACCAATATTAACTTACTTTAAACACTTAAACTAAAAATTGCAAATTATGAGAAAATGCTTACAAGGTGAGTCTAAGCACAGAACTGAAAACTGAGGTATAAGACCACAACCTATAGCTTCCCAAGAAGCTCTAAACCAAGGCCATCCACAATTTACCCTGCTCCAGCTGTGACCTTCATCTCCATGGATTTTTTTTTATTTTTCAACTATTTTATTTGTGTTTTTGGTGATTTTTGCTTTTTGATTCTAAACTGATTTTTTAAAGTTTCTATAAGCTTTAATAAGCTTTCTGGGAACTTAAGTGAGCCTATCAGTCCAAGATAACAACATTAACATAATATGAGATTTTGATCTTGAAAAATGCATAAACTTGAAAATATGATTAAGACTTGAAATTGATACTTGCAAAAGTTTAACAATACACTGAAATGACTTAACAAAACACTTGAAAGCTTTAACATACACTGAAAATTGAAAATTACTTAAAACGACATAAGCTAAAACTAAAGTACACTAGATATCTCCCCACATTGCTTCCCATCTCTTCTTTATAGACTTTTGAGACTTCTTGTCGACCTCTGATTGTTTCCCACTTGATTTCAGCCATTGGATCCTCAAAATTCATCATATTCGTCCATGTGTAGATTTGGCGCCAAAAAAGTCATTAGCAGGTTTGAGTCAATTAATGATCTTTGGGATATTGTGAATAAGGGTGTGCAAAGGCTGAAAACCGGACCGGACCGGCCAGGACCGGACCGGACCGAAAACCGAGTTCGGCCAAAAGCCAAGACCGAGACCGGACCGAATTTGGTCGGTCCGGTCTCGGTCTTCGGTCGGTCCGGTCCAAAACGGCCCAATTCGTCGGTTTTTCGTCGGTTTTGGTCCGGACCGGACCGGACCGAGGACCGATTTGCCCAAAAGCCGAGACCGCGGACCGGACCGAATGTGGTCGGTCCGGTCTCGGTCCGTGTCGGTCCGGTCGGTCCTTCGGTCGGTCCGGTCCGGCCGGTCCGTTTGCTCACCCTTAATTGTGAAGGTGGAGGGGGATTGGTTAAACAACTTGGAAGACAGGTGTAAAGGTAGAAGGATCAAGTGGGATGAAACCATGGTGGTATCTGGATTACTGGTTTTGGGCAGGAATGGTGTGTGAGATGCACAGTGCATCTGGTTTTGACTTTCTTGACCGTGTATTATTAATAACGGGGGTTCACAATTGGATAATGACTGGGATCAAAATGATTTGGACTGGGGTCAAGGGTCAAGGGTGTGTGGGTTGGGCTTGTGTTGGGTTGGATTGGGCTTGATATATTACAAAGGGTCCGGTTTGGTTTAGTAGATATTACAAGGACCATATTTGCAATTTCTGAAACTTTAAGGACTGAACTTGACACTTTTCCAAAGATATCAAAAGGACCAAACTTGACAAACTTTGATAGTACAAGGACCACTTTTGCATAAAATTCCATTTTTGGATATCCAAGGACTAATTTTGACATTTTTCAAAGTTTAGGGACCTTTTCTGCCATTTGACCAAAGAAGTATTCAAGGACCATTTTTAACAACTTAGAACATTTCAGGGACCTTGAATGATAAAATTCTTGATTTTTGAATTCCAGGGACTAGATTTGACAACTTTTGAAACTTGGGGGACTAAAACTGCCAATTTTGCAAACTTGATATGTTTTTCATCTGATTTTGATATTTTTGCATTTAAAACACATAAAACACTGATTTGTGATATTTTCATCATTTTGATGCATTTCTGAGTGTTTTCAGATGATTTTGCAGTTTAGATTGTACAAAAATGATGAGTATTTAGACACTCATCAATGACTATGACTTATACTTGTCAATTTACGATACATTTACAAAACCATGAAAGACTCTCGGGGGTACAAACTTATCACGCGAGCTCGGTGTCTACCTAGTTCCTAATATCATATATTAGTAACTTCCTTGATCAACCACGAATCAACATCCAATCTAAGCCTTAGCACTTCCAATACACATAAACCTACAAGAACATAGCAACTATAACATGTAATCGATTACGCTTAGTAAGTAATTGGCTAATACATGTTCAATATATTCATCGTTATATATATGCATCATAACCATATAATTATAACACACAATTATTCAATTAGCACATAAGACATCTAACACATACTTTAGCCATTTAATAATTCCAAGACATATCTATAATCATCCAATATCAAGTATCAAGGTCAACACACTTTTAAAGTATCTATAACCACCTAGCACAACATTATAATCACATACTATAACAATTTCATACCAAGCACATAGTAACCAAGTTACTTACCTTAGCTAGCCAAGCTAAAGCTATTATGAGATTATTATCATCTTCCACCATCTCCATCATCAACATCATCCAAAGCTAACATCCTTAACACATAATCATAATACACTTAAAACCTCATCAATTAATCATAGCTATGGTTTACACAACCATTTGGCTTACATTAATAACTTCTAATCATCATATAATCATATATTGATTATGTGATAATTCAACCCATAGATTACCTAACTTTTACCTATAATAAAATTCTTCAAAGATTACTATAATTCTTTATAATCAAACTTTATGATTATAATATGATCATATTCATTTTACCCATTTACTCTAATTTAATCAAAAGGGGTTTCACTCAATTAACCTATAATATCTCAATTAGTGTTTAAAACCGCAATTATCCAAAACCCCCAACTTGGGTACATGAACCCTAACTCTTCAATTAACAATTAAATACAATTAGGGATACTTACTTGTTCAAGGATGATGGATACTAGTTTATTACTTGATTGAGAACACTAATCCCATCCCAATTGATCATTAACCTTACCATCTTTTTTCCTCTCCTTTTCTAAACCGACTTTTACCAACAACCTGTAACTTTTTAGAAGTCATGTATTGCTTTAATACATGAAGCTTTCTTCATTATAAAACTATTTCACTATTTGGCACTTTTGGTCCTTCAAGTCCCTTTCTTTCTGTTTTGACCACAAGATACTTATATTAAGTTTACTATATGGCAACTTAGGTCTCCCCTCATTTATATAACTATAACATAACATTTATTAATTATTGGTTTGACTATCGGGTTAATTAGTCAATCCCGTCAAGTCTTTAGACCATATTCATCTAGGGTAGGGCCTATTTGTATTTCGGGATACGGGTGTAACAATTCTACTCCCTTTATTTAGATTTCGTCCCCGAAATCTCTCGTCTATTGATATCCAAAATTAATTCCATCTTATACCATTCTTAGCAAAAACAACCATTTAATCATTTTGTTATAACGATTTACTTAATCTTGCAACTCAAGACCCACTATAACATAAACCAATCTTTAAACGCATTCTAATTCAAGCTAGAGGTTCTATAATATATCTATCAACATGTCATCTAAGACATGATTTGTTCAAAAACAATCATCTCATTCGTCAGTTTATTACCATATCATCACATACATGATCACTTACATAATACTTTGACCTTATCTATGTCAAACTTGGTCAAAAATTTCACATTATGCTATAATTAATTTCATAATTTTCATAACGCTATCATTATATCGTATTATTGTTGCTATAACGTTCTCATAAATTTCACAATTTTCCATGACCATTACGGTCTTTTTTTCATATTACCACATGCCCTTATGGCACATTATAGCACAATTCAAACTTTTTAAATTTCTTCATTATGACTCCTATGGTTTTTACTCACATCACCTTATCATTCATGTTTCATTTATTATACTTTACATTTCAAGTTTCTATAACTCCAAGTTTTACGACCCTTACTTAGGGTCGACAAGGAACTTCTATTCCCTCTATCTTATTTCCTTAAGGCGTCTGATTCGTTATAGATGAAGCGGTTTTAAAATTTGTATTCCCGATTAAGAATCAATCACTACTTGAGGACAAGTAATAATCAACCTTCCGGATGTCGTATTCCTAGGCGAGAGATGAATTGAATTTTATGTTTATGTTTGTTCGTTCAAAATGATGCTTGATTATCGTTTTGGTTTTTGTTGTTTGTAGGCTAATATTCAAAACTTTTTATACTAATTAATAAAGCAACTATTTTAAGCGAGATAAAAATTAAACTAATAGCAAATAATAGATAACGACTAACGATATATGATAAAAAGCTATGCTTGTCAAGTGTGGTGAAAAGTTCATTAAGTGTGGATTTTTCTTTAAAAGCACTAATGTAATTAATACCCGTCGAAACAAATTATTTCCTCACAACATTGGCTTATATTGAAAACAATTATTTTTCGGGGTAAAAATTAGTAGATTTTAAATAATTAATTATCCCAACGGCTTTTGCCCGTTAAAATAACCAACTAATCAAATCATCGATTAATCCGGAAATTATTAATTAACAACCTTTAATTATCCGTTTAGAAAGTAGATTTTTCTCACAACGTTGGTTTATATTGAAAATCCCACTTTTTATCTAGATAAAATCTACTTGGTTAAATAGTTAAAATCCTTAACGGCTTTTGCCCGTTAAAGTTTCTAAAAATCAAACCAAGTAAACCAAAGGCTACCAATTAATAATCTCTAATATTCCACACTAAATTTCACAATTCACCAATCACTTAACAAGCATAATAAAAATCTACTCACTAATAGTCATAAGTAAACCAACAAAGATAATAATAATAAGCTCAACAAACATCATTTTTCCACAAGCTAAAAGAGAAAGTAAGGAAAATAGAACCCGATCTACAATACGAGACGAATAAAACCACCCGATTTTATAAACTTATCAAACCCTAAAGTTTACTTCTTTAAAAGCTTTAATAAGACCAAATATTTAATAAAGTTTGTGACTTTATTAACTAAATAGCTTATTAAGACTAAAAAGCTTTAAACTTTAGTTAATAAGAAAGCTTATAAAACCCTTAAGCTCCTCGCCTTAGGATGAAAATGATGAGAAACTAAGAAAGATCACAACTTTATCAAAGGTTAGAGAATAAGCAATACTATGGATCAAATAAGCTATGGAAAAGCTTATTGATCTAAAAAGTACTAAACTTTCAACAAAATAAGTAAAGAAAAAGGCTTAAAGATTAGATCAAATATCCACCCAAAACTAAGAGGTTCAAATCCGAAGATTAAACGTGAGTTGGGTATATTTAAGGACTAGATCAAAATAAATAAGCTAGAGATAAGATAAAAAGATTAAAACTTTTTTTTTTTTTTTTTTTTTTTTTTAAAAGAAGTTGAAAAAGAAAATAAATCTAAGTAAATAAAAGAGTTTTTGAAAAGAAACTAAAAATAAAAAGTGCTTATTGAATAAGCTATATGAAAAGCTTACCCAAAAAAGGCTAGTCTTTTATATCTAAAAATAAGCTATAAGGAAGAGCTTATTCAAGATAAAAAGATATGTAAAAAACTTAAAATGAAAAAGCTATAAGAAAGCTTATCACTAAAAAGCTAATCTAATAAACCACAAAAAGCTAATAAGCTATTATGGCTTATTTAGATAAGAAAAAGAAAAAGAAAAGAAAGACAGAAAGAGATGAAAAGGGAATAAGCATTAAGTAAACTCAAATATCATCTTTCATTCATAAGCAATAAATATTTGGTACAATAAGATCTTAAAAATAAGCCAAAAGCTAGAAAAATAAGCTACTAAAAACTACTCCAATAAATAATAAAGTGTGTGTAATATTAATGTGTGAATGATTGCTCTTTTTCTTGGATCCGGAGCTCTTCAATTTATATGCAATCATGTATCTCGATCCTTCGAAACTCTATCCTCGAATTCCTTTCTTTAGTGGCCACGTGTCTAATCTTTGTTGGCTGGACTAATAGTGGAGCAGCGAGAGTGGGTGAGGAGGAAGCAGGCTCACGTGCCTTCATGAATGATTTTATTTAAGCGTGTAATACTCACGCACATGCTAGATACTGAAATTGCATTCTTTTCTTTTTTTTTTGGAATTGTTACTTTGACTATCAAGGGCCATGTGGAGTGAGGAGAATGGCTAAGACATGCTGCATCACGTGGATATATAAGATATTTTCTTTGTGATGAGCATGTACCAAAAATAAATGTTGACATGAGTGGGATTAGAACCCAAGACCTTTTGCTTGACAAACATGTCCCCAACCACTAGACCAAGAGCCTTTTTGTGTTAATTCTTTGCATTTAATTCTTTTTGGCCCTCTTTTCCTTGATCCAATTTTTAGCCATTATCATTAAAAATAATCTTTGTTCAAGCTCCGTTTGATCTTTCATTATTTTCTTCTCTTCCTCGATGCTCCAAATAAAATAACCACTTGACTCGATATTTCGTGATCTTTCCAATGGTGTGCTCGGATAAATTTTTGCGACTTCTTTTGAACTTCGAAAAACATGGAAATATAGTCGAAACTCATCCGAAAATCACCGTTTTTGTTTTGTTTTCAAACCCTTGTACCTGCAAGACATAATAACACATATCCAACATATTTGCAATATAATTTGACATATCTAATGGTTATTAGTCCGATTTAGCATATTTTTGGATATAAAATGATGTGTGTTTTAGCACTCATCAAAATACCCCACACTAAAACCATTGCTGGTCCCACACGCAATGTTAATTACACACGTAGTGAAAGAAAATCTTTAGCTTTGAAAACGCCCCGTTTTAAACCATTTTATTTCATATATAGATATATCATTAAGCACATTCCTTTTTGTGTGACGGTTTGTTGAACTTTCATGTCGATCAATAACTCCAACATTTTTCAAAAGACATTTTTAGGATCACAGAGTAGGAAACACAACACAGCGTGAAGTGACCATACGGATAGAATACATCGTCCCTGATTTTTCACAAGTCCCCAAACTAAGCGTAAAATCGAAATCATTGTTAAATATGATTTTAGATGCTAACACTACCCATGGAAGTTACTTGTGTAATTACCTTTTGCTCCCATTTTCCTATTTTTCCTCTATTTATTTTATTTTTGGTGAGAAATGAATTTCTTCAAGTTTCTCGTTTCGATAATTTTTATTCCGATAAAGATATAAAGCTAAGTCGCTAATTAGTTATCCACCTTCCCTCGAAAATCATTGCATACAAGAATGAGGTCCACATCAAGGTCCTAATTTCACACGATTTAGGGAGAATATCCTTTTTATGGCGACCGAAACAACTCATCTACGAGTCCGAGACGAAGCTTTATTTAGACATCTCCCGGATCCGAAGTTTGGCTTAACACTATTTCAGCACATTTGCATTTTTGCAATTTAGGCCCTTGGTCTTTTCAACCACTAACTCAACGGGATTACCGTTTTATCAAGAGTCTTATTATGACTTTGGATTTTCCTCAACCTTTTTAGAAGTCTATGACAACGGGGGTACCGTCGGACATAGAAAACTTTTATGGCTTTGGATTTTTCAATTTTAATACATTTGGGCTTTATTTCATGTTAATTTTGTGCCAAACTCCAAACCCTACGGCTTTTATAACAATAGAAACAATAGCAACAAACTATCAGGAATCAGTTGTCTATTACACCGCAACACTGACAGTACCTTGATGTGTACACAACTCTCATGGGCAACGATTCTCTAAAGAAGAATAAAGAACTAACTATCGCCAAAAACTCAACATCTTTAATTATTATAAGACATATATGGGGTGAAACAATTTTGTGGGAACAAAAAGCCATAAGTACCTTCGATGGGCTCTAAAGAGAACCAACTACTCCACGCTTAGCATCTAAACTCATAAGTAACTCTATCATTTCTCGATCTCCGCAAATTTAAAATCCCAAATAATGAGATCCGCGGATGCTTAGCCGATAATTAAATTATCTATGGTTAAGGGAACAAGCTAGGGCTCAACACGCCCGGTCAAGTCAGAATTCTATTCCTACTCACCAAATGAAAGTCAACAAGGTTTCAAAACGTATATTAATTTAGCAAATGCTTCGTCTAATGAAATCAAGTTATGCATATTTAAAGTCACTCAGGGAAACTTGCAAATCCTTGGCCTTGTGAGCTAGAATTCGCTTTTTATAGCTTCTTGTCTAAGAGACTAGCAAACAACGGTTAAAACGGGGTTGCATGGGGACCATACAAAAGCAGGAAAAGTCATATTTCGATAGAAATCCACCCCACACTTAAAACTTAACATTGTCCTCAATGTTTAAAAATTACGGGTGTTAACCCCACACTTAGAATTGAAAAAGGCGAATGTTTTAAAAAATTCTAAGTGTGAAAGGTGAAAAATCATTTTTAATTATGACAAAGGGTTATCCCAAGATATAACATATAAATGATCGGAGACCGAGTATTGGAGGATTTGAAAACAAGCACGGAGGTCTTCACGATCATAGGGATTCTTCAAGCAAAACGGGAACCTGCAAACAC
The DNA here is from genome assembly GCA_910596185.1 of Chrysanthemum makinoi. Classification (NCBI taxonomy): domain Eukaryota; kingdom Viridiplantae; phylum Streptophyta; class Magnoliopsida; order Asterales; family Asteraceae; genus Chrysanthemum; species Chrysanthemum makinoi. Next base: position 327,222,939 of record OU343221.1, read on the forward strand.
ACATGGAAAGAAACAAAACCCCACACTAATATACAACACACTTATTAGAAAATAAAAAATAGATAGATAGATAGATAGATAACACGGGTTGCCTCCCGAGAAGCGCTTGTTTAGTAACGAGTCGCGAGCTTGACTCGCCCCCGAATTAGTTGTCCATGGGGGAAAGATGGAGATGTGGGACATCCAAGGTAGGAATGTCCCCTCCATGGTAGTGCTTGATCCGATGCCCGCTATTTTAAAGTTTGGACCATTGGGTTGGGATAACTCGACGGTCCCATAAGGAAACACTTCAGTAATAGTAAATGGGCCGGACCAGCGGGATTTCAACTTGCCCGAGAAAATCTTCAATCTAGAATTAAAAAGAAGAACACGATCACCGACAAGGAATTCTCGGTTTTTGATTTTTTCATCGTGTATCTTCTTTGTCTTTTCCTTATAGATCAAAGAATTCTCGTAGGCTTGATCACGAAGTTCATTTAATTCATTCAATTGAATCTTTCGGTGATCACCCGCAGCTTTGAGATCAAAATTTGTCCATTTCAAAGCCCAGTAGGCTTTGTGCTCGAGCTCAATGGGGAGATGACAAGCTTTTCCGTACACGAGCCTATAAGGTGTACACCAGATGGGGGTCTTAAAAGCGGTACGGAAAGCCCATAAAGCGTCATCTAATTTGTCCGCCCATTTAGCTCGATGCTCACCAACGGTACGTTCAAGAATTCTTTTTAAGCCACGATTGGACACCTCCACTTGACCACTTGTTTGAGGGTGATACGAGGTAGAAAGCTTATGTTTTATACCATATTTTTCCATAACTTTGGAAAATTGATCATTGCAAAAATGTGTACCTCGATCACTGATTATGGCCCGAGGGGTTCCAAATCGGGAGAATAATTGTTTCAAGAATTTTACCACAACTCGGACGTCATTCGTGGGTAAAGCTTTGGCTTCCACCCATTTTGACACATAATCGACGGCCACGAGTATATACTTGTTCCCTCGTGAAGACGGAAACGGCCCCATAAAGTCTATGCCCCAAACGTCAAAGATTTCACAAATTTGGATGGAATTTTGAGGCATTTCATCCCTTTGTGATATTTTTCCTTGGCGTTGACATGAGTCACAATTTTTGACCATGTCATGGGCATCACGATAGATCGTGGGCCAAAAGAAGCCAGAATCAAAGACTTTCTTGGCTGTGTAGTTCGGGCCATGATGTCCTCCGGTGGGACCATGGTGACAAGCTTCTAGAATATCCATAGCTTCTTTCCCGTCCACACACCGCCTAATAATTTGATCAGCACAGATTCTAAACAAATAGGGTCATCCCGAAATAATGTTTAATATCTTTAAAGAATTTTTTCTTTTGTTGGGATGACAACCCTTTAACAAGCACATTACCCGCTAAGTAGTTTGCAATATCGGCAAACCACGGGGTTCATTTTCATTTTTAAGAGAAAACATATATAGGGACTCGTGTGGAAAATTATCGTTCATTTCCATATCGAGATCCCCTTTATGAGGATTTTCGAGTCTACTCAAATGATCAGCCGCTAGGTTCTCTGCTCCTTTTTATCGCGAATCTCGATATGAAATTCTTGGAGGAGGAGAACCCATCGGATCAATCTAGGCTTAGCGTCTTGTTTAGCAAATAGATACTTTAAAGCCGAGTGATCCGTATACACTATTGTCTTAGACAAGACAAGGTAAGGACGAAATTTCTCAAACGCATACACCACCGCTAATAACTCTTTTTCCGTAGTGGTGTAATGTATCTGAGCATTTGATAAAGTCTTACTTGCATAGTGTATAGGCTGAAAATATTTGTTCTTTCGTTGCCCAAGATGCTCCGATAGCAAAGTCACTAGCATCACACATTACCTCAAAAGGCAAGTCCCGTCGGGGCAACAAGAATGGGAGCTTCGGTTAATTTCGTCTTAAGATGTTCAAATGACTCCATACATTCTTTAGAGAACATAAAAGGAGTATCTTTTTCTAGTAGATGGGTCATAGGCCGGGCTATTTTAGAAAAATCTTTTATGAATCTACGATAAAAACCGGCATGACCCAAGAAACTTCTAATTCCTTTGACCGTGGTAGGAGGTGGTAATTTGGCAATAACATCTACCTTAGCACGATCCACCTCGATACCATTCTTAGAAATCTAATGGCCGAGAACGATACCCTCTTTAACCATAAAGTGACATTTCTCCCAATTTAGCACAAGATTTGTGTCTTCGCACCTTTTGAGCATCATGTCTAAATGGGAGAGGCAAGAAGAGAATGAATCCCCAATGACCGAAAAATCATCCATGAAAACTTCCATGGTTTTCTCAATCATATCATGAAAGATCGCCACCATACACCTTTGAAAAGTACCCGGGGCATTACAAAGACCGAAGGGCATTCGACGTGTAATATATTAACTTATCACATACACATCATAACATTAACACAAGGTAGCATATAGATGGAATTCTAGAGAGAGAAAGTTAGAGGTTTAGGGAACTTAGTGAGAGAAAGTGAAAGATATTATTATGAGCTCCAACTCTCTACCTTGGGAGGTAGAGAGTATTTATAGTCTTACATAAAACGCCACACATCGGGCTGTGGATCAGGCATACAGTGGGTAAAGACCGTCCGTCCTCCACGGTGTTACTTAACTAAATACTACTTAACTTAATATCACTACGACTACGAGCTTTCTAACGATTACATATACTTGAGGTGACCGACTCTTTAATACCGGAATTTCTAATTCCTAACAATCTCCCCTAAGGGAGGTCACCTCAATCATGCACTAAAATTACATTGAATACAAACAGATATGACATTAACAATTGTTCTTGCATTCTTGATGTAGTCCTTTGTTCCTAAGCTCGTAGTCATTGATTCTTCACATTGCATGTTTGGTTAATCCAAGTGGAGGTCTTTTACTGATCCACGTGATAATGATGTTGAGCCAGCTTTTGAGATCATCATCTAATAGAAAATCTCTGATACATCCATTGTGGTGTTGGTATTATGTGATGTTGTGACATTCGGACCGACATGCTCACATTCTGTATCATGATATATTCTCATCAGAGTAGCGGAAACATTTGTTGATTCATGATATTGGCGCAGCGTAGCGAAGCATGGAGTGATAATATCAGAGTCATTGATGCACTAATCATGATTTCTTTTGAGATGAATGTGTTAAGTGAGCATGCGGCTATGGATTGACCGCTTCATTCTGAACAGCTGCAAACGTCGGGCGTACCTGCATACAACAGCTAGCAATAAATCGCACGAAAGTGTCTTTGATCACTTTCGTTGAATTGAGGTACACGCCCACGGTTCCCGTTGATCGATACAAGTACTCGTGATCAGGTATAATTCCTAGGAATTTCCTTGACAGGGTTTCGCAGCTGCTCTAGCTGTTCTCAAACCGGAACATCTCAAAGAAGACAACACGGAGTGAGTGAACCAAATTTGAGTCCAGCGATTGATGAAAAGATTTTTGAAAAACAATCGTGTATTGCTAAATAGAAATTGTTTTTGCAATACAACAAAGGTTTTAATGAAAATCAATTATTAATCATAAAACACCTTTTGATTTGAAAAATTAGTACACGGTCGACGTGCTAATGAAAAGAGTTTTAAAGCACAAAGACCGGTTTTTCAAAGGTATCCGTCAATCCATAACTGAACGTGATTGATTCAAAAGATTGAATCGCCCCATTGTTTCGTTCAGGTTGTCACATGGTTGATCTGTATAATAGATCTCACATGCCACCTACCAGGAGCTTGTTAGATGTTGGCTCCGGAAGGCTTTCCATCTTCACAGTGAATATGTAAACACATCACTGATGTTACGGCAATACCACAAGGATAAATGCGTAGGACTCAAGATATAATCTCTCTTTCCACATTGTGTGAAACAGAGAGTCTTCATTGAAAGTGTCCTAATGAGATTTATTGATGATCTCGTGGCTCTAGACTCAATTTGTGCATATTTGGATCCTGGGCCGGAGACTAGGGAGAGGGTCTCCTTCTTCAATATCAACAATCTCTAAGAGAAAGTCGATAGATAATGTCGGTTCCCGTGAGAATGAAACAAGTCCTTTTAAGAGGAACTTGAGTGGTTTGGAAAGTTGAAGTGCGGTCGTCCACTGGGTCCATGACGTCTTGTCTTCAATACCGATGTTACCATCTATAGCATATGAATTGAACCCGGTTTCTGCCCTAAGGTTGAATAAATGGAGGGCTATTTGTTTTCACCCTTTTCTCATTCAATTCTTTTTAATTCTTCAACCCCTTCGGTGCTTACCGAGACTTCATAGCTAGAACCTTGTTGGGTTTATTCCAGACTAGCTCAGGTCTTAGTCCGCACTCTTCCTATATCTCATTTTTCTCTTTTTATCATCATACCTAAGAACTCTACACTAACTAGTGGATAGTCCCTGGTAGATCCCTCCGGTTCTGGCGGATCATGGGAACACATACCTAACCTTATCGTCCTTATATCACCATACATAATGTAAAGTTGGTCGGTCTTTTTGGTATTGTTCATCCGCCATAGGAACCAATTGAAAACCATTTGAAAATCAATCCAAATACTTGTGATATATTATCAAAACATTTTGTACTGAATTGTTTTGATATTTTTAGAATAAGTGCTCCCCTCAACATGTGCATCAAATGTTTGAAATTGTTTTGCACACGGAGGCAAGAGGAAGAAATTAACTTCTTTGTTTACCATTTTAAAAAAATATCACCATCACTTCCTTGATCAAATCAAGTAGATAAAGCATTTTGGGGAAGGATGAGGTTTCCATGAATTTGCTCCCCTCAATATGTGCCTCGAGGTTTGAAAAGAGTTTTACACATACTAGAGGGAACCTACACATTGAGTTAAGTGATCACGTTTCAAATCATTGTGGTTTAATATAGATGCTCCCCCTCAATGTGTGCATGGAAAATTTGAAATCGTTTGTCACTTACGGGGAGGCAAACATGCTAATCACTTAAGAAACCATTTATCGAATTATCGGTTTAAATCCTATTTAAATCACAACTTCTCCCCCGATCACAATAATTAAAACATTTGAGATTTGTGATCTTTGTAGATTTAAATTGATTTTGAAAGCTTTTAAGGAGAATTGTGACTTGATTATGAAAGCGTTTTAAGCGATAAGGATCGATGTTGAGATTTTAATCTCCATTGGTTAAACATGCATGTACATCTTTTGAAAACAATTTAATGCCAAATAACTTTTAATTTAATTGAAATCATTCTCCCCTCAATCAATGACATAGGTTGTTGATTGAGCGATAGAGATTTTGACAGATAAGTCCTGATGATTATCAAAAATAGAGACCGAGTTATTTTTCAAAGCATTTAGTTTTCAGCAGATAAATGTTATAGAATCGGAGCATGGAATTTGAAAACATGGTAAAACATGGCTCTGTTCTTTCTTTTAAAACCGGGTTATTGCCGGAAAATGACAATAAACCATTTTTTCTCTTTCTCCCAAACTATTTTTTTTTTTTTTTTTTTTTTTTTAAGAATTCGAACAATATCTAAAGTCCCGTGTCATTCTTTGAGTGACAGCACAAAGACCGTAGATATTTTCGAACCGAAAAAAACATGACAAAAGACAACAATTTTTTAAAGATTTTTCGAATTTTTCAGATTTTTATGGATTTTTGAAAGTTTTATATATTTTTCTATTTGGTTTTATAGGGTTTTATAATTTTGTATTTTGTTTTTCGAATAAGTATTTACATGAGATAGATGAAGATAGACCTTTACTCCTCGTCTTCCTCCTGAAGACATTTGAGAGTATCTGGTTGAAGGCTTTTCAAGCCAAGGCGTGGAAGAATAAACTCAAAACGTTCTCTTGGAAGAGCTTTGGTGAAGATGTCCGCTAACCGATATTCAGACCTCACAAAATATAGTTCCACCACACCTTTTTCCACTTGTTCCCTGATGAAATGATGTCGAATGTCGATATGCTTTGCTCTTGAGTGTTGAACGTTGTTGCATGAGAGAGCAATAGCACTTTTATTATCACGATGAGGGATTTTGTTGAATTCAAAGCCATAGTAGATAATTGAGATCTCATCCATAAGATTTGAGCACAACAAGATGACATGGCTATGTATTCAGCCTCTGTAGAGGAAATAGAAGTACTCATTTGCTTCTTTGAAGACCACCTCACAAGCTTATCACCCAAAACCGAGCACCTCCAGGATGTACCGACGTGTATCTGACAACTCGCATGATCGGCATCTGCATAGGCCGTTAGTGACATACCGGTGTCCTTCGGGTACCATAGTCCCATATTGATGGTTCCTTGGAGATACCGAAAGACCCGTTTAAGCGCTTCAAGGTGCTTTTTAGTAGGCTTAGCCTGGTATCTAGCACACATGCAAACAGCGAACAAGATGTGCGGTCTACTAGCGTGAGGTACATCGGGGATCCAATCATACTACGATATTTCGTTTGGTCAATCATGATCCCTGAGTGGTCCTCATCTAGTTTGGTTCGATCAATCATGGGGTGTCAACAGGGTCACTTGAATCAAATCCAAATTTCTTTAAAATCTCATTTGCATATTTAGATTGATTTATGAAAATGCCTCCGGGACTTTGTGAAATTTGTAATCCCAAGAAAAACGACATTTGTCCCATCATTGACATTTGAAACTTAGAACTCATTTCATTAGAAAAGCGATCACATTCCATTGGGTCAGTCGAGGCAAAAATAATATCATCAACATAAATTTGAACATGAGTTAAATGTTTGCGTGACTTCCTGGTGAACAATGTAGGATCAATCTGCTCCTTTATCTTGAATCCGGATGATAGAAGAAACTTTGACAATGTATCATACCATGCCCTTGGTGCTTGCTTTAAACCGTAGAGAGCCTTCTTCGGACGATAAACGTGAGTAGGATGCTCTTGATTCACAAATCCTTCAGGTTGGCTGACGTAGAGGACTTCTTTAAGATCTCCGTTCAGAAATGCCGTCTTCACATCCATCTGATACACTACCATGTTCTTACTAGCAGCGTTAGCCGAAAGATTCGATTGCCTCGATTCGAACAATAGGAGCAAAAGATTCTTCAAAGTCTATACCCTCCTCTTGACGATATCCTTTAGCAACTAAACGAGCCTTGTTCTTCAACACATCACCATGCTCATCAAGTTTTACTTTGAAGATCCATTTGAGAGCTATAATCATAGCACGATCTGGAGCAGGTACTAACTCCCATACATCAAGTCGATCAAACTCATGAATTTCATCTTGCATGGCATTAAACCAGCTGTCTTCATTCATGGCGGTTTTAACATCTTTTGGTTCGATCTTAGAAAGTACGGAGTTGAAGAAACACCATAAGGCATCGGTTGCAAGTTGTTTCCGGGTTGATACAGGACGAGAGGGATTTCCAATGATGTTGTCTAATGGATGATCGTGAGTCCATTTTCTAAGGTGTTCATGTGGCGGTTGTTGAGGAACTGAGGTAGCGAGTCGATGTCTCCAAGAAGATGGTTCGATGATGATTCAGGAGCAAATATGTTTTCAAATGGAGCATCCTCGGGAGTAGCAAAGGGATTAACTTCATCATTGATGCCAGAAACATTTCCATGATGTACATTTGAAGAATGATGATTTGTTGATGAGATCTGAAGGATCGCAGCAGGTGCTTCTTGACTTAAAGATATTGAGGCTGAAGGATTGACTTCATTCACAGGAATATGAGCATCCTCTCATTGCAGGGAATCATCACCTCATGAGTGTTTGAATCATACAGTTCATCAAACATAGGATCAAACAATTTCTTTACATCATCTTCGGATGGAGGTACATATGGAGTTTCTTGAGTAGAGTTTGGAACAAGAGATGAACCAATGGGACTGTCTTGAAGTGCGGGTCCCGAGCTGGATTGTCCAGGAGCCATTTGACCGGTCAACTCATCAAACGTAACGTGAATGGTTTCCATGATATTTCTGGTTCTTTTGTTATAGATTCGGTATCCCTTTTTGTTTGATGCGTATCCTACAAATACTCCAATGTCAGCTTTAGCCCTCAGTTTCCCTAAGTCTTGACCCTCATTAGTTGGATAGCACAATGCACCAAACACACGAAGGAAAGAGAGATTAGGTTTTCTGTTGTGGACAAGTTCATATGGAGTTTTTCCATGTACGGTGTGGATTAGGGAACGATTTTGTGTATAGCATGCAATGGCGATTGCTTCAGCCCAGAGAAACATTGGAACCTTTGAGTAAATCAACATTGTTCTAGCGGCTTCAACCAGAGTCCGATTTCGTCTTTCAACTACACCGTTCTGTTGAGGAGTTCGTGAAACACTTCTTTGATGACTGATTCCAACGCTTTCATAGAATTCATTAAGTTGTTTGTTGACAAACTCGGTTCCATTGTGCTTCGACAATTACGGCGGTTTTGTTAAGTCGAACTGTTTGATGAGTTTGAGGATGATATCAAGAGTTTCATCCTTTGTCCTTAAGAACTTGACCCAGGTGAATCTAGAGTAATCATCAACCACAACTAACACATATTTCTTCCCAAAGATATTCTGTACCCTCATTGGTCCACATAAATCCATATGAATCATATGAAGAACTTCGGTGACAGAGTTAGTAGGTTTGGGTTTATGGGCATATTTCTTGCTTTTTCCCAATTGACATGCTGAACAAAGATGATCCTTTTCATACTTTAGTCTAGGTAAACCTAAAACTAGGTCCTTTCTGGAAAGATCGTTGATGGTGCCGAAGTTCAAGTGATTGAGACGACGGTGCCATAACCATGACTTTGTTTTGAAGCTTTTGATAACAAGCAGATTGGAGAAGCCCTCATCATGTCATCGATAGAGATGGTGTAAAGGTTTGACCCACGAGTTCCTTTTAACAGTTCCTTACCATTAAGATCTCTAACAAAGCAGGTATGTTTTATGAAGGCAACTTCTAGATCAGAGTCACAGAATTGACCAACAGAGAACAGATTATGACCCAACCCTTCAATATAGTAGACTCTCGAGATGACACTATCACCAACAACATAATCTCCATAACCCATAATAGCACCAAGTGATCATTACCAAATCTAACAGTACCGATGAACTTGCTCACGAAGTTCATGAGCCGCGACCGGTCTCCAGTCATATGCTTGGAACACTGAGTCCGGTACCACGAACGATTTGAACGATCTGCAGTTGAACACAGACAAGAATGGATAAGCGGATAATTGGGATCCCCATGCAAGAATGGGTTCCACTTGGTTGGTAACAGGAATTGGAACACCCACATCGAATCGAAACATCCATATCAAGTAGAAGCAATGGAATCATTGGGAATAGATGCAATGCGGTGTCGTATTTGCCCTATTCAAAGTATGTTTACTTCTTAAGGGAATAGTTCTACCAAGTAGGCATCCATTTTCTAGTGGGCATAATCTTAGCAGTGTGAGAACAAAGCTGATTATTCTTATGACCAAAAGGTATCCAATAATAACCTATCTTTATAAAAGTTCTTCCTGTGGGTTTCCACTGTTTTCTAACATCTTTCGTTTTGCCTTTTTGCCTTATTTGCACGATTATTAGCATTAGCAATTTTAACGGGCATTTGACATTTGACAAAGCATTCACACCACATTCATGATTAGCAACGAATTCAAGCATGCACATTACAAGGTTTGCAGATAGTATCGAATTCGAATTAATTACGATCGCTAAGGCTAATACTATAATCAACACGATTCGTTTTATTCAACTCAAGCCTAAAGTTCCTAGATTGGTCTTCTACTCTCTTCCAATGCACATTCTTAGCTTGCAAGGTCCTATCATTCCTTGTATTGTCTTGAGACTTTGACCTGCTTCGCTTTAAAGTCACAGATTACTCCTGTAGAGGGAATGGGAACATTAGTTGGTTGATCTAATTTTTGCATTCTTGAACTTGATGTGCAAGGATCAGAAGTACTAGAAGGCACATTAGTGTATACTTTAAGACTGTGATTTGAGCTTTTGGCAGGCACACTAAAGTTCACTTTCTTAGCACTAACATATCCGGAATCTGAACTACTTGAAGGCACATTAGTGTTTCCTTTTTTAAGACTGGGCATAGAACGGATTTCCTGCTTGGCACTAGGCATAGAACAGGCATCACAGCTTTGCCGTTTGCACCTAAGGTTAAGGATTTTGGACATGTGGCAATTACACATTCTAGCAACTCTTGAGATCGCTTTGGCACGGAGGCAAGCAAACCTCATTTCACTATCAAGAGGTTTGTTAATGAAATCCTCTTCGACAATCTCACGGAGACATTCTAGACTATCCTTAAGGTGAGCACATTATTCATGAAAAGCATGTTCATTATTCCTAAGATGAGGAGGAATATATTTAATCGTCACAGTGTATTTGCAGTCTAAGGGTGACTTTGAAACAACATTCTTATTGAAAACAAGTGGCAGGTTTCCCATTTCCACTTCTTAGATTCTCAATTTCCTTTTGTAAAGACGTTATTTTTCGTTGTTTTGGTCACGGGTGACTTTCATTGAATCATATAACTCTTTAAAATGTCGTTTAACTTTTTCATTTTCTTCTAGAAAACTCTCGTTTTCCTTTTGTAAGGCATCAACTAAGTTTTGAAGATGAAAAGTTTGAGAATTCGGAGAATCTAAAGAAGGAGGGATTTGGGAGCCTGTCTTATTGTTCGTTTGACCCTTTAATTGAGAGATTTGGGCTTTCAACTTTCGATCGTGATTGCGAGCTTGAATCTGTTTATCACGTTTGTTAATTTGAAAAACTGCATCAAACTCTGGAGCATCTGAACGATGTCTTGACATTAGAAGTTTTAACATTTTCTTTAAGATGTTGATATTTTAGTTGTAAATTAAAATGCTCAACTTCCAGTTTAGAAAAATGTTTAACCAAATTGTTGTGATCATCCAGTTCAATTTTCTCGTTTAGTTCAGAATTAGTTTTTCAAGCTCAATGACACGATCATGGGAGACTTTCAGGGCCACAGATAGTTCATGAAATTTGGAAGCATTAATAGAGCAATTTGAAGCAGTGAAAAAGATATCTTGAGCAACACATTCAGATAATAAGAGTCTCATTAAATGTATGCAAGTTCTTCCTCTCAATCTCATTATATTTTAGTGCACGCTCATAATCACTAACTTCAACTACCATTGCATCAAATTCCTTTTCCATTTCTTTAATATCGATTTTGTCCCCTTTTTAAGACTCTCAAAATGATCTTTTAGTTGTTTAAAGAAAGGCATGACCTCGGTTAAATAACATTCTTTCATTTGCTCAAAACCCCTTTCCCCTTCAGCTTATCCGTGGGTGTGATCCTTTACTTACAAGTTTTCTCAAAATCGGTAAATAGTTGAAGAATAACATATTGACTGATTAAGGTCTTGCTCTTAGTGGCAATAGTTCTAGGAACTAAATGCATTGGTGTATTTGGAGGATACTCAGTCGCTTTAGGGAATTTCCTACAAGGGGAATTCTTTTCAACAAGATTTTCAGCTTTTGCAAGTCCATATCCTTTTTCCAGAACACTTGTTCGGGAGTCAGCAATGTTTGAGGCTTAAACATGTTCAAGGAAATCCAGTTTTCCTTCTTGTAGTCATGGGGAGTGATAATAATCTTTTTCTCTTTGCATTTCGGTCATCTAGTTTTTGTTCATCCTTTTCCTAGTGACTTCATCTAATTTCTTATCTTCCTCAGTGCACTCAACGCAACTAGGTTTCTGCCTAGGCTTAAGAATTTCATTACCATCATAAAGCACCTTATGAGCATTTCTAGCCTTTTAATTACCTCTGGATTAGGTTCCTCAACAAGGGGAATGCTATGCTTATCGCTTAAGACTCGATGTTTAGTGACCATGTGAGCAATCTGAATGGTGTTTCCTTGTATGTACAACTTGTTCTCAAGTTTGTTTTTCAAAGTTTTCAGATTAGAAAAATCTCTCAAGAGTTTTGATTCCTTTGCATTAAATTCTTGCTTAAGCATTTTCACATTTTCTTGAAGTTCTTGTTTTTGTTTAGATGTTTTAGAGAGTTTTTCTTGCAATGAATTTAATTCTTGTTTCAATACTTCTTCTCTAAACTTACTTTTTCTAATTATTGTACTTACTTGGTTATCCATTTCCTGCTCACGAGTGGTCAACTCAAACTTAGCACGTTGTTCATAAATAGCAACACGTTCTTTATAGGCATTTAGTTCGGAAATAATGGAATCATCAGGGGCACATGCAGTGTATTCATCAAAGACATAGTCATTGTTGATTGCAGAAGATGCATCACTTGGTACAACTTCACTTTCACTTTGTTTCACGTATTGATCATATGGGACAATATTGATATTACCCATATTTTCAATATTTGATTCAATAGTTTCAGTTGATTGTACTTTGTCATGCATCTGGTGCACATCAGCATCATCGTATAGTTTTAATACCTCTGAGATGAGCTTGTCATGGGATGGCCCAACTAGTGATGAAGAAGAGACCTTGGGAGAAACCATTGGAGAAATGCTAGCCATAAAAATTGTGTGTGCCGTAGGTCCATCATCCACATCGGAGTCGTATGCATCACAATCAGCGACTTGAAAGGCATTCGATGATTGTTGACCTATCTCTGAATAGGCTGCTCATCCACATCTGCATCATAGGTCTTGGCATTGCCCTCGGCAAGAAACAGCAATTCCTCTTCATTCAGAGTAGCACCATTGTCCTGGGTTTGAGCCAGCAGTATCTTCTCTCTGAAGTAATCAAGCATTTGTGGGCGCTTTGGAGATGTAAGTTCCTTGCAATGTGTCCCTCTCCACCACAGTTATAACATTTGATGAGCTTAGTTTGACCTTGGTTACCATTCCTTCCTCGATTCTGGTTTCCAACATAACCTCTCCCAGCTCCACCTCGTCCCTGATCATACTGTCTTTCCCGAACTGGTTGCACTACGATCCTTCCATCTTTAACAGTGGCTTGATTGTGTGGGTTAGATGTAGTTCTGAGGTTGTTGTTGGTTTGTGGGAGAGTATTCATGTTTTGACCGATGAGAAGAGCTAGTTGATTAATGAAGCTACCCACGTGAGTATCAGCATCGCTTGTTTGCACATAGGAATCGAGGAATGAGTTTGTGATTTCCATTACCCAAGGGTATGACTTGTGATGCTTTGGTTGTGATTCCGATGTTTGAGTAGAAAGCTCTAGAGTCATTAGACGAGCTTGTCTCTCCCTGGTTGGTTTTGAACCGATTGAGAATTAATTTTTCAAACATAGCATGTCTCTCATTCTGAAGGAGGAAGGCATAGAGTTGCTCATAGTTTGTATTCTTCAATCCTTTAGTGAGCTTCACAGCGTTAACAAACTTGTGCCATTCGGGATTCATGTTGTTCACAAATTTTGAGTTCAACTGAATGTTAGGCATAGTCATTCTGATGTTCCTCATGTCATTAACTAACTTATGAAATCTCACATAGTACTCATAGACACTCTCATCTGGTTTCATCTTGAAATGCTCAAATTCGTCATAGAGTTGGGATTCTCTGTCTTCCATAGTTAATTAAGAACCTGAGAGAAGCATCTTAACATTGTCCCAAACTGCCTTAGCATCTGTGTTATGATTGATCGGCTTGTAGATGTCTTTAGGAAGACCTTGAAGAACAATGTTTGAAGCCCTATATCTGCATCAAATCTCTTTTTATCCTTATCATCAAGCTCATCATACATCTTAGGTCTGTCAATTCCGTAAACAGGAGTACCATCTGCATTAGTATCAAGTATGTCTCTAGTCGTCTCAACTCGATATGGTCCTTCATTAATGGATTTGAGAATGTTGACACCATTTTCCTTTCCAAGGCAATACAGTCTAATTCGTTGAGCCCAAGAGTCGTAGTCAGGTTCGTCAAGCATGGGTGGACGAGTATCGAGCATTTGCTTGAACATCTTCGGCAACAATGGAGATAACAGTGGGAACGTTGGTAGACATGTTAACAGATTATACGGGATTTTATAGCTCTATGATTAAACCGGAAAATGGATTCTTTCACGGGATTTTCTTGAATCAAGAGAAAACAGTAAACAATCACTCAAGACTCTAGATGATAAAATACTAAATCGCTAGAAGATAATGCACTAAGTCGCTAGAAATTAATGCACTAAGTCGCTAGAAATTAATGCACTAAGTCGCTAACCCTTAATTCGCTACACCCCTAAGTCGCTAGAGTCCCAAGTCGCTATCAGAAAAGCAAGTCGCTAAGTAGTAACTCGCTCTGAGACCAAGTCGCTAATCAAATTTTGGCAACAATTCGCTACACAAGTCGCTAGAGACACAAGTCGCTAAAGAGCAACTCGCTCCTGACCAAGTCGCTACCACAAGTCGCTACCCGTAGTGGAGAATCCACTACTTGTACTTTAACTTGCTAGATCTAACTCGCTAGTTCCAACAACGTAAGTCGCTACAAAAAATGTGAAGCAAGTCGCTACCAAGAAACTATTCCGTGAGCTAAGTCGCTAGCTTGAAAAAACCATATAAACCTCACTTTTCAATCCAAAAACAACCCAACCAAGATGATTCAAGCTTACCAAATGAAAACCTAAACACATTTGATGATTCTAAACATAAAAGTACAACCAAAATCAAAACTTTAACACTAGAAATCAATCAAATGATGCAAAAACCACTAAACTTTTTCAAACTCAAAAACCACCTAAAAACCACTAGAAATCCAAAGATGTGTAAGATATGATCTAACCATGGCTCTTGATACCAATTGTAATATATTAACTTATCACATACACATCATAACATTAACACAAGGTAGCATATAGATGGAATTCTAGAGAGAGAAAGTTAGAGGTTTAGGGAACTTAGTGAGAGAAAGTGAAAGATATTATTATGAGCTCCAACTCTCTACCTTGGGAGGTAGAGAGTATTTATAGTCTTACATAAAACGGCACACATCGGGCTGTGGATCAGGCATACAGTGGGTAAAGACCCGTCCGTCCTCCACGGTGTTACTTAACTAAATACTACTTAACTTAATATCACTACGACTACGAGCTTTCTAACGATTACATATACTTGAGGTGACCGACTCTTTAATACCTGGAATTTCTAATTCCTAACACGACGATAAGCAAATGTCCCATAAGGGCAGGTGAAGGTGGTCTTTTCTTGGTCTTGGGGATCAATGGGAATTTGAAAGTATCCAGAAAATCCATCAAGAAAGCAATAGAACTCATTTCCCGCTAATCGTTCTAACATTTGGTCCATAAAAGGAAGAGGAAAATGGTCTTTTCAGGTGGCCTCATTCAACTTCCTATAATCAATACAAACTCGCCAACCCGTAACTAGCCTAGTAGGTATCAACTCATTATTATCATTCTTAATCACCGTCATACCTCCCTTTTTGGAGTGACGTGAACGGGACTAACCCAAGGACTATCTGAGATAGGGTAAATCAATCCGGCATCTAGAAGTTTGATAACTTCTGCTTTAATGACTTCATGAATTTTTGGATTTACCCTTCTTTGATGTTGGACAGCAGGTTTAAAGTCATCTTCCATCAATATTTTATGAGTGCAAAAATTTGGATTAATGCCTCGATGTCGAGAATTTTCCAGCGATTGCTCGCTTATGAGACTTTAAAACCTTGATGAGCTTGTCCTTTTTTTCACTCTCCAAGCCTTTAGCGATAATTACGGGTAACTTAGACGTACCATCTAAAAACGCGTACTCGAGGTGAAAAGGTAAGTCCTTGAGTTCTAGCTCAGGAGGTTCTTCAATTGAAGTTTTAGACTTTTCAGTTTCAACGTTTTTAAGTTCCTTTGGAGGGGGATCTTTGGTAACATCATCATTCAATAATTGTTCAAGAAAAAGAATATCCCCTCGAATCGTAAATACCATTATCAATTTCAGGAGAAATTGAGTCATCGAGAGCAAGAAAGCGGCGTCGGTCTCCTCCAAGAAAATCACTATCCCGAAGGTTAGAGACGGGAGAGAGAAGCGACGGTAGCATCAAAAGAGGGAGTGGGATCGCCACTCATGGGGTTAATGGACTTTTATACGTTCAACACCTCATGAAAATGCTCCTTGCAAGAAGTGTCAATGACATCGATTCGATTGACGGATTCTTCTCCTTGCGTAAGAGGATATTTTGCGGTTTGAGCAATACTTAACACCATTTTTTCATCCCGACTCTAATAGTCACTCTTCTTCTTCTACATCGATTAGAACAGAGCGTTTTAAGAAAGGTCACCCCAAGATGAGGGGGCCGCGAGGTCGACATCATAATCAACAATAACAAAGTCGTCGGGAAGGTAAACCTCCTACTTGTACGAAGACATCCTCGCTATACCGGCCGGGTATGCAAGCTGAGTTAGCTAACTCAATCGTCATACGAGTGGGAGTAAGATCTGGTAATGATAGCTTTTTCCACACAGAAAGGGGCATTAGGTTGATGATGGCTCCTAGATCGGCTAGGGCCATGCATCTCTCTATCTCACTAAAATCGCAAGGAATGAGGAATCGCCGGGGGTCTCCAAGTTTCGGGTAACTTTTGAGGAGGACCGTTGAGCAATTCTCATTGAGAGGAGTATTCACCAATTCAAGAAGTTTCTCTTTGTTAGTTAAGAGATCTTTTAAAATTTTAGCATATTTTGGCATTTGAGCTAAAGCTTCGGCAAAACTGATATTGATGTGAAGTTTCTTGAATATTTGCAAGAACTTGTGGATTTGAATATCAGATTTGTCTTGAAGCTTATCCTTGTTCAACCTTGATGGATAAGGAATTGGAGGTTGATGAGGATTACGCTCAGGAATCTCATTCGATTTTGGAGAGGGTAGGTGGTTTGGACAACCGGAGGTGGGACTCGTCGCGGTACTTCACGGACATGAATCGTGCACCTGGTCCATGGTAGTCTCTGGGTCTCGCTCCACCTCCTTAGAAGAAGAAGTAGGAGGAGGAGGTGAAGGAGATGAGGGCCCGATAGCGTAATACCACTTCGTGTTGTTATGGCTTTCATTTCTTCCCTTGGATTTGGTATGGTGTTGCTAGGAAGCCCACCTTGATTTCCATGGGAAAGTAATTTAGCCATTTGACCCATTTGTTCTTGCATTAATTTCATTGTAGCCTCGTGATTTCGATTTAATGCTTCTTGATTTTGGGTTTGAGTTTCTTGTTTCAAGATTAATTGTCTCAACAATTCATCCGTGGAAGATTGAATTGGGGCTTGATTTGCATTTTGAGGTTGAAACTGATTTTGATTAAAACCGGGGCCTTGATTTTGATAAAATCCTTGGTTTTGATTATAATTGTTTCCTTGATTAAAATTCGGCCCACGGTTGTTTTGATTATAACCTTGATTTTGACGATTTTGGTATTGATTTTGGGTATTCTTGTTTTGATTGTTTTGATTCAATTGATTTTGATTTTGATTGTTCGGTTGATTGAAACCGGGTGGTCCAAGGTAATTGTTAGAACGATAGCTTAAGAGATTTCGGTTTCCTTGATTAAAGGTCCCCGAAGTAGCATATACGTCCTCTTGAGTGTAGCCACCGGCGGCTTGACACTCGTAATATGGATGTGGACCACCACAAGTCTCGCATTTTGATTCACTGCATGAACGGGATGAGAAGGTTGTTGCATATTAGCAATTTGTTTTCCCATAGCTTCGATTTGTTTGGTAAGAGCGATTAGGGCGTCATTTTGAGATGAACTACCACTAGCACTCGAAGCTTGGGGTGTGTTCCTTGAAGTCTGAACCTTTGCTTTGTTTTCAATGATTGTTAATGCTTCTTGGGTGTTTCTCATCAACAAATTTCCACCCGCAGCTGAATTGAGTGAATCTTGATCACTTTGATTTAACCCATTGTAGAAAGTATCAATTTGATGAAGGGGTGAAAATCCGTGATGAGGACATTTAGCTAGAAGCTCCTTGAAACGTTCCCAAGCCTCACTAAATGTCTCCCCGAAGTTTTGATGAAAATTTGTGATGGCATTTCGAAGATTTGTTGTTTTTGAGGGAGGAAAGAAACGATTCACGAACTTGGAGACTAAGTCCTCCCAAGTTGTGATGGAGCCAGGAGGTTCCTTTTCAAGCCAAGTCCGGGCAGCTCCTTCAAGAGAAAAGGGGAAGAGAATCAATTTTATCACATTATGAGGAACTTGATTAATCTTTAAAGTTTGTGTGATTTTTGTGAATCTTTTGATGTGTGAGTGTGGATCATCATTCTCAAAACCATGGAATGAGATGCTTGTTATTAGATTTAACAAGCCGATTTTAATCTCAAATTGGTTTGCGAGAATGGCGGGCACGACGATAGCATCTCCAACACCTTCGATAGGTGCTTGGAGAAGCTCCTCCATCGGGCGGAGTTCGTGACCCGCATTTTGATAAAATGGACCCGCATGAGGCGGTTCCTGATTGATGTTTTGATTATTATTAACCATATTAAGTTCTTCAAAATTAAATAAATGTGATGGATCACAACGATTTCTTTGTCGAATTAATCTTTCGGGATTAGTTAAAGGAGAATTTAATTCGTTTGAAGAAGATCAAGTGCTCATGCACTAAAAAGAAAGTGAATTGAAAAATATTTTTGGCTTTTTTTTGAAAATATTTTTGAAAAAGGAAAATATTTTTGTGTTTTTGAAAAAGTTTAATTAAAAATATTTTTGTATTTTTAAAATTTTTAATTTTATTTTTGGATTTTTGAAAATTTGCAAAAATTAACTTTTCAGGGAGAAAAGGTTCTTCAAGGCACCAAACTTAAAACAAAACAAAAAAAAAAATCGTAACACCTCTCCCGGCAGCGGCCAAAAAGCTGATTCGTTATAGATGAAGCAGTTTTAAAATTTGTATTTCCCGATTAAGAATCAATCACTACTTGAGGACAAGTAATAATCAACCTTCCGGATGTCGTATTTCTAGGCGAGAGATGAATTGAATTTTATGTTTATGTTTGTTAAGTTCAAAATGATGCTTGATTATCGTTTTGGTTTTTGTTGTTTGTAGGCTAATATTCAAAACTTTTTATACTAATTAATAAAGCAACTATTTTAAGCGAGATAAAAATTAAACTAATAGCAAATAATAGATAACGACTAACGATATATGATAAAAAGCTATGCTTGTCAAGTGTGGTGAAAAGTTCATTAAGTGTGGATTTTTCTTTAAAAGCACTAATGTAATTAATACCCGTCGAAACAAATTATTTCCTCACAACATTGGCTTATATTGAAAACAATTATTTTTCGGGTAAAATTAGTAGATTTTAAATAATTAATTATCCCAACGGCTTTTGCCCGTTAAAATAACCAACTAATCAAATCATCGATTAATCCGAAAATTATTAATTAACAACCTTTAATTATCCGTTTAGAAAGTAGATTTTTCTCACAACGTTGGTTTATATTGAAAATCCCACTTTTTATCTAGATAAAATCTACTTGGTTAAATAGTTAAAATCCTTAACGGCTTTTGCCCGTTAAAGTTTCTAAAAATCAAACCAAGTAAACCAAAGGCTACCAATTAATAATCTCTAATATTCCACACTAAATTTCACAATTCACCAATCACTTAACAAGCATAATAAAAATCTACTCACTAATAGTCATAAGTAAACCAACAAAGATAATAATAATAAGCTCAACAAACATCATTTTTCCACAAGCTAAAAAGAGAAGTAAGGAAAATAGAACCCGATCTACAATACGAGGCGAATAAAACCACCCGATTTTATAAACTTATCAAACCCTAAAGTTTACTTCTTTAAAAGCTTTAATAAGACCAAATATTTAATAAAGTTTGTGACTTTATTAACTAAATAACTTATTAAGACTAAAAAGCTTTAAACTTTAGTTAATAAGAAAGCTTATAAAACCCTTAAGCTCCTCGCCTTAGGATGAAAATGATGAGAAACTAAGAAAGATCACAACTTTATCAAAGGTTAGAGAATAAGCAATATTATGGATCAAATAAGCTATGGAAAAGCTTATTGATCTAAAAAGTACTAAACTTTCAACAAAATAAGTAAAGAAAAAGGCTTAAAGATTAGATCAAATATCCACCCAAAACTAAGAGGTTCAAATCCGAAGATTAAACGTGAGTTGGGTATATTTAAGGACTAGATCAAAATAAATAAGCTAGAGATAAGATAAAAAGATTAAATTTTTTTTTTTTTTTTTTTTTTAAAAAGAAGTTGAAAAAGAAAATAAATCTAAGTAAATAAAAGAGTTTTTGAAAAGAAACTAAAAATAAAAAGTGCTTATTGAATAAGCTATATGAAAAGCTTACCCAAAAAAGGCTAGTCTTTTATATCTAAAAATAAGCTATAAGGAAGAGCTTATTCAAGATAAAAAGATATGTAAAAAACTTAAAATGAAAAAGCTATAAGAAAGCTTATCACTAAAAAGCTAATCTAATAAACCACAAAAAGCTAATAAGCTATTATGGCTTATTTAGATAAGAAAAAGAAAAAGAAAAGAAAGACAGAAAGAGATGAAAAGGGAATAAGCATTAAGTAAACTCAAATATCATCTTTCATTCATAAGCAATAAATATTTGGTACAATAAGATCTTAAAAATAAGCCAAAAGCTAGAAAAATAAGCTACTAAAACTACTCAATAAATAATAAAGTGTGTGTAATATTAATGTGTGAATGATTGCTCTTTTCTTGGATCGGAGCTCTTCAATTTATATGCAATCATGTATCTCGATCCTTCGAAACTCTATCCTCGAATTCCTTTCTTTAGTGGCCACGTGTCTAATCTTTGTTGGTTTGGACTAATAGTGGAGCAGCGAGAGTGGGTGAGGAGGAAGCAGGCTCACGTGCCTTCATGAATGATTTTATTTAAGCGTGTAATACTCACGCACATGCTAGATACTGAAATTGCATTCTTTTCTTTTTTTTTTGGAATTGTTACTTTGACTATCAAGGGCCATGTGGAGTGAGGAGAATGGCTAAGACATGCTGCATCACGTGGATATATAAGATATTTTCTTTGTGATGAGCATGTACCAAAAATAAATGTTGACATGAGTGGGATTAGAACCCAAGACCTTTTGCTTGACAAACATGTCCCCAACCATTAGACCAAGAGCCTTTTTGTGTTAATTCTTTGCATTTAATTCTTTTTGGCCCTCTTTTCCTTGATCCAATTTTTAGCCATTATCATTAAAAATAATCTTTGTTCAAGCTCCGTTTGATCTTTCAATATTTTCTTCTCTTCCTCGATGCTCCAAATAAAATAACCACTTGACTCGATATTTCGTGATCTTTCCAATGGTGTGCTCGGATAAATTTTTGCGACTTCTTTTGAACTTCGAAAAACATGGAAATATAGTCGAAACTCATCCGAAAATCACCGTTTTTGCTTTGTTTTCAAACCCTTGTACCTGCAAGACATAATAACACATATCCAACATATTTGCAATATAATTTGACATATCTAATGGTTATTAGTCCGATTTAGCATATTTTTGGATATAAAATGATGTGTGTTTTAGCACTCATCAGCGTCTAGTTAGTTTTAGATTTTTTATTTCTACTTCTTTACCCTACTCATGCCATGTCGGAAACACATAAGCCTACTCATTTATACTTCTTCATTTACATGGAGAGGCGTCCCAAACAATGTTAATCAAGAAATATAAAATCGTAATTCGGTGACTCATAATTTCGCTACTTAAATGAAAAAGCGTCCCGATCCACTTGAATAAAGAAATTATAAACCATCCTACTCATACGCTCCCGAAATAACACTAATACTTAATGGTAACTTGCTTTAACAATCGAGATTCTCATTTATTAGCATTGGATCCTTTTTACTATAACACTCCCCGAAGGGGCCATTTCACATGCCAAGGATATAGACAATTTCTAGCCGATGAAGGCAATTTAATTTATCCTGAAGGATTTCTATAACTTTCTCTTGCCAACTCGTACTATAACACATCCCGTAGCATTCACTATAACAATAACTATAACATCTTTCGAGTGGCCTATAACATCACACTATTACAATATATAGGGTCCAAGCTATTATTATTTTATCATATTCATAATTTCCTCATTTCCATTTAACAAATACAAATTTATAGGGCTTATGAGCCCGCTTTCCATACTTATACATTTACCATGTAATTAATCATTTCATCTTCTCGTTAACCCGTCAATCCTCGTTGACCATTTTCACATTTTTACTATTACTAGATTTAGTCTATTTGACTTTTTCCACATGTAAACCTTTATAGGTTTATTACTAATCACACTCATTATTTTTCAATTATTTCTTTTTACACATTCTATAACATTAACACGTTCTATCACTTCAATACGTTATTTTCGTGTTTTATTATACCACACACCAACACATTCTCATTCATATATATAACTCAACGCCATTATATTAGATTAGCACTTGGCTTTACTGTTTACTCCATAATTAGACCCTACAAAGGTTATTAACTATAAGCATTTTTCTTTATATATTCTTACATGTCACAGTTTTATTTATTAACAAGTAGGCTTATTCCATTTTCACCCTTCAACGCAAGTTAACGAACTTCAATATCATCCTATGATTTCACATTTTTAGACATTAAACTATTTATGTGTCAAACTTTCACTTTACAATTTCACGTGTATTACAACACACAATACTATTACACTATAACACGTCTATTATCAATTAAAATTTATGCTTGCCCATTACGTTCAATGACTTATAATTATCCCATCTCTAATACCCCCATATTGGCTATCCATTAGCCATTCACATAATAAGACCATAGGTTGGTCATTAACACAACACGATTCACACCTCATCTTTATTCATAATATAACTTAATATTATAATTTCAATCCATTCCTTCTATAAGCATTCGCACCATTTGTATCATCTACTCAATTCTCTTTATAATTTCTATAACAATTAGGCACACAATCATAACACACCTACCGTCACCATCCACAGTGAATGGATGATAATTACTTATCACATCTATACTATAGCACACAATTTTACACCATCATAAAACATTCATGGTGATTTATTCACCTATACACATACGGTCTGCCATGGACCTACATCAATCACACAATATCTCTATGACTTAATAAACTTTATCACATAAATTTTCATATAGCACAAGGCATAGTTTACCCTATAGCATAGCATACACATTTCCGCTTTACTTAATTCCGCAACTAAGAGTGGTTTAAGATTAGGCAACCTATAGTGGAAACCTAATTCACTTAAACCGAAGCTCTGATATCAAGTTGTTACGCCCCGATTCCCGGTTTGACCAGAATTCACTCTATTTTTAAAACTTTGACTCGGAACGTTTGACTATTACATTTTCTCATTAAACTCATGACAAAACCATGACATTCAACCTTTGAAAATTTTTATATAACACGTATCCGATAATTTCTTTAATCAATAACATTTGACTTTAACAAAACAATCATTTGAAACTGTATAGCGGTATGACGCCGTGGCCTTATAAGGTGCGACGCCGTCACCCTTTAATCATGACCCAAAACACGTTCATATTTAATACGCGACGGCTCAGGGGATTTTAAACCTGACGCTGTCTCAGCTAGTTCGGACGTCGTCGCTAGGAAACTGCGGCCGTCAATCCAATGACCTACACATTTGACAGCGGCAAAGCGCACAATACCAAATTAGTTCATTTCGACACAAATGATCATTTGACCCTTACAACTTTAACAAAATGGCATATAATCTATGGCAAGCATTCTTTAATATACGAAAAGATTACTTGACCCGTTTGACTTCAAAATGGATAAGAAATATACTGTAACCCACACACTCAAAAATACTATAATGACTATGACTTATACTTGTCAATTTACGATACATTTACAAAACCATGAAAGACTCTCGGGGGTACAAACTTATCACGTGAGCTCGGTGTCTACCTAGCTCCTAATATCATATATTAGTAACTTCCTTGATCAACCAAGAATCATCATCCAATCCAAAGCCTTGGCACTTCCAATACACATGAACCTACAAGAACATAGCAACTATAACATGTAAGCGATTACGCTTAGTAAGTAATTGGCTAATACATGTTCAATATATTCATCGTTATATATATGCATCATAACCATATAATTATAACACGCAATTATTCAATTAGCACATAAGACATCAAACACATACCTTAGCCATTTAATAATTCCAAGACATATCTATAATCATCCACTATCAAGTATCAAGGTCAACACACTTTTAAAGTATCTATAACCACCTAGCACAACATTATAATCACATACTATAACAATTTCATACCAAGCACATAGTAACCAAGTTACTTACCTTAGCTAGCCAAGCTAAAGCTATTATGAGATCATTATCATCTTCCACCATCTCCATCATCAACATCATCCAAAGCTAACATCCTTAACACATAATCATAATACACTTAAAACCTCATCAATTAATCATAGCTATGGTTTACACAACCATTTGGCTTACATTAATAACTTCTAATCATCATATAATCATATATTGATTATGTGATAATTCAACCCATAGATTACCTAACTTTTACCTATATTTAAATTCTTCAAAGATTACTATAATTCTTTATAATCAAACTTTATGATTATAATATGATCATATTCATTTTACCCATTTACTCCAATTTAATCAAAAGGGGTTTCACTCAATTAACCTATAATATCTCAATTAGTGTTTAAAACCACAATTACCCAAAACCCCCAACTTGGGTACATGAACCCTAACTCTTCAATTCACAATTAAATACAATTAGGGATACTTACTTGCACAAGGATGATGAATACTAGTTTATTACTTGATTGGCAAAACTAATCCCATCACAATTGATCATCAACCTTACCATCATTTTCCCTCTCTTTTTTTAAACCGACTTTTACTAACTACCTGTAACTTTTTAGACGTCAGGCTTTAATACATGAAGCTTTCTTCATTATAAAGCTATTTCACTATTTGGCACTTTTGGTCCTTCAAATCCCTTTCTTTCTATTTTGGCCACAAGATACTTATATTAAGTTTACTATATGGCAACTTAGGTCCCCCTCATTTATATAACTATAACATAACATTTATTAATTATTGGTTTGACTATCGGGTTAACTAGTCAATCCCGTCAAGTCTTTAGACCATATTCATCTAGGGTAAGGCCTATTTAGTCTTTAGACCATATTCATCTAGGGTAAGGCCTATTTGTATTTCGGGATACGGGTGTAACAATTCCACTCCCCTTATTTAGATTTCGTCCTCGAAATCTCTCGTCTATTGCTATCCAAAATTAATTCCATCTTACATCATTCTTAGCAAAAACAACCATATAATCATTTTGTTATAATGATTTACTTAATCTTGCAACTCAAGACCCACTATAACATAAACCAATCTTTAAACGCATTCTAATTCAAGCTAGAGGTTCTATAATATATCTATCAACATGTCATCTAAGACATGATTTATTCAAAAACAATCATCTCATTCATCAGTTTATTACCATATCATCACATACATGATCACTTACATAATACTTTGACCTAATCTATGTCAAACTTGGTCAACAATTTCACATTATGCTATAATTAATTTCGTAATTTTCATAACGCTATCATTATATCTTATTATTGTCACTATAACGTTCTCATAAATTTCACAATTTTCCATGACCATTTTCATATTACCACATGCCTTTATGGCATACTATAGCACGCAATGATTACATCATAAACAGGAGTAATATTATGCATTTGAGCAAGTCCTTTAACTTTTTTCCACACCTTTGAAGAAAATGTACATTCGAGAAAAAGAGGAGTTGATGCGAGTCCGGTTGCAACTAACACAAAGGGAACGACATTAGATTTAAATTAGTCGAGTCATTTACATCCCAATGTCTTAGCACATCTTAGGTTTTCAACTTAGGCTTCACGACTAACCAAAGATGAAAATCACGACGAGGTATACAAAGAGCAAACCATACAAATTTTGCCCACGAAACCTCATCATTCCTAGCTCGAATTGAGTCCCACACCAGCCGTACAGAAATCTGTTTTAGAGCACCGGTTCTATCTTTCCAAAATAGAGTATCACGAGCATTAGGATCAAGAGCCGGAGTATCCAACGTGTATATGTTGGGGAAGCGTGAATCATTTGGCCACTGCCATATACTATCCCGAACTAAATCTGCCATTTAGAAGATAGCAGAAATCCACTTCTAGAGATATCATGATCCGATAATAAATTCATTAGCGGACTAAGAGAACACCATTGTCTTGCCATCTCTCAAAGTATACCAAAAAAACTGGCGTATAAAAGGACGTACATTGGCTGTCAATTTGATCAGGCAAAATACAACTTTATAATTGCTTCATAACTTAATACATGGCTTCGATTCTTCAAAATATACGTTGTGTATCATGAACACATAACCGTATAGACTAAAATACGAATATTTCAAGAGTTAACATTTGGGTTCCGTCTTTGCTAGTTTAGATCATAGGCTTTGTCTTTGAATGTGGAGCTCCTCCACATTATTTGTACTGAGCTGTGTTGTTTGATTGTGAGTTATACATTTACCGGGGTAAAACCCTTTACCCAAAAAAAAACATTTGTGTTCCGTTTTAGTTTTTTTATAGTGGGCGTTTCAACCCCTCGTATCCCACATTGGTCGTTGAAGAAATGAAATGTTCTATGGTTATATACTTTGCTCTATACAAATGGTATGTTTCTATGTTTCGGGTTGGTACATGTTTATGAAGTTTATGTACAAAATAGTACAAATAATATTGAGCTTCTTAGAGATGTTGGAACCCAAAATTTATACAACTTCTTAACTTTTTAGAATCTATTAGAAAGGAATTATTGTCAATGATCTGCTAGCACAGCGGTGAGGCACCGGGAGTTTTCCCCATGGGCCCAGGTTCGAAACCCATCAAAGAGTGGGGAACGGCCTGGATTAAATCCCATCCTTTCGAGGGTGATATGGGGTGCCTGTGGTGACGTATGTCATGGTTTCTTTATAACAACCCGTAATTTTTCAAGTCCTTACTCAACCTCAACCTCAAAATCTATTCTATTTTGAAAGATTTGACATTCACCATTTCGTATAATTATTTAGTTGAATCGCGTAAACAAGTGGCACCCTCTTGCGCACTATAACTTTGGACTAAGATTTAGTCTACATATTTTTAGTACATTGCCACTTCTTCAATGCTTAATTTAATTTCTTGGATAATTGCATTTTTACTTTCATACGATTAATTAATTTAATAAACGCTTTTCACGATTTGAATAAACGCACAATGTACCTGATACTTTCAACGATTATTTTTACACATTCTTACACTACTTAGACTATTAAAAATATACAAAAATATATTTCTTACAACTCTCATAATTCTCTTATTACAAACATTTAATTATACATGCTTAACTTTAACTACAAAACTACTACAAGTACCTATTTTAATACCCAATACACTCATGAAACACACTACTATACAAAATTACACATATTCCTTTATTAAATCTTCTCATTAGCTACCCCTAATATTAGTAGTAGGCTAATACATTTTTTTTTATATAAAATCCATACTTACTTTTGCAAAATAAACTTTGTAACTAGTATACAATGAAGAAAAGTAGGTGACAAGACAATGACTTGTCCTCCTCTTCTCCTTGTCGAATAGCAGCTCAAGCAACATTCCCTTTTTATTTTTGGGGTGATCTAATCTTGCACCCTCATTTTTCCTTCCTTTGCACCTCATGTAGGCCAATCATTGGCCCAATGATTGGTTTCTTTTTTCTTTTTCTTTTTTTTTTGTTTTTTGTTTGTGTATTGTTTTATTTGTGTAGTGTATATATATAGCGTGTATTTATTTGTGTAGTGTTTTATATGTAGAGTATATTTATTTGTGTAGTGTTTTTATATGTAGAGTATATTTATTTGTGTAGTGTTTTTACGTTA
The DNA here is from genome assembly GCA_910596185.1 of Chrysanthemum makinoi. Taxonomy (NCBI): domain Eukaryota; kingdom Viridiplantae; phylum Streptophyta; class Magnoliopsida; order Asterales; family Asteraceae; genus Chrysanthemum; species Chrysanthemum makinoi. The sequence continues at coordinate 327,250,963 of OU343221.1, forward strand.
AAACATTAGACATTAAAATATTAAACAAGTACATCACGCATGTCAGTCGAGTGGAATACTAGTGGAGTAGATTTCGTTGTAATATTAATAACATTTGTTGATGTACTTGTTTAATATTTTAATGTCTAATGTTTTAACGTCTTTATTCTTGCCTTCAACAAATTGTTTTGAGCCAATAGCATGTTGATCGTTTTAAAAATCGGAAAAAACTTTTTTCTTTTTTTAATTCGGATTTAAAAAAAGTAATTTTTTTTAAATCAGAAAAAGCTTTTTTTAAAATCAGATTAAAAAAAATATAATTTTTTTAATCGGAAAAAACTTTTTTAAAAATCAGATTTAAAAAAAAACGTTAAAAAAATTACAGTTTTTTTTTTTAAAAAAAATTCCGATTTAAAAATTTGTATCTAGTTTTAAAGGAGGTGATTTGCACACTTTAAAAATGATTGGGACACTCATATATTTGAGTGTTTGGACACTCAACGGATGGGTCGATATGTTAGGGTTAGACATTAGACGTTCAACGGATGAGTCGATATGTTATGGTTAGACATTAGACGTTCAACTGATGGGTCGATATGTTAGGGTTAGACATTAGACGTTCAGGGGATGGGTCGATATGTTAGGGTTAGACATTAGACGTTCAGGGGATGTGTCGATATGTTAGGGTTAGACATTAGACGTTCAACGGATGAGTCGATATGTTAGGGTTAGACATTAGGCGTTTAACGGATGAGTCGATATGTTATGGTTAGACATTAGGCGTTCAGCGGATGGGTCGATATGTTAGGGTTAGACATTAGACGTTCAACGGATGGGTCGATATGTTAGGGTTAGACATTAGGCGTTCAACGGATGGGTCGATATGTTAGGGTTAGACATTAGACGTTCAACGGATGAGTCGATATGTTAGGGTTAGACATTAGACGTTCAACGGATTATGTTAGGGTTAGACATTAGACGTTCAACGGATGAGTCGATATGTTAGGGTTAGACATTAGGCGTTCAACGGATGGGTCGATATGTTAGGTTAGACATTAGGCGTTCAGCGGATGAGTCGAATTAGACGTTCAACGGATGAGTCGATATGTTAGGGTTAGACATTAGACGTTCAACGGATGAGTCGGTATGTTAGGGTTAGACATTAGACGTTCAACGGATGGGTCGATATGTTAGGGTTAGACATTAGACGTTCAACTGATGAGTCGATATGTTAGGGTTAGACATTAGACGTTCAACGGATTAAATTTAACAACTTTATTAAAATTTACAACATTTTTAACAACTTTATTTAAAATAATACTAATACAACTAATACAAACCGGCGACCTTAAAACTTTCCGGCCAATATTCTGGCCACGCACCACCGGAACACCTAAAAAATAAAAAACACAAGAACTTTTATTTTTAACAAACTTTTATAAAAAATACAACTTTATTTATTGTTACATTTTTTTATTTTAGTTTTATTTTTATTGTTACTTTTATTTTTTTTAACAAACCTTACATAAATTTACAAACCTTACGCAAATTTACGTTTACTTTTGAAATAAATTTTTTTTAACTACTTTACAAATAACTTTTTTAACAAACCTTATTTTATTTTTTTATTTTTTTTACAAACTTTACTTTTTTTTGTTTACAAATAACTTTTACTTTTGAAAAAAAAAAAAAAAAAAAAAAAAAACAAAACCGGTTTTGAAAACCGGGTGCTGCCCACGTTATTACCCAACCCACACACTATTTTCTACTATACTCTTTTGTCCTCTCTCACTCACACTATTTTCTTGTAAAATATTCTCTCCTCTCTCACTCAAAAAATACTTCCGGCGAACTAAAAATATTTCCGGCCACGCACCACCGGATATTTTCACCCCATATACCAAACGATAGATCGGGAAAAGGTGATCATTTTAACATAGGGCACGTGCGGTATTTCTCACCGACGCGCCCTAGATCTAAAGTTTTATATTCGGTTTTCGTGATGGTATATGGGTTGATGTTGTTGTTGGTCTAATGAGATGCATGGGAAAGAAAACACGGGTTGATGTTTTACGATGTCTATAATATAAGACAAGGTGTCGGCTGTATATTTGGAAAGTCAAATGATGAAATATTGTTCAAAGATTGTGGAGTAAAGTGAAATAATATCCTCTGGTAGAAGCAGGTATTCTTGATGTTGGTATTCTTGATGTTGGGTTGATGATGTTGTTGGTATTCTTGAGTTTGAATTATTAAAAGTAGAAGCAGAAAAGTCATACTGATTGATCAAGACGCTTGTTTGTTATTATTTTTAAAGTCATACTGTGTGAAAGCAGGTTCATAAATTTTGTGTCAAATTTTGTTTGAATTTGAAAACAAAAGAGCTTTTTTGGACACAAATTTTTTGGGCCGTGGGTTTATGAACTTGATAAAAGGTTGATTAATTTTATTTTTTTTTAAATGTTGTTGTTGGTATTCCTGATGTTGTGTTGATGTTGTTGTTGGTATTCTTGATGTTTAGGTTGATGTGGTTGTTGGTATTCCTGATGTTGGGTTGATGTTGTTGTTGGTATTCTTGATGTTTAGGTTGATGTGGTTATTGGTATTCCTGATGTTGGGTTGATGTTGTTGGTATTCTTGGTTTCGAATTTTTTTTTAAGATCTGGTTTAAAAAATTGATGATGATCGAAACCGAATGGACGGTAAAGTGAGATTTTATCGCTTTGCAACCTTCGGGTTTGAGTCTAAAAATTTTCCGAGGCGATGATGATTTTTTAGCCTAAAATTTTCGGGCGATGATGAAAACCGAATGGACGGCAAAGTGATATAAAATCTCACTTTTGCAACCTTCGAACTGAGCCTCAAAAAATTTCCGACTACGTTTTCTTTTTTAAGTTTCAAACTGATTAAAAAAAAACGACTTGTAAAAAGTTATAAGCGATTCGGATATAACTTGTAAAAAGTGTAAAAGTAAAAACTTGTAAAAAACTTGTAAAGAAAAAAAGTGTATAACTAAAAAAAAAAGACTGAAACTTGTAAACAAAAAAAATAAAACTTGAAAAAAAACAAAGGGTGAAAGTGACAAGGCACGGAAATCAATGTCCCAATCATTTGAAAGGAGAGAGGAAATGCAGGCACCCCCTAATATTTTTCTAGGGGGTGCAACATTAGTAGGACCCTTATTTTTTTTATAGATAGCGTACTAGTAGGAATAAATTATACCTACATTAGGCTATGATAGGAGACAACAACTTGACTAGTCTTGTTACTTTTCCCCTTTTGTTGGCTGCCAATGAACCCACGCCACCCTTCATTTTTTTTATTGATCTAGTATGTTAGGGACATTAAACAAATATATATACCATAACTTGGTTCATTATAAAAACAGAAGTCCTTGCACCCATTTTTCACTTACAAACAAAATATAATCACTCGCACACTCACTCATACTAATCGACCTAGGGGGAGCAAGATGCAAGGAAAATTGGTTTTTCAAGTCCAAAGGTTTACTTGTGTTTATTGGGGTACTAGAATCAAGTATTAAGGGTTAAAAGGCTTGATATTTTGGGTAAATTTGTGTTTTCATCGCCTCATCCTCCTAATCACTTCAAGTAAGTCACTACCCTATTTTTTATAATCTCTATACAAGTTACTTTTGTGTTAATCTCATTTCTAAAAGTTTAGTGAAGTTTGCATACACATATGTGTATCACCTTGTACATGTTTGTGATACTTTGTAACCATAAAAAAAAAAAAACTTGTAATTAATAAGTCTAAAACATATTTTCATGAACACACTAATAATAAATTTTGACAACAAGGTGGAGAGTTAGGATTATATTTGAAGTGGTTGTGAAGTTGTATTTTGGTAATAGAAGTTAAGAAACGCGTTTAACATTTAAATAAAATATACGCTGTTCCATTCTACTAAATACAGAAAATCAGTGGTTTTTGAGTAATATTTGACTAAATAAATAGGAAATAGACCTAATAACGAAAACGTGGTCGCTTGAACGGGTTAAAACGGACTTATAACGAAGAAGTTATGCTAGTTTTAAGTTAGGTGACGAAAACTATTTTCCTGAAGAAAAACGTTGCTGTTAGAGTTTTTCAATTGAGAAAACTGGATGTTAAAAGTTGGTTAGACTAGTCTCGACACTAAAAACTTGTTAGTATACTTAAATACCTTCACGGGAATATATAGAACTTAAGAAACGGACCTGAAACGAGAAAGTTATGGCCTAATAAAGTTTTTGACGAAATGTAATTATTTGACAGCTCTTTCACTAATATAAAAGCTGAAAGAATTTTTAAAAATGAATTTTGGACATTTTAAGTGTGGTTTTAGCCAAAATAACTTGAACAAAAGTAGTAGCATGTTATACATACTTGTTAAGCACATTGGAAGTTTTCTAAAATATTAAATAGTAAAGCAAGTATATTTAAATTATGAGATAAACTAATAATGTTATAAAAAGGTATATTTTGACTACGAGTTTAACGTAACTACATTTTTAATCACTAAACTCTACAACAAACATGTACGGGTGATATTCTAAAGTGTAGAATTGCACACACAATATTTTTGCCGAACCTAAGACATATCATTACTTTAGGTGACGGTTAAAGTAGCGTGCCTCAAATTTCGTGCACACGTTTGATTGCATCGTATTACCTGGTTGAGGTGAGTTCATAGCCCCACTTTTACTCTTTTAACTGTTTTATAAACTCTTTGGGGGAGATACATGCTATAAACTAGAACACAAGTCTTTTCTTAAAATGTATGCTTGCATGCTTATTATTATTATAGCCTAAGTTGCCAGCCAAAGGTCCCCTTCATCATGAACCATTAATCACTTGCTAGTGAACGCAAATATCGTGGATAGTACTATGGGAATTGACGACCCGACTTCGGTTATCGGAAATAACTGGGGCGCACTATATTTGGTATCTCTATGTAATTGGCTATTACATCTTGGGGGGCAATTTTATTACTTACACCAGTAATTAGGTGTATGCAGTTAGTATTGGTTTCATGAGCTTGGTGCATAATAATAATCTCTGTTTTCTATGGTAATTGTCTTCGAAGCAATTATCATCTCTTACTTGTGTTCAACTATTTACTAAACCTATGAATATCACTCAACCATTGTGTTGATCTTTTAAGCATGTTTATCTCAGGTATTAGAAAGGCGATAGCTAACTCTGGAGGCGCTTGGGCATTGGCATGGCATGGTCATAGATGACTCTGATTTACCTATGGGGACCACATTTTATTAATGGGCTATTTTTCCGCAACAAATCAATCTTTGTAAACTCTATTTTACTTCAATAAATGAAATCTTTTAAGAAAAATCTTTATTTTTCACGTTGTGTTATGATCCAATTGAGTAGCATCCCAAAAACTTTTTCTTCCGCTGCAAACCATTTTTGGGGGTGTTACAGATTGGGCATGGTCATAGATGACTCTGATTTACCTATGGGGACCACATTTTATTAATGGGCCATTTTTCCGCAACAAATCAATCTTTGTAAACTCTATTTTACTTCAATAAATGAAATCTTTTAAGAAAAATCTTTATTTTTCACGTTGTGTTATGATCCAATTGAGTAGCATCCCAAAAACCTTTTCTTCCGCTGCAAACCATTTTTGGGGGTGTTACAGTTGGCATCAGAGCCTAGGTTATAGAGAACTAGGTATTTTTCAAACCTAGACTATAACCACTTTTTCAAAAACTTAACCCTATGACCGACACATGCACCTTTTGCCAAGTGATTGCCTCACTTATGACTCGTTGAAGTCATCTTTGATAAGATATGTGTTTTATTACTTGACAGCTTAACCTCACTATTAGCTATGATTGCTTTACTTATACGTATGTTTACGTACCACTGCGCTACGCCTTCTCCCCCACATAAATGAAATATTTGTTCAATCTTTCATATCAAACTTTAAAGACACTAGGACATGTTACTAGTATAACTAAGCTAAGCATTGCAAGATTCATTGAACCTCGGGTGAATATAGCCTGATCACCTATATTTAGCCAGGGACAGTGGGACATAGCCTGATCACCTATGTCCGGCTCAGAGGTGAATGTTGCAATACTGAAAGTAGTTATAATAGTGGTATGTCCACTTGACCTCCTGATTGACTTCTAAAAATGGTAAAATTTTTATGTGTGTTCATCATAAGAGTTATAAAGGTTTAATCCTACACATCACACACCGACATCACAACATTTCCTTACTACGATACTTTTCTCCTAAGTGGAACGCCTTTCTCATTACTACACTCTCTAAACTGACCATTTTACACCACTACCTTACGCCTCCGCGTCTACATCCTACTAGCAACGTGCATGGAGATTTGCCTGGCAGATGATGCACACTACCACTTCGCGCAAGGACACCACAATGATCCATGTTGAAATGAACCACTCTACGCCATCACTTTGCGCCCTCCGTGCCTACATTATGTATGAGATTTCTTTGGCGGATAATACATAACCGTGAAATGTTGCATGATGCGAGTTAATGATTATATTTACCATTTAGATTTGCTTAGTAGATTATGCGCGACTAATTAAATTTTATTTACCGCACGACATTACCTTATGTTTAGATTATACTTTTGGGTCGCTACAATACCAAGTCTTTTGTTTTTCATCCCATCGACTTATCGTCTTCATTAAGGAATCATTAAACCTCTATTACTGGATCATTGCAACCCATGTATCCATCATCCCATCCTATTATCATTCTCTTAGACGATGAGATCGAATTCATCTCGTCATCCATTGCGGTAACAGTGTCACCTCTACCCCAAAACTCGTACTCGATCGATGAACCGGAGTACATCTCTAGTCGTTCTAAGAACAACACACCTAGACATCTACAAAGGGAACCCCTCACTAAGCATAAATAATAAATAAAACGTCTAATAGATCTAAAAACATACCAAGAGTCAACTTGCAACTCAAGTCACTTTTTCTGAGAACGAATCCCTAATCTTCCACTCACCCTTTTTTTTGAAACACCAACTGTCCGTCCTACTACCCTCTTGTGAAGTAGTAAACTTCGTGGTTATCTAACGCAAACTGCTTTCAAATATTTTACCGACCATTTCATGGTCATTTCTCCAAAAAGTCTTATTACTGTGCGATTAAACCGAAAATTTACAACCATACTCATACATTATAAACAATGACCTTATTAATGCTTTGCAAACTATTTTCTAAAGAGTAATAAACCGATTCATTACCTTACCACTGTTTTATAAAACAACAAACATTTCACTAGCAATATGCAAACTATGTTACAATTTTTCCTACAAGTTTTATTACAACTTTATGAACTATTTTACCCTTTTGGTGAGCTGCCTTAGCTATTGTCTGATTTATAAAAAACTCGGTTCTCTTACCTCACAAACTACTTCGCCTTTACCTTACTAAACATTTTATTACCACCCTATAAACCACCTTGATATTAATTGAACTACGAATTTTTCTACTATTTGACAAACAATAAATTGTTTTCTTATAAGCTATTTTTACAAATCATCTCACAAGTTATTTTATAACGTGATTTGTTGTCTTACCAAGAGATCACCACAAAAATTACTCGATTTCCTTCTTTGTTCTATAAATGAGAAATTATTTCTCTATTACCCTATGAGCTAAAAAAAATATATATACCATTTTACAAGCTACTCATTTAAACCAAGCTAATACTTTAATACCGAACCTCAAACTACGACTTATTATTAATTTGTAAGTGATAAGAGTATTTTCTTCTTACTCAATAAAGTGGTTTTACAAACCTTTCCATAAACCTTACTGCAATTTTCTTACAAACTATTTACTCCTCTTGAAAAAAAAAAAAAAAAAAACTTTAAAGGATGATCGATATTTTCTTTTGTAAACAAAACGAATCCTCGGAGTAAAAAATAAGCGCTTTGTTTTGAAAACAATAATGAGAAATGCTAAGAAACCAAAACTGATTCATCATCTACAAAAGCTAAGGTATTTGAAATTATTATGAGAAACAACTTTTGAATTCACACGAAAACCTCCAACTTGGAGCCGATTTCATATTGACACTTAAAACTTTATTTAACAAGTTTCATCACAAAAGCTGAAATCCAGCAAATTTCTTTACATACATCAAGTTCTCTTTAAAATTTTAAAGACTCTATATTTTCTTATATATACCGTTCAAATTCGAGAAGCATAACCTTAACAACTGAATCCTGCCCATAAACTTTTAAACATATCGAAACGTACGTACCCAACCACATCTTCTTCTCTAACGTTTTCACCTTCGATGATTTTTCTTTAAATAACAATCGTGCTAACAATGAAGCGCGTGGTGACATTTTTCTAGAAAGATTTATTTTAACGAGTCAAACTTTATCAAAATTTCTTATGCTAAGAAACAACAATTTTCGACCTTTGCGAAATTGTTTTATTTACATCACATATAAAAACTGGTTTTATAGGATCCTTTCGAGGATACAAATCTCTTACACAATTTTTCATCCCAAGAAAATTGTGCCTCGTGAAATATTCTTTTATTCGAATAAATTTATCCACCTCACGTTTGCGAACAAGACTAGAAAATTTCAAAAATTTCTCTTGTCACATAAGCGACTAACACAAACTTAACCTCGAGGACGAGGTTCCCATAAGGGGTAAGTACTATAACAACCCGTAATTTTTCAAGTCCTTACTCAACCTCAACCTCAAAATCTATTCTATTTTGAAAGATTTGACATTCACCATTTCGTATAATTATTTAGTTGAATCGCGTAAACAAGTGGCACCCTCTTGCGCACTATAACTTTGGACTAAGATTTAGTCTACATATTTTTAGTACATTGCCACTTCTTCAATCCTTAATTTAATTTCTTGGATAATTGCATTTTTACTTTCATACGATTAATTAATTTAATAAACGCTTTTCACGATTTGAATAAACGCACAATGTACCTGATACTTTCAACGATTATTTTTACACATTCTTACACTACTTAGACTATTAAAAATATACAAAAATATATTTCTTACAACTCCCATAATTCTCTTATTACAAACATTTAATTATACATGCATAACTTTAACTACAAAACTACTACAAGTACCTATTTTAATACCCAATACACTCATGAGACACACTACTATACAAAATTACACATATTCCTTTATTAAATCTTCTCATTAGCTACCCCTAATATTAGTAGTAGGCTAATACATTTTTTTTTATATAAAATCCATACTTACTTTTGCAAAATAAACTTTGTAACTAGTATACAATGAAGAAAAGTAGGTGACAAGACAATGACTTGTCCTCCTCTTCTCCTTGTCGAATAGCAGCTCAAGCAACATTCCCTTTTTATTTTTTTTATAGATAGCGTACTAGTAGGAATAACTTATACCTACATTAGGCTATGATATGAGACAACAACTTGACTAGTCTTGTTACTTTTCCCCTTTTGTTGGCTGCCATAGAACCCACACCACCCTTCATTTTTTTTATTGATCTAGTATGTTAGGGACATTAAACAAATATATATACCATAACTTGGTTCATTATAAAAACATAAGTCCTTGCACCCATTTTTCACTTACAAACAAAATATAATCACTCGCACACTCACTCATACTAATCGACCTAAGGGAGCAAGATGCAAGGAAAATTGGTTTTTCAAGTCCAAAGGTTTACTTGTGTTTATTGGGGTACTAGAATCAAGTATTAAGGGTTAAAAGGCTTGATATTTTGGGTAAATTTGTGTTTTCATCGCCTCATCCTCCTAATCACTTCAAGTAAGTCACTACCCTATTTTTTATAATCTCTATACAAGTTACTTTTGTGTTAATCTCATTTCTAAAAGTTTAGTGAAGTTTGCATACACATATGTGTATCACCTTGTACATGTTTGTGATACTTTGTAACCATAAAAAAAAAAACTTGTAATTAATAAGTCTAAAACATATTTTCATGAACACACTAATAAATTTTGACAACAAGGTGAAGAGTTAGGATTATATTTGAAGTGGTTGTGAAGTTGTATTTTGGTAATAGAAGTTAAGAAACGCGTTTAACATTTAAATAAAATATACGCTGTTCCATTCTACTAAATACAGAAAATCAGTGGTTTTTGAGTAATATTTGACTAAATAAATAGGAAATAGACCTAATAACGAAAACGTGGTCGCTTGAACGGGTTAAAACGGACTTATAACGAAGAAGTTATGCTAGTTTTAAGTTAGGTGACGAAAACTATTTTCCTGAAGAAAAACGTTGCTGTTAGAGTTTTTCAATTGAGAAAACTGGATGTTAAAAGTTGGTTAGACTAGTCTGGACACTAAAAACTTGTTAGTATACTTAAATATCTTCGCGGGAATATATAGAACTTAAGAAACGGACCTGAAACGAGAAAGTTATGGCCTAATAAAGTTTTTGACGAAATGTAATTATTTGACAGCTTTTTCACTAATATAAAAGCTGAAAGAATTTTTAAAAATGAATTTTGGACATTTTAAGTGTGGTTTTAGCCAAAATAACTTGAACAAAAGTAGTAGCATGTTATACATACTTGTTAAGCACATTGGAAGTTTTCTAAAATATTAAATAGTAAAGCAAGTATATTTAAATTATGAGATAAACTAATAATGTTATAAAAAGGTATATTTTGACTACGAGTTTAACGTAACTACATTTTTAATCACTAAACTCTACAACAAACATGTACGGGTGATATTCTAAAGTGTAGAATTGCACACACAATATTTTTGCCGAACCTAAGACATATCATTACTTTAGGTGACGGTTAAAGTAGCGTGCCTCAAATTTCGTGCACACGTTTGATTGCATCGTATTACCTGGTTGAGGTGAGTTCATAGCCCCACTTTTACTCTTTTAACTGTTTTATAAACTCTTTGAGGGAGATACATGCTATAAACTAGAACACAAGTCTTTTCTTAAAATGTATGCTTGCATGCTTATTATTATTATAGCCTAAGTTGCCAGCCAAAAGTCCCCTTCATCATGAACCATTAATCACTTGCGAGTGAACGCAAATATCGTGGATAGTACTATGGGAATTGACGACCCCGACTCGGTTATCGGAAATAACCGGGGCGCACTATATTTGGTATCTCTATGTAATTGGCTATTACATCTTGGGGGGCAATTTTATTACTTACACCAGTAATTAGGTGTATGCAGTTAGTATTGGTTTCATGAGCTTGGTGCATAATAATAATCTCTGTTTTCTATGGTAATTGTCTTCGAAGCAATTATCATCTCTTACTTGTGTTCAACTATTTACTAAACCTATGAATATCACTCAACCATTGTGTTGATCTTTTAAGCATGTTTATCTCAGGTATTAGAAAGGCGATAGCTAACTCTGGAGGCGCTTGGGCACTGGCATGGCATGGTCATAGATGACTCTGATTTACCTATGGGGACCACATTTTATTAATGGGCTATTTTTCCGCAACAAATCAATCTTTGTAAACTCTATTTTACTTCAATAAATGAAATCTTTTAAGAAAAATCTTTATTTTTCACGTTGTGTTATGATCCAATTGAGTAGCATCCCAAAAACCTTTTCTTCCGCTGCAAACCATTTTTGGAGGTATTACATTCTTCCTGGCAGCTAGCCCAGAGTAAGTGTGGCGTGACCCGGTTCAGACAACCGACCATCGCTCTGGGTTGGCCCCCTCCATGTCATGGGGGTGGGTTGATTTAGCATTATGAATAATGTTCAACTGTCAAAAAAAAAAGAAAGGAATTCTTTGACAAGTACTCCAAAATTTATGTACGAACATCTAGAGTCCATATTTATACTTTTGTGTATATTAGAAACGAATTCTTTGACAAGTACTCCAAAATTTATATACTATTAGAAAGGAATTCTTTGACAAGTACTCCAAAATTTATGTACGAACATCTAGAGTCTATATTTATACTTTTGTTTATGTTAGAAACGAATTCTTTTACAAGTACTCCAAAATTTATGCACGAACATCTAGAGTCCATATTTATATTTTTGTGTATATCAGAAACGAATTCTTTGACAAGTACTCCAAAATTTATTTACGAACATCTAGAGTCTATATTTATACTTTTTTGTATATTAGAAACGAATTCTTTTACAAGTACTCCAAAATTTATGCACGAACATCTAGAGTCCATATTTATATTTTTGTGTATATCAGAAACGAATTATTTGACAAGTACTCCAAAATTTATATTCTATTAGAAAGGAATTCTTTGACAAGTACTCCAAAATTTATGTACGAACATCTAGGGGACGTTTGGTACGACTGAATCGTAAAGAATGGAAACGCGGTAGAGAATGGAATGATAGAGAAAGAGAATGATCCTAAAGAAAGAGATAATATCTCACTGTTTGGTAGATGCACAGAATCAAACAACGGAAAGGTTGAATTTTTTTATTCTTCTGTTTGGTATGAACCGAGAATCAGGTGTAATGAAATTGTAATTAGTTTTTGAATATGTGGATGTTGAGTTATTCAGTTTTCACGAGATCATCTGAAAAGAAATTAAACGACGACACTACGAATCAAAAGCCTTAACTATATTGAATAATGAGATGGGATAACCAGTGACAAAAACAAAGCAGTAACTTCCTTGTTCAAAGATTAATTGTTTCATCAGTAAAAAAGAACAAACAAAAGATACTAAATAATTATATGAGTTTTAGATTAACAATAGCATTGGGAGGAGAACAATTAATTAATTAAGTTTGTTTGGGACTAAATTTAACATCAATCACGGATAGCAAAACGCTGACGAACCGAGCGTAGGGTTTCAGGTCCAATGGTATAATTTTATTATTTTATTGTGATTTCATATTAGAATGTGCCATGCACATGTTAATTATATTTATACCTCATTATTGTTTTCCATGCTCCATCATTCACATGAGAATGATAAAGAGAAACGCCCCTTCTAAAATATCCGTTCATTAGCTTTCTTTACTTTTATTAGAGAATCAAAATCAGGGAATAAGAATGGAACGCATCCCTCTATTTCCTTTCTCAGCGTGCAACAAACATGAGAATTGATGCTCTTTCCGTTTCTTAGCTTTCCTTTCCAACGTACCAAACATCTAGAGTCTATATTTATACTTTTGTGTATATTAGAAACGAATTCTTTGACAAGTACTCCAAAATTTATGTACAAACATCTAGAGTCCATATTTATACTTTCGTGTATATTAGAAAGGAATTCTTTGACAAGTACTCCGAAATTTATGTACGAACATCTAGAGTCCATATTTATACTTTTGTGTACTTTAGATCGCTGGCAATAACTTTTGAGAGCTGGACAATATATCCATTTATTTAAGAACAATAAAAAAATCACAGTATTTTATAAATATTGTTCACTCTAAAGATTGAAAAATTACACCACAATGACATATACTAAGGATTGATATTAAAGTTGCCTCTGTAATGTTCATCTCTCAAATTACATAATGGTTGCAAAAGGAAACAAGGAGAAGTGATTCAAGAAGGTCAACAGTTTGATATACGTGGGACTATTGATGAGTTTAGGCATGCGGTGAATATGTATGGGTTTCGGAGACGTGTAAACCAAGACGATTGTCAGAAAAGGAGGAAATCCTTGAGCCCACATAGCCATGATTCAGTTTCCCTTGTCATTGTTAATCATTCGGGTCATTCAAGTGAGGCTGAGTCAGATGTCGTACGTGAGCGTGAGGGTAACAGTCAAGGGTTTGAAGTTTAAGTTTTGGTTTTAATTTTTGTTTCGTGACATTTGGTGGTGTGGTGGAGCAATGTGAAGTGGTGTTTGGAGTTGTGATGTGGTTATATTTCCTTGTTTTGTTAGATCTAGGCATATGGAGGTTTATGAGGTTTGTAAAGTTTGTAACAGAATGATAGATTAATAGTGTGGGTTTTTGTGTGTTTTTAATTGGAGCTGTAAAAATTGATTGTTTTATTTCTTTGATGTTAATGGTGGTTGCTAGCGGTTTTAAGTGGTTATTGTCAGAAAATATGAAGCTTGTTGAAAATTGCTTGGGAAGACGGTGGTTGCTCAGCTTGAGAAGACGGTGGTTGTTTGACTGGTATGGTATGTGGTAGTGGTAGTGGTGCGTGTGGTGGCTATTAAAATGGATCTAGTCCAACCTTTTCATACCTAACCCAACGGGTCTGAACCGGGTAGTAGAAAACTAGATGAAAAAAATTAAATTCCACGTAGATAAAACAAATGATGTGGAAAATCATATGGATATATTGGTGATATTTATAGGTAACAACAAGTTTGGATGGTGATAACTGTATTAAAAAAAGTAAATTACCCGTATTTGGAAAATTTGAAATGTTCATTGGCAATTTAAGTCTTTAACCCTATTTTAAAATAGTTTGAGCATACCGTTGATTGTTTATGACATTTATCAGGATCGTAGGTCGTAGACACACACAGTTTCCTAATAAAATGGACGTAATCCATAAAAATGACCCGATAAGTATAAAACATATATAAAATAATCAAAATGCATAAAACATGTAGAGTAAACTTAGTCTAGAGTCGGGTTCATATTTATTGTAAGTGTGACAACATACGCGGGTTAACCTATCCGGTTACCCATAAAAGTTCAAATTTTACGCGATTAAAATAAAACGTTAAAATTTATAGGTAAAAGTTAATACAGCTATTAAAATTGTGGTATATATGAACTTCTGGTTCAAATGTTGAAGAATATCGTTGAGGTAAGTAACATGTATATACACTTGGATACTTTATAAGACTATTATCCCACATAGTTTGAAAAAGAGAAATATTATGTGGTTATATACTATGGTGTATATAGACAATATTTCTTAAGAATGGTGTTATGTTTAGGATATTTTATTTTTAATGAAGTTCAGGTACAAGATACAAATTGAACTTCCTTAGGGATAGACGTATCCTAAATGGTTAATGATCTAAAAAATATACAAATTTTCCACTTTTTACTATTGTGACAATAAATTTTTTTTTTCCTATTAAAACAAAACAACTTCTTAATGACTATTATTGTAACCAAATAGTACTCATTAAGTGGTAATTAACTGTGGTAATTAACTGTGCCACGTGGCATATTTGGTTACAATAGTAGTCATTAAGAAGTTGTTTTGTTTTAATAGGAAAAAAAAAATTTATTGTCACAATAGTAAAAAGTGAAAAGTTTGTATGTTTTCTAGATCATTAACCCTATCCTAAACTTGTATAGCCTCTTAACTTTTAATATTTACTAAAAGTTAAGTTTAGTAAATTAACTTTTTATTTAAAAAAAACTTATGTACAAAGTAAAATTGAACTTCATTCATCGGTGTGCATTGTAAGTTTATATAGGTTACTTTTAACTTTATTTGTTTAACAAATATTTTAATTAATATTTTTTTTTTGTTAATCATAGTTTTTAACCTTTTAACCGTTTAATTCATGAGATTTAAACACATCCCGACTCAAACTAGATAAAGCTCTTTTGATGTATCACCTGGTTGGCTTTATCATTTTAAGGTTGTTTGCACTTAACGAACTTAAAAATATCACATGTTTTAGTGGTGATAGTCACGTACCTTTGTTGAATTTTATTTACAAAGATTGAGAGTATATATTTTTGTGTATTGACGAAATAAATACTATGAACTACTAGACTAGGATAAGTTTGATTCAAATTTTTTTTGCTTACATTCAAAACACAATACATTACAATTCACGACTTATCAACTTGTTAAACCGAATTAATATGACTGCTATAACTTCACATATATCCCCTTGATTGACCGCAACCAACAACTAGTACTCCCTCCGTCTCATTTTTATTGTCCACTTTGACTTTGACCGATCTTTTTTGTTCAACTTTGACCATTAATAAATTTATTTTTGTTATATAATGCTTGATGAAAATTATATCAAATGAAAATACATTTAAAACTCAATACATTCATATATTTTTCATCAAGTTATTGTTTGTATTGCTCTTTAGCAAAAGTGAAAATGCAATATGTTTTTCAATCGATAATAAGGATGTTTCGAACATTTTAACGAATAGAGCCGTCGAACTATGGTACATTAATCCTTTTTAAAGAAAGTTGTTAAAGCAAGTAACATGTATATACTTTGATACTCTATGATAAAAAAAAATCATTCCTTAACCCTACATATAATCAGAAATGTCTCTAGCTAAAATAATATGGTGCAGCCAAAAGGCTTTTGGTTTATAGGTGTATCAAGGTATAATACTTAAACTAAGACCGGTCATAAGTTATGATACTCGCCATACTAGCGAGACCCGGTTTAACCTTTATCAAATCATCCATGTTAAATTTTTAGAGACTCGTCATCAGACACCATTGAGAAGGCCGATCTACCTTACGAACATCAAGGTATAATACTGAAACTGAGAAAATACTCACAAAGAAATCCACATTATTTGTATTTTCTATAATACACACTCTTAAAGTTAGTGTATGACTTAATTGTAACAATGTAAGTTATGGTTGCTGCAAATTGGTTTAATCTATGTAAACTATTCAAACTGAAACTTGAATGATACAAAAGCTAAAAACCACATTTAAGTTATCTTTTGTTATGACATAACTCAAACAATAAATTAAAAATCATTGTACATAGCTCACGATTAGGGGTGTTAATCGGGTCGGGTTGGTCGGGTTCGGGTCAAACGGGTCGGGTCGAGGCTAAAAATAATATACCCGAACCCGACCCTATTTGAACTTGGGTTAGTCGGGTTCGGGTCAAGTCGGGTTCGGATGTGTGCCATTTACAAAATCATAGAATTTAATTTCTAAAATAACACATGTATAAATGACACATTTTTTTGGCTGCATTTGTTTGTTACATACTTCTTTGATACAACTGTTTTTCTTGTTCCCTATAAAATGAAAATAAACACACTCACGCTCTAACCCGCTTATCTCTTTTCTGTAAAAACATGAACTTCTCTATAACTGTTTATTCAGTCCAAATTAAGTTAATCAATATATAATTAGAGTTTTAATTTTTAAGTGGGTCCGTTGTTATGATATTTTTTTTCTTCACCCCCCACAATATTCCATATACATGTGCTCTATCAATACATTTTACCCACAAAATTTAAAACTATATTTCACCATCAAATATAAGGTTTTAATTCATATATGTGTAATGCATGTATATTCAACGTTCATATAAATGTTCATATAAATGCCTTTAAACATATTTTAAAACAATATTAATTAGACTTTTAAAGAATACATTCAACAATTAAAATTAAATAAAGATTTACAAAAGTTAAAAAAAGAAAAAAAATAAAAAATAAAAAATCTTAACTCGGGTTAGTCGGGTTGACCCGAACCCGAATAAGCAAAGTATTTGAACCCGATACCCGACCCTAGTTTGTACTCAGGTTAAACGGGTTGACCCGATTGACCCGAGTTAGACTTTGGACCCGAGTAACCCGACCCGATTATCTTTGGTCGGGTTCGGGTTCGGGTCTGGGTCGGGTCGGGATTTTTGACTCCCCTACTCACGATACATATAATCAAACAATTGTCGTAACCATAAAGCAAAATTTAAATTAAAAAGAAGTAGATTGCTAAATGTGAGTTACTCAAATCAATTTACACAAAGAAAAAACTTAATTGTAATGTACAAACAATATTGTACTTCATCGCATGTAACTGAAAAACAAATAATAAAGATAGAGAAAATATAAATAAATCGACGTGTAAGTAATGATGAATCTGTACTCAAGCATAGGTCTTCCCATCTAGTTATTTCGTCACTTAATAACTGTAAAGTGTTAACGATGTATAATGAACGCATAAAAGGTATAAGCTAGAATACTAAAATTTTATGATTCAACATTTCGGTACTTTATTAAATTTTCTTATAACACCATTTCAATCTTTTATCCCACATTGGTTGAAGGACGAAATTGTTCTTTACATATATACTATTGTGTGTAAAAATAACATATCTTTTGATAGTATCATGTTTAGGATGTGTTGTTGGCATTGAGGTTCAAGTATCAAAGATAAAAGATTGAAACTCATTACTATAAACATAGTCCTAAACTTATACGAGTTCTTATCTTTTTAATCCTACATATTCAATGGCTTATTTCCATCCTACTTATTCAATAGTAGAACCCTTAGCTTTTTAATTTAAGTCCTTAACATTTTAATCATATATATTCAATGGTTTGTTTCTATTCCATCCTACTTATTCAATAGTAGAACCCTTAGCTTTTTAATTTAAGTCCTTAACATTTTAATCATATATATTCAATGGTTTGTTTCTATCTATTCAAAGGCTGAGCCTTTAGCTTTTTTAATCTTAGTCCGTAACCTTTTAATTCTATATATTTAATGGATTATTTCATCTATTCATTTGCGGATCCCTTAGCTTTTAATCCGAGTCCTTAACCTTTTAATCTTATATATTTAGTGGCTTATTTCCATCTATCCAATGGTGAATCCCTTAGCTTTTTAATCTGAGTACGTAACATTATGATTATATATCAAATGCCTTATTTCGATATATTCAATGGCGGAGCCTTAGATTTTAACCTGAGCCCGTAACCTCTTTTTAATCCTACATATTCAATGGCTTATTTCCATCCTACTTATTCAATGGTAGAACCCTTAGCTTTTTAATTTAAGTCCTTAACATTTTAATCATATATATTCAATGGTCTGTTTCTATCTATCCAAAGGCTGAGCCTTTAGCTTATTTCCTTAACATTTTAAGTCCTTATCTTTTTAATCCTACATATTCAATGACTTATTTTCATCCTACTTATTCAATGGTAGAACCCTTAGCTTTTTAATTTAAGTCTTTAATTAACATTTTAATCATATATATTCAATAGTTTGTTTCTATCTCATCAAAGGCTAAACCTTTAGCTTTTTTAATCTTAGTCCGTAACCTTTTAATTCTATATATTTAATGGATTATTTCATCTATTCATTTGTGGAGCCCTTAGCTTTTAATCCGAGTCCTTAACCTTTTAATCTTATATATTTAGTGGCTTATTTCCATCTATCCAATGGTGAATCCCTTAGCTTTTTAATCTGAGCACGTAACATTATGATTGTATATCAAATGCCTTATTTCGATATATTCAATGGCGGAGCCTTAGATTTTTAATCTGAGCCCGTAACCTTTAAATCATAAATATTCAATGGCTTATTTTCATCTATTCAATGGCGGAGCCTTTAGCTTCTTATTTTGACTCCTTAATCTTTTAATACTATATATTCAATGGCTTAATTCCATCAATTCATTGGTAGAGTCAACATTTTGCACCGGAAACTATTCTAGGAGAAGTTCGAATCCGTTCCGTTTGGATATTGATCGGTCTTGGTTTGACATGGTTTATGCTTCACGGAAGAGTTAATAATATTTAGGTACCTTGTTACTTTTTTATTGTCTTAGTTCAACCCATGTATCCCACATTGGTTAAAGACATGAAACGTTCTTTGGTTATATTGTATGTTGTATATCAACTGTGTTTGTTAGGATAGTGGTATTATGTTTGGGATACATAGTTGTTTATGAAGTTCATCTAGCAACAAAGATTGAACGTGAGGGCGTATTATTTCATCTATTCATTTGAGGTGGTAGTCACGCATTCCATAACTCTTACTTTAAACACAAAAGATCAATTATTGACATGTATATATGCTAATTGCAAATGTTGCCCAGGTCCACTAAATTTGTGTTGTTCATAAGACCGGGTGTAATGGTCATCCCGATCATCAACTCCACTTTAGCGTCACATAAGTTTTTCAACATATCACATTACTATCATGTTTAGAGACGCAGGGTAACCACCTTGCAAAAAACATAAAAATTATCACACTTACACACACTCATAAACAAAAAAATAATAATAAAAGGGTGTGTTTCAGTTCGACGGTTTGCACCACCTAACCAACCTCAAAAGAGAGGATAATGCGAGTTATATACATTACAAAAAGTTCAATCATTGTTCACGTGGAGAAATCAAAGAACTAAACAAACCTTAAACAAGGGGAAAAACAAGTGTGAACCAAGCAAAATCATGAGTGGCAAGTTAGGTACCATACTTAATCTACATATTATGGTACTAGGCGAGTACCCGCGCTTGGTGGCAGCGGTTCCTAGCGGCAGACAATTAACGATATGCGATGATAGAGCGGTGCGGTGGTGTAGTGGTCCGGTGGTGGAGGGGTTTTGTGGTGGTGAGGATGGAGGTTGATGAGATGTGTGAAAGAGGAGAGCATTTTGTATGTGTTTTTGAGTGAGTTGTGATAAGAGAGTATTAAATATGCCATTACATATGTTCTCTCTCATTTGACCATTTCACTTTTTCACTTTGACTGTTTTTTCATTTTATGTAGTATAGATAGGCAAAAGTTTAATATATATTTCAAATTTACCATAAATTCAATAAATCAATAATAGTCATTTATTTTTCTAATCAAAAAAATTAAAATAAACTTTCACCCTTTTTTCTAAAATTAAATATCTCGCAACCCGTTAATCGTTACACGAAAAAAATCATACCATCGCGACGAGAAATAAATTATCTTTCTATAGATATGCACTTTTATATATTTTCAACGATTTTTTTTTTCTAAAACTTCGGCCCAGAAAAATCATATATGATTTGTAAAAATCATATGTGATTCGATTTTTACAAATCATATGTGATTTGTAAAAATCATATATGATTTGAAAAAATCACATATGATTTGATTTTTACAAATCACATGTGATTTTTGAAAATCATATACTCCCTCCGTCCCATATTAAGTGTCCACTTTTCATATGCACAAAGTTTTAGGAAATTCCACTAACTATACTCTCCACCAATCAAATATCATTTTCACCCACTAAAGTCTCGTCTCATTGGTTGAAATACATTATGAACATTTAATTTGGGACATCTCAAGATTTCATTGTGAACACTTAATATGGGACGAGGGAGTATGATTTAACCAATCATATGTGATTTTTCTGGGCGGAATTTTTGAAAAAAAAAAAGTTTGTCGAAAATATAAAAAAGTGCATATCTATAGAAAGATAATTTAATTCTCGTCACGACTCACGATGGTGTATTTTTTATAGTTTGAAAATTTACCGTTTGCAAGATATGTTGGTTTTTAAAAAAAGGTGAAAATGGTCTTTTTATTAATTTTGATAAAAAGAATAGATTGCTAAGATTGATTTATTGAATCTATGGCAAATATGAGATCTATATGAACTAATCAAATTAAGCTTTTTGATGATATACACTAGCAAATTCTTACTATAGTCATGTTTGAGTGAAGTCTATTAAATACTCATTTTCCATTTATGATAGTTTGTATAAATGTATTTCCGTTTTGAGACAATAAAGTCAACTTTAAATGAAAGTATTCTCATTAGAATTTATGATGTCCAACCTTTGCATGTATAGTTAGAGCACGAGGAACATCACAATTAAGGTCAAGTAATTATAACATGATTCGTCTTCGACAAAAATGTTTATGTTCTTCATCGAGTTATCAAATGCAAATCGATATACTCCGTATCATTTTAACCAACAAGAAATGTTTAACTATATGTATAAGTTGGACTGTTGGAGTATGACATAATTCGTCTTTGACAAAAGAGAAAATAGGAAATTTTCTTTATTTTCGTCTTCGGCATAACAGATATATTAGAGCACAAGGTTTGGGGAGCTTTTAACATGCCAAAAGTTCATTTTTCATGCCATTGGTGAGCCAAACCATACCACTACTTGGTGTAATTGGTGAGCCAAAAGTATTTGAGTCATTCCAATGGCTCAAGCCATTTGTGATGTTTGGTGGTTTTTTTGTTTTGTTTTTTTTGTAATGTGAGTGAGTCGGTATTTTTAGTGGGGTATTTTGTGGGACTCAATAACATATTAATGATGTGTTATGAGGGAGAGTGTTTTAGTTATTGGTGAGTTATTGAGAGGTGTATGATGTGACGTTGAAGTGGCATATCAATAACGTGTTATTGATATACATGATACCTTGCACTCTCACCTTAAACAACAAGAAATTTTCTTTATATCCTTTTTCAACGAAATAGGAAATTAATTTTCTTCATTTTCAAGAGTTAAAACTTAAAAGCAATAACAGACCTCAAGGTTAACTAAAACCAAAACTTTATTTATGGTGTTGTACTTAACCCAGGAGAGTAGATATTGCATAGGTGATAGGTCTCAACAGATTATTTTGGGCACATCATTTGTGACAAGATGTATAGACACAGTCTTATCTATAAATGTTAAAACAAAAAGATGCTATCATATTTTCAAAGTTGATGTTTTGCAAGTAGATTCAGGTAACTCACTTCATAGACACAAACATGTATCAATAATATAAGTGGTATATATCGTGACATGAATGAGCAGTAGATTCAGGTAACTCGCTTATTTTATAATTTTAAAGTTGCAGCGTAACTTTAAAGATAATGTAAGCAAGTTGTAAATTAAGTCATCTATTTTGTTTTAAAATTTAAACCATAAGAAAATCGGCTTACCCAAAAAGCATTCCAAATACGAACTTTTTTTTTTTTTTTTTTTTTTTGGTGTAAAGGGATTCTTTCCCTAGTAAATTATATAGTCAAAAAATATAATCAGTACAAGAAATGTGGCTAAGTGTCACATTTACTAGTCTCGAATTCACCTGTAGTGCTTTGAACCACCAACTAGCGAGAAAGAAAAACCCAAACTCGCAATACAAAGAGCCTAGTCTTACTAAAATAAACACATAGCAGAACAAAACTATTAGGCCATGAACAACGCAATAATAGCTATCCTCCATCTCGAACAAGGCAATCAGGGGAGCTTCCACTTTTCCAGAAGCAAGTCCACATTCTTCGATTTTTTATAACAAAGTGACAAGAGTTTTAGACAAACTGTATGCTCTACCGACCTTTTCTTCTTTTGAAATAAACGAAGGTTTCGTTCTTGCCAAATAAGATAAGCCGAAGCAGCCACCACAAGCTTAGGAATAACGCCTCTAGGAATAAGCCACGCAATGATTACATCATAAACACGAGTAATATTATGCATTTTAGCAAGCCCTTTAACTTTATTCCACACCTGTGAAGAGAATGTACATTCAAGAAAAAGTGGTGTTGATTCGAGTCCGGTTGCAACTCACACAAAGGGCACCACATCATATTTAAATTAGTCGAGTCATTTACATCCCAATGTCTCAGCACATCTTGTGGGAAGCCGTGTACACTTTATTTATGAAAATCAGATTATAATTACAATAAATAAATTAACAGAAATAAATGACAGTAAATAAATAAATAACAGACTCTATAACAGTAAATAAATAACAGACAGAAGTAAATAAATAAATGACAGTAGATAAATAACAGACAGAATGTAGTAGAAGTAGAAGACAGACTCTATATCGATAATTAAATTAAAACAGTAAAGACAATGGTACGAGACTTGTGTTGAACACGATTCCGTTAAAACAGATTCGTTGTCTGTTTCCCAGGGTACAACGTACACAGATGTTGTATAGCCGGACTAGACAACTTGCCTATAAGATCACGAAAAACTTGAGTGTTTCTGATCGAATAATTGCTGGAACTCGTCTGGTAAGAAGCTGCGTATTATATCTCAAAACTGAATGAGGAATACTTTATTTTATAGCGTAACATGTCTTGGTCACCAAGACAGTATATTACTAAAAAATAACCTGATATGCAAATCTGTTATATTATAAACGTAATACGCACACATGCGAGGCTTAAGAGCTGCATTCGTGATCGCAGGTCGCGCGGGCTCGCATGAGTTCAGAAGCTTCGAACCCATTTTGACCCAAAAATCCTGAAATCTGCACCCCTTGCGCGCGCGCACGTAGGTGTTGGAGTAAAACCAACAAATCAATTTGAAGGTTCATATCAAGATTCCTATATAAACAAGATTTCATTTCTTGTTTTGGGCGACGTGGGATACTCCCACTTTTCCAAATTTTGTGTTTCAAGTGCCTCACTTTGAGACACGATATCTCATTCATATCAACTCCATTTTTGACACCCTTTAGCTCGTTGCGAAGCTCTCGTCAAGGAGAACGCAAATCTACCATGAAATATAAATATATATAACATATACATATATTAAATAGTGTCTAAAATTTGCAAAAACTCATTTTGCAAAACCAATTTTCCAACACATCTTGGGTTTTCAACTTACACTTCACGACCAACCAAAGATGAAAAGCATGACGAGGTATGCAATGAGCAAACCATAAAACTTTTTCCCACGCGACCTCATCATTCCTAGCTCGAATTGAGTCCCACACCAGCCGTAGAGAAAACTGTTTTAGAGCACCGGTTCTATCCTTCCAAAACAGAGTATCACGAGCACCATGATCAAGAGTCGGAGTATTCAACGTGTATATGTTGGGGAAACGTGTGCCCCAATCATTTGGCCACTGCCATATACCATCCCGAACTAAATATGCCACTTTAGAAGATAGCAGAAATCCACTTCTAGAGATATCACGAGCCAATAATAAATTCATTAGCGGATAAAGAGAAAACCATCTATCAAACCAAATGGAAGTTGTCTTGCCATCTCCCAAAGTATACCAAAAAAACTGGCGTATAACAGAACCTACATTGGCTGTCACTTTGATCTGTAAAAATACAACTTTATAATAGCTTCATAACTTAATACATGGCTTCGATTCTTCAAAAGATACATTGTGTATCATGAACATATAACCGTATAGACTAAAATACGAATATTTCAAGAGTTAACATATGGGTTCCGTTTTGGTTTTTTTTATAGTGGTCATTTCAACCCCTCGTATCCCACATTGGTTGAAGTGATAAAATGTTCTTTGGTTATATACTATGCTCTATACAAATGGTATGTGTTCCAAAGAGTAGGATTATGTTTCGGGTAGATACATGTTTATGAAGTTCATGTACAAAATAGTACAAAATAAGATTGACCTTCCTAGAGATGTTGGAACCCGAAATTTATACAACTTCTTAGCTTTTTAGAATTTTTATTTTTAGAATTTATTAGAAAGGAATTCTTTGACAAGTACTACACAATTTAAGCACGAACATCTAGAGTCCATATTTATACTTCTGTGTACTTTAGATCATTGGCAATAACTTTTGAGAGCTGGACAATATATCCATTTACTTAAGAACAATAAAAAATCACAATATTTTTAAATACTGTTCACTGTAAATATTGAAAAATTACACCACAATGACATATACTAAGGATGGATGTTAAAGTTTCATGTGTAATGTTCATCTCTCAAATTACATAATGGTTGCAAAAGGAAACAAGGAGAAGTGATTCAATAAGGTCAACAGTTTGAGGCTGGGTCAGATGACGTGCGTGAGCGTGAGGGTAATAGTCCAGGGTTTGAAGTTCGGGTTTTGGTTATAATTTTTGTTTCGTGACATTTGGTGGTGTGGTGGAGCAATGTGAAGTGGTATTTGGAGTTGTGATGTGGTTATATTTCCCTGTTTTGATACATCTAGGCATATGGAGGTTTATGAGGTTTGTAAATTTTGTAACAGAATGATGGATTAATAGTGTGGGTTTTTGTGTGTTTTTAATCGAAGTTGTAAAAATTGATTGTTTGGTTTCTTTGATGTTAATGGTGGTGCACTGGTGGTTGCTAGCGGTTTGAGGTGGGTATTGTAGAAAATATGAAGTTTTTCGAAAAATTGCTTGGGAAGACGGTGGTTGTTCAGCTTGAGAAGACGATGGCAGTTTGACTGATATGGTGTGTGGTAGTGGTGCGTGTGGTGGCTATTAAAATGGATCTGGTCCAACCTTTTCATATCCAACATGTATAGAGACAATCTCATCTTCACATGTTAGAACAAAAACGATAACCTTATATTCAAAGCTGGTGTTTTGCTAGTAAAGGGCTTAGAACGCACTTTTATCTCTTCATATGCACATAAGCATGTATAAGTTACCTACATAAGTAAAAGAAATTTAGGTAACTTTAGTGTTGTGTTTATTTTATGGAAACCATCCCACATAAGTAAAGGAAATAAGATGTTGCTTACTAGTGTTGTGTTTCCAAGTTGTAATATCATTTAAAATTAAAATTTGGGTTTTATGCAATTTTAATAGCTTAAATTTTTTGTGAGCACTATATATTTTAGAGAATTGATATATACATCACATCTTTATATGTATACATCACAATTTGTGCATTACAGTTTGTATCGTACAATACTGTAATGCACAAATTGTGATGCATACATCAAAAGATATGGTGTAAGTATCACCCTCTTATATTTTATTGCCTGTTATAAGGAGTAGTTATTTTTGTTGCCGCCATTAATGGTATTTAAGTGATTGATCACATGAAATGTAAACTTATTCTTTAGCTTTGACTTTTATGATATGTTTATATGTATGATTAGTAGGAATTGGTTTTTTAATGTCTCGACTCATGATTAATTAAATTATCTTCATGGCTTTATATTATAGTTTAAGAGAATGAAAAAAAATATTGCAAGGATCAAACATATCATTGTTTAAGATATGTAGTTTGTAGTTGAAGTTATTGACGGTGACTATGCACAATATATGATTAGCCTTCTAGACACTGAAGTAGGCTTCTTTTTATAAGCATTTTAGTTGCGGTTTAGAAGGCATGCCATTTACCCATAGCATAAGAGCTAGATAGTAAAGGAAATATGTACTAGGGTGGCTTGCGTGTTTTTTAATTTCTATCCAAACTTCGTGATCTTAACATTGAAGCTGTTTGAATTGTCACTATATTGTTGTGGTAGTTAGAGTGCATGTATATGACTGAAATGTAAGCACCAAGTGTTCTTAAAACTTAATTAGTCCAATTTTGAGTTTGAATAGTAGTCAACTTGGCATTCAATTGAGTGGGTCTTGTGGCCGGAAAACACATAAAACGCATGGCAATCTCAATTAACAAGTAATTACGCAATTTTATGTATTTAATAAACAATATGTAATTCTAATTTTCATAATAATTCTAATTAACAATTAATAAATTCAAATTAACTTTTAGTTCTAATTAGCAAGTAATTTTAATTTAACATGTAATTCTTAATTAACAATTTAATTTTAATTAACAAGGTAATTATAATTAACATGTAAATAAAATTCTAATTAACAAGTAATTCCAATTAACAAATTAATTCTAATTATCAATATAATTTTAATTTGTGTGTGACTAGTTATTTTTTATTAAAAATTGACAAGTATTGCATATAGTTGTCAAAACAAAATAAAACGAATAACTAAATTAGGTTTCATGCAGCCTTTTAAAACATGTTTATTAATAAGAAACGTGTAACCCATAATCGCAAAAACGAGTTGACTCGTGATGCCACTGTTGGGATTTTAGAACCAGTTAACCATTAACCTTTACGAGTACGCAGCGGATATAGGATCTAGTAAATGCAATTATGTTAAGCACGTAATTAATAAACAAATAATTAATACGATATTAATTAATTAAAATGGATATAGAAAAGCTAACATTGCTTGGCAATTTATCTCTAGTAACGAACAAGAAACCAAAACGAAACCTTAAGTATCTAAAATAGATACCTCGACTCACACACAAACCCGATTAACATATACGTTCGATTAAAACGCTAGTCGAGAACGTATTAATAAACCAATCAACAAGTGACCACCTTGAATATATTTGAACCAGAAAACCCAAGAAACAAATTTATCTTTTCAGTCCAAGATTGAAACTGTTCGATGAACAGTACCACTTTATACCCGATATCGGACAAAGGTGTCCGATATCCTTCAGCTTCTGTCCGAGGAATAAAGACCACGATCAGAACTTAAACCCAAACATTTGTTTCTACTTGTTAGTCAACTAGGAGCTCAAAAACAAATAACTACCAATTAAACTAAACACTTGACTCACACAAGTTTAGTATTAATCAAAACTTAAAAACCTAAGTCAACTTGGGAACAAATCAACTAGGTGTTACAGTTGGAAAGCATCAATTGGTTTAGGGTATTATGAAGATATATATCATGCGTCAAGTTGAGTTGAGATTGTGTTTGCTTTTATAGAAACACAAACCGACTAAAAGTCTTGGGTCTTGTCTTGGTTAACAAGTAACAAGCCCAAGCACCCTCCTTTAATATTACTTGTCCGATTTAATGGATCCTAGGCCCAAGGCAGCTCCAAACTATCCGACCCAAGTACATGTAACAGTTCATGGATCGTATAGCATATCGGGTCAAGTTGCATGCATGTATACGGGTATATATTCAAGTATATAATACGTTCGACACGTATACTCGTGTTTATCGTGTGTGCCCCCATCGGCTCACACACTTCTAGTCGTTTCAAGTGTTTTTAACTCCCACAAACCAACAGCTCCCACTTGGGAGTTGGTGTGTCGAATGGCACACAAAACTAACGATGGAAACGCCTAGCAAACGCTCTCACTCGCTTTTTAACTAAAAGTGTCTGAGATAATAGTTTTGTAAAAGTTTCTCAGTAGCATGGTCATTCAATGTCTTGCTCTAATCATCCTTTGTTATAGATACCGTTAAACCATGGATTATGGATCTCAAATCATTCCATATAGTTTAACCATTTAGAATCTCGTTATAGAATTTAATTCAGATATACCAAATGTAATCAAGTATCATCTTGCATTACCCTTTGGGTTCGGCCGAACAATAATCTTATTAAATCTGGAGAGGCGCCATGGCATCTTTCTGCACATATCGAGTGGAGTAACAAATCCTTTATTGACTACAAGTGTTGTGGATGCTGCTTCACATCACTCCGAAATATAGCTTTTATAACTACCTTGTTCAGATAGCGTTTTACGTATACTTACAAAAAATGATATCCACACATAACAGAACTTGCTTGTATCTCAAGTCTAAGGATGAAGATAACAAACCATTTTCAATATTTACTTACGACAAGGATCCAAAAGTAAATGTTTGAAAGTTGGGGAATCCAATATGCATCTCTAGTGAATACATATGAGTTTGGCGGGAACAATCCAAATTCTCGTTAGAATATAACCAACACTCACATTTGCCTTACATAACAATATCCCCATATTGTTAACTGACAATGGACATATTTAGAATAATAAAATTACTCAAGGATTAAACATGCAAATATAGGATAACAATTATTATATGAATGAATAACAAATACCAAGTATCTTTATTCATCATAAAGTTAAAATTGTCTATCAATCCCAGTTATCCAAATACTAAAACAGATATGCATGAAACTCATTTAGTAAGTTCAACCCTAATGTTTCCAACATTCTCAACCTTTCTTTAAAAGAAAAACTAAACAGTTATCTGAGTAAACTTTCCGAATACTTATTTCAAATATCACATATAGTGAGTGATTTGAAATATAAGATGAGTGTCTTATCTCATATGCTCATACAATTGCAACAATTATAGTATGGAGATGTCGTCTTACCTTGCATGAGGTATTAGAAATCAACGACATACTGACAGTCATCTTTACAGTTTCTAAAAGTGTAAAGTATTCTCATTCATTAATGTGTAATGCAACAATGCTCTATGTTAAGCATAGCTAGTTAGCAGATTTATTATAAAAGATAAAATTCAACTACAACTAGTATAAATAATCATCTAGCATCATTTGTACTTATACAACATTATGCTTTAAAATTCGTAAACATTTATAAAACAATAATCTAAACTCTCTCAATTAGATATTGTTGTTGTCAGCTCATTTTGTTCTTATACAAAAGTAACAACTAGTCATATACACAATATAATATATACATGATAAACCCTTAGTTTAAAAACACAATGTTTCCATCCATGTAAATTATTCCAAGTGAAATATATCATTGAAGACTTGCTTGAATAATATATTGCATTTGTGTTAGACTTTATTTTCCGCATTTGTTTATTCCGGATAAACATTTATTCCAAGGTTGTTTGTTTTATTCCCTAAATTCCAAGTGAAGTTTCATTCCATTCTTAAGGATCAATATCTAGCTTAAATAGAATGATATCTTCAACATGTAAATTTTAAGGAAAAACACATTGCTCCCACTCAATGTCAGATGTACTCAAGAGATATCTTAATTCAATCAGAATCATATTATAATTAAATTCAAGCTCTCAGCTCTTAGATGCATGATCCAATCCAAAATATGGATTGCTCAAATTTTGTATACTGCATAAAGATAATATAGATTCATAACCCTTTTGATTACACACCGTCCTCGCAAAAGGTAATCATAAAGAAAGAGTTATAAAATCTAATTGTCAAATTCAACATACAAATCACATGTATGACAATTAAATGTCTTTATATAATTAATGCATGTATTATATAAGAAAATTTAATCACAGTCAATCGCTTAAGTATGATTAAAAACTTCTTATTAAATACCAAACATTAATATGTATACAATTTTGTCCTTGTTAGTCTTTCTTCAAAAGAAACTCATTCCAACCTCATAGGTTAACTGTTAGGCGAAATAACAATCAAGCTCAAAAACTCGATTTGCCTTTTAAGGACTGCATCTTATCATTCATTGTTCTAAAACATTTATCAGATTCAAGATGTGACAATACATTTTACTAGTTAGCTGATTTACAATAATCTTCTAACTTATATCCCTCAGCATTGATATAAAATATCAATCTAGTGATGAGGCATCCTTTCAGATTTATGAATGAGAGTAATCATTATACTTCGGTCAACATTTTCATGTTTAACCTTAGTATGACATTAATAAGTGCATTTTAGAAGGTTAAGTATTTTGTTCTCAAAAACTTTGAGATATGTATATACTCCCACTTACTTTTGTAAGTAGAGACAATTCTCTAAATACTAAGTATTTAAGCAACAATAAATTGTTCTTAATTGGGAACCACAAAATACATTTTAAGTTCTCATTTCAAGATTTGTTAATAAAATGCTTCATAAGATTTTAACAAATTCAGAACTTAAATCAAGACATAATGGAATTCCTTCCAACAACTCAAATTAGGGTTTATAGAAAAACTCTAATTTAGTATCACTCTTTAACCAAAAGTTCTAACAATAGTTTTGTGTTTTGTCAAGCTAGGAAGAACACCAAAACTACAATCTTCAAGCTAGGAACTATAGAAAAATCAAAAATCCTAAAGGGTTTATGATTCAATTGGTTTGAGTAGTAAAACCTCAAATTTCTAATGAATTAGGGTTTTCAGCTATGGGTTGTCTTGAATACCTTCTAGGTTTGAACTATATTGAGTGTATCCATGACACACGCAATTTCTAACCTTGATATGCTTTGGAGGTAGAGCAATTAAAGCTATCAGGAACCAAACTTTATGAATAAGGTTTGATCTAACACATTAGACATACCATAATGAAGTGGTATTCTATGAGTTATTAGAATTGTGAAACTATATCAGAATTCTATAGATAACTTAATTCTCTTTGGACCAAATACTTGTCAATTAGGTCAAGCCAAATTACATATAGAGTATTTACGAACCAAGTGCATGCAATAATGTATATTCATTGAACAATACAAGAACCTTATGTTCACATGTTCACAAGAAGACATAACTGTTCAAGAATTATATGTTCATGTGTTAACAAGAAAACATAACATTTCAATAATACATTATAAGTATTTGAATAATTCAAAGGCCTCATGTTTATGTGTTAACTAGAAGACATAACACTTTTACTATATATACTTTATGTTATAAGTCATTGACTAATTCAAAGACTTTATAATTATGTCTTAACATATAAGCATAATTATACTAACAAAAGTAATCATGAACGCAAACTATTGAGTTCTATAGTAATTTCAAGTTAATTATATACTTCAGAATTATGATCATTACATATAACCATAATTATGTTGACTAAAACATGTAGTCAAACGTTGAAGTATCTTATCACTATATCATGACATTTGAATGTAGTAGGGCAACAAACATCTAGCGTGTTCAAGTCCTAGTAGAATTATTATTATAATGTAGTAGGGCAATAAACATCTCATGTGTTTAAGTCCTAGTAGAATTCTTATTTACATGTAGTAGGGCATTAAACATCTAACGTGTTTAAGTCATAGTAATATTATTAGTTTCCTTTACCTTGCGGTCAAGAGATACCAATAATATTGTTGTTCCTAGCACACACTTTGAGATTTCTCCCACTTGTGTAAGGTACAACATCATATTATGAAAACAAACAACACGTGATTGATTATTCAAACAATATGATAATGTCATAGAGATCATAAGTAGTTGTAGAACCATAACCTGTAATAAGGAATTGTGGATTATTATTTTATAGATAACGTTTCAGGAAGCGACAGCAGGAAGGCAATGAGTTATCTGATAAAATAAAATGCAATTTTCCTTTAAGCAATGGTTGTTCATATTCGGAAAGTAATGAATTATTTCTAAGCTAGTTTGAAATGATATGGGTGACTAACAGGAAATAACTCCCGTAGCTCCCACTAAAATTGACAGCATTACATGAATGATATTTCAGTTATAAAATGCAACTGCTCCCACTGGATTTGTCAACATTGTAAGTGTTACATTTCTAGTAGAAAGCATATAGCAGTTTTATATACTTTCTTATTCTCTTCAATTGCCTACGAGTATCATGTACTTAGGTATTGAGCAGAGTATATGAAGTTCTACTTATGTAGACAATGGACTAGCCATTCTATTATTCAATTAACTTGAATCTTTAGCATGCATTCCTCCTTTATCGTCTACATAGCCCCAAGGGTAATTAGCACTTTAGGAATAATAAGAGTCCAAGAAGATTACCTAGCAAATATGCTAGTAATTCCTTTACTCTTTGCGGTTTAAACTCATACATCGTGACAACTGCAGGATGTTATTTATTTTGGTAGCTCTAAACACATTGTTTCCAGTTACACAAAATATTCTATCTTTCAATTAACTCTAGACCACAAAAAGGGTAATGAAAGATCATTAATGAGTTTACCAATTAGTAATCCTATCTTAGTTTGTCAACTAAGGAGAAAAGATAGGTATAAGTCTCACTCTTCTTACTAGGAAAAGAGACTAAGTTTGTCTTTCAAAGAAAAACAAATTTGTTTACGAATTATGTTTCAATAACACAATTAATCAGAACATAAAAAGTTCAAATCTAGTATTTTCGATAATTACATTCTTAAAAGAATTAACTACCCAATTAATTACTAATAAGACTAAGATCCAACTTGCAACCCCATTAATTACCATAGGTCTGACCAGTGTATAAAAAATGGGACAAGAGGTAAGCGACGAGTGTTAATTGCAAAATGCAACTCTTAGATTTATGAGACTGTTTAAGGCATTAGTATCAAGTAATAATGTCAAAAGCATGTTTAGTTCTCATCTTATGCCTCGGGTCCGAGGTCTGACCAGGTTAACTCGATATAAGTCGACCAAGTATGAACGTGTAAAATAACCAGAGGTCTGACCAGTGAGAAATAATTACCATGGGTTGGAAAGGCCCTTAGGTCTGACCAGAGAAGTCAATCCAAGTGCACGTGTCCATAGTTGGGTGGCATAGACTTAAAATTAAAAATAGGTATGCACATATAAATGTGGTAAAAGTCGTGTACAAAGAAGCATGCAAAACAACTTTGTAACACTAATTATAAAAACTTTTGGTAATGACACTGTAGTGATCATCATGGTTCACGGTAGCTCCAATCGAACGCACAGGGAGGCAGATGACCAGGTAAGCGCTGAAGCATAACCTTAGACATCCTTTCAGTGAGACTGTGCTCACTTCTTTAAACCCCCTTTCTAGTTTGTTCTAGTGGGTGAGCCGTACATCCCAAGTGTCCATAGCGTCTAGTTTTTAAATTCTTGAAAACGTGTTTCATATATTAGGTCACTTTATTTTACAAAAATAATTTTCCACGAATCAAATAGCAGGTCACAATGAGCATGGTATTTAGGCGTGTAAATAAAGACCAATATTAATGTTATGGTTACGATATGTATTATTCCATATTGCACACAATTAGGTGTCAAAGCAAGTAATAATGCACATATAGGAATCACAAACATACAAGCATAAACATCAATATAAATAACCACATATTGTTCTGAGTTCTCTTGCGAGTCTTCCCCAAACGGAGAACCATAAGACCGTCACTAGGATGTAATACCTAGATCGCCCCATACATCACTTAGAAAAGCAATTGAGTGGGTCTTGTGGCCGGAAAACACATAAAACGCATGGCAATCTCAATTAACAAGTAATTACGCAATTTTATGTATTTAATAAACAATATGTAATTCTAATTATCATAATAATTCTAATTAACAATTAATAAATTCAAATTAACTTTTAATTCTAATTAGCAAGTAATTTTAATTTAACATGTAATTCTTAATTAACAATTTAATTTTAATTAACAAGGTAATTATAATTAACATGTAAATAAAATTCTAATTAACAAGTAATTCCAATTAACAAATTAATTCTAATTATCAATATAATTTTAATTTGTGTGTGACTAGTTATTTTTTATTAAAAATTGACAAGTATTGCATATAGTTGTCAAAACAAAATAAAACGAATAACTAAATTAGGTTTCATGCAGCCTTTTAAAACATGTTTATTAATAAGAAACGTGTAACCCATAATCGCAAAAACGAGTTGACTCGTGATGCCACTGTTGGGATTTTAGAACCAGTTAACCATTAACCTTTACGAGTACGCAGCGGATATAGGATCTAGTAAATGCAATTATGTTAAGCACGTAATTAATAAACAAATAATTAATACGATATTAATTAATTAAAAGGGATATAGAAAAGCTAACATTGCTTGGCAATTTATCTCTAGTAACGAACAAGAAACCAAAACGAAACCTTAAGTATCTAAAATAGATACTTCGAAGAGTATCACACACAAACCCGATTAACATATACGTTCGATTAAAACGCTAGTCGAGAACGTATTAATAAACCAATCAACAAGTGACCACCTTGAATATATTTGAACCAGAAAACCCAAGAAACAAATTTATCTTTTCAGTCCAAGATTGAAACTTTTCGATGAAGAGTACCACTTTATACCTGATATCGGACAAAGGTGTCCGATATCCTTCAGCTTCTGTCCGAGGAATAAAGACCACGATCAGAACTTAAACCCAAACATTTGTTTCTACTTGTTAGTCAACTAGGAGCTCAGAAACAAATAACTACCAATTTAACTAAACACTTGACTCACACAAGTTTAGTATTAATCAAAACTAAAAAAAAACCTCAGTCAACTTGGGAACAAATCAACTAGGTGTTACAGTTGGAAAGCATCAATTGGTTTAGGGTATTATGAAGATATATATCATGCGTCAAGTTGAGTTGAAATTGTGTTTGCTTTTATAGCAACACAAACCGACTAAAAGTCTTGGGTCTTGTCTTGGTTAACAAGTAACAAGCCCAAGCACCCTCCTTTAATATTACTTGTCCGATTTAATGGATCCTAGGCCCAAGGTAGCTCCAAACTATCCGACCCAAGTACATGTAACAGTTCATGGATCGTATAGCATATCGGGTCAAGTTGCATGCATGTATACGGGTATATATTCAAGTATATAATACGTTCGACACGTATACTCGTGTTTATCGTGTGTGCCCCCATCGGCTCACACACTTCTAGTCGTTTCGAGTGTTTTTAACTCCCACAAACCAACATCAGTATAGATCTGTGATGATCTGAAATGTTTAAGATTATTTTTTGGTAGATGAGGCATGGTGTGCTTCTTAATTATGTGACCGGCCTGAAAAACTCTTTAGTCTATCCCATTTAAGCTATTTTCCTAGAGTATCTTGTTTTAATCATGCAAAAGAACATAACTCAAATCGACCTTTTCTTAAGTAGATGGGTTAAATTTGTCACTTTTACTGACATTGTTTGTGGTTGATCGATGTTTATGATCGATTTGGATGCAAAACTACTTGAGAAGAAAGAACAAAAGGAAACTCGAGCAAGGGAGCTTCGTGAAGGCCTGCAGGTTTACAAGTAAAATTATCTACGGGTCAAAATCCCCTAAAGCTCAATCTATTTGTGATGAGTTTTCTCAAACTTTTTTAAGAGCGACAAATATGAAGAGGCCTTGGATAACTTCGAGTCTGTTTTCCGGAGCGTAATGAAATGTACGCAGTAATATAAATGATCATGATAACGTGTCATAGCATTAACAAAGATTTCTATATGTTGTTTAGTATACGAAGCAGAACGAAATATGCATGGTACAAGTACAACTATGCATTTTTTTTTCAAACGAAGATCGCATATGAGATGTTTTAGTATCAATGTTTTAAACTTGAATTGACATTGTTATTAATCTAACCATGTACGATATACTTATTTGTTGAGACACTGCAGTAATATTTTTGACGAGTTTGCGAAATTTTTATGTTTACTTTATTAGGGTGAAAAATCCCTGAATCCGCGTGGGGATCCCGATCCCTATTGGGGACGGGGATGGGGATGTAAAACAATAATCCGACGGGGATAAGAGTGGGGATGGGGATAAGGATGGTGAGTGGGAAACGGGGATGAGGATAGGAATACGATCGTGACAATCCCCGCCCTATTGCTATCCACATTTGAGATCCTAGCTTTAATCAAAAGTAAATTACCAAAAGAAACTATCCCACTACTCATTTTACAAAAATGAACCAAATTTTTTGTATTTACTAAATAAACTTATGGTCGCCACTTTACTTTTACCTTTTCACACCAGACCACATTTTTTGTATTTACCAAATTTTTTGTATTTACCAACCATCATCATCCTTATCATGCGTGCATAGCCACAAACACATACCAGTTAAACCACCACCACAAACACATAATAACCCAACACCTCCACCATTTTTCCGATCAACCTACACCCGTTAAACCACCACCACAAACACATACCAGAATAACCCAACACCTTCCTGCCACGCCCAGGCTCCACCCTGCCACGCCCAAGCTCCACGCCCTGCCACGCCCAGCTCCACGCCCTGGCCACGCCCAGCTCAACCTCTCGCCCAGGTCACGCCCAGAACACGCCCTCACTTCTTACTGGTTTGTATCACGCCCAAACTCACGCCCAGGAAATTGGTTATACACGTGTACGGTTTAAAACATATTTCGGTAGAAATCTAACGTATAACATTCAAAAGTTCATTTTTGAAAAATATATAGGTGAGATTCATTTTCGAAATCTAACGCAGAAAGTGTTCGTTTAAGAAATTTTCTCTTTAATCAAATCTGGGCTCAAGCACGTGATGAGCCAAACATTAATGACCACATAATTGGACCACAAAAGCGAACAAACAAAGTGTACACCAAACATTATCCACGCCACTCCAACATGCATGATGGGTTGGCAGGGTTGCAATTGTTGTTTTTCTCAAGCATGGTTTCATAGGATGCGTTATAGAGAGAGCATTGTGGCTTATACTATAATACATATATGATTATATGAAACTCTTTTATAATGTGGCAACTTGAATAGTTTATTGCGAAGATATCTTCTAACCTGTTTTCAAGCGAGTTTGTGTTCTTTAAAGTTATTATTTTAGCTGTCTTATTTTTTAGATAAAGGCTTGATCTTTGTCCATAAAATTACAGTATGACCTTCTCCTATTAGGCAAAAGCCACGCATCAATCTTTTTCTTTTAGATAAGGTGATCAAAGAACCAAACTCAAAGGGATGCAAATAATTGATTATCTTTATATAAACTTTTACGCTGAACTATAATGCAACCATTCATGATAGGTATTCAATTCATTGTCTTATTTTAAAAGTTAAAGTCGAGATATCAAAAAAAAATAATGTAAACAAAAAGAATTTTGTTTATAATTATATTTAATAAAAGTATAAAATTTATAAAAATCCGTATATGATATCTACACTAAAAAAAATTACGTTTAACTAGTAATAAATAATAATATAATGTATGTATAATAAAAGATATATAAAAAAGATCCCCTTGGGCCAATACCTGTGAAAAAATCGAACTAATGTGTATGGGTTGGGCTTGAAAAACTAGCATGCACATGTATATATACTTTTGGAAACCCTTTACAGCATGGTGTTAATCGATTGATCAGAGATGGTTACGAATGATGTTGTCGAGGAGATACTCTCAAAATTGCCTGTGAAAGATCTTCTTCGATGCAAAAGCGTTTGTAAGTCATGGTATTCTTTGATATCAAGTCCTTCTTTTGTTAAAACTTATCGTAAATTAATGAGCAACAAAGAGGAGTACGATACAAGAAGGATCGCTATGCTTACAGGTAAAAAAGGTGCACATTGGGAGTGGAGTTCCTACATGAGGTGGAGTATGCAAGGTTCTTCAAATGGCCTTGTATGCATTTACTCAATATACGAAAATCGAATTATTGTAACCAATCCTTGGACTAGAGAGTTTAGAGAACTTTCACATCCACTACACCTTCCTGTAAATTTCGGGCATGTGCGATGTTTGGGCTTTGGTTATGATTCATCCACAGATGATTACAAAGTTTTTACGGCGAGATGCACTGGTAAAGATGGGGCACTTGTTCATATACTTTCTTTGAAATCAAATATTTGGAAATTTTTTGGGCAAATCAATTATGGGTTTAATGATGCACGGTTT
This sequence comes from Chrysanthemum makinoi, assembly GCA_910596185.1. Lineage (NCBI taxonomy): Eukaryota > Viridiplantae > Streptophyta > Magnoliopsida > Asterales > Asteraceae > Chrysanthemum > Chrysanthemum makinoi. The sequence continues at coordinate 327,289,664 of OU343221.1, forward strand.
GATGAATATGTTACTGGGCTAGCCGCGCCTGGTATCTTATTCAATGGGGCACTTTACTGGTTTTGGTTAGATGTTAATTATACCGGGAACATAAAGGTATTAATTGTGTCTTTCGATTTAGCTAAAGAGGAATTTAGAGAAATTCCCCAACCTGATGACACCAGATATGTTTGGAATTATGATTACTCACTGGGGATTATGGAAGGCAGTCTATGCATATTTATCAAAAATAGATACCCCCCCTGCAGCATTTGGGTTATGAAAAACTACAATGACAAACCGTCTTGGGAACGGTTGCCAATCACAAATTATCGTGAGATGAAGGAGCATGCTGTACACTATATGCTTAAGGATACTAATCAGTATAGGAAAACGCCGCCACCAACTTACTTTTGTGATGATAATATACGGTTGTCTAGGAGTGAGAAATATATTTCATCTCCTATCTTTGTGCAAACCCTTGTATCCCCGTATATTAAGGTGAGCTCTCCTTATTATGTTCTTGTTTCACCATCCGTCTCAATGATTTATAGTTGTTATATATCCGTATAAATTGTTTTATTATTATTTGTCTTTTTGGTCAATGACTCATGGAAGCGGATTGTAATTTGTAAGGTGGGTTCTAGTTATTTTAAGAAATTTTGTTTCTGATCAGTCACTCAATATGCGAATTGCAAAGGGAAATTTGACTGAATATGCCTCACAAGATTGCTCCTCTCTCAAATAAAGCCTTCATAAGTGCTCTCTTTGTATAATTGCGCCCCCTTTACGAGTGTAAAGGGTGAAAGTTAGGGGTATCTTTGGAACATTCGTTGCACGTTGAAAAAGGGAGTGTGGTTATAAAAAAAGTGCACTTATGAAGTCTCTTTTTTGAGAGAGGGTACATTATTACGCGTGTGCTGTTAAATTCCCAATTGTAAATCAATCTTAGTTGAGCAAGTTAGTTTCTTATCATTTTATTATATATGCTTCACCAAGGTTGTTGAACGAGAGCGCCGGGTGCTTATGAGGAGGCGGTTCTTAGTAGTTTAATCAAGTTTTCGAACATGTAGATAAATAACTCTGTTGATTTGAGTATTACAGGTCAATCCTATACCACTAGTGCCAATAGGAAGTAGAGGAGAAGAAGCACTACACTTAGGAATCAACAACACGAAAACTTTGTTAAATTTTTTTGCTTTCTTTAGCAAACTTGGGACTTAATTGTCCGTTATTCTACACATCACATTGTACCCTATGTGGAATTCGTTATTTATTTCTTCTTTTATAAAATCCTGAATTCAATTGCAGGAAAAGAGAGAGACCGGGAAGAAGAGAAAGAGGAGTGGTAACAAACACATACAAGAACGGGTCTAAGGTATAACTTAAGTTTATCGTCAACATATTTTACCCTGTTTAGAATCTTTAATAAATTCGCCTTGTTTAATTTTGGAAACCTCATACGCAGGGAAAAGAGAGATTGTTGAAATTCTTCTGGAAGAAGAAGGGAAGGGTAACAAACACATACGAAAAGGTATTACTGTAATTGTATCGTGTTGATCACTATTTTTGGGTGAATGTATTATGTTTTGTAAACTTTCTATGTCCAACTCATCAGTCATTTCAAACTGATTTGTTGATCATCTGATGACTAAATTCCTTGTGTTTCGGTCTTTATATATACTTCTAGAAATGTTACGTGTAATGTTAATTTTATACTTTTTGCAATTTTGGAAAGTGTGAGTGAGACTTTTAACCCCTGAGATTGAGTTGCACATGCAGTTTTAAATGTTGATGATGATTCAAACCGGTTCTGAACAATATCATGAAATCACCGCTGTCATTATAGTATCCATTCCCACCTCTGCCAACCATGTCCTCCACCACGACTAAGGCCAGCACTCGAGTATTTTCCTTTGCCCGCCCCACCAATGCGGTGGCAGAAAAATAGTAGCAATTTCAGCCTAGTTTCTTTTAAATGGGTCGATTCAGGTTATCTCTTTCCTATAACAGATGAAACGTGTAATAGAATATCAAAGGGTTCGAACAAGTCCAAATACGCCCAAAATGTATATTTTGCATTAAAAACCACCTAAATCATTATACTAAAAAATTTAGACTATCATTAACATAGTTTTATACTCATACTAGCTTAAAGACCCGTGGATTCACAGAGTTTTTAAAGAAATATAAAATAGAGATAATAAGAAAACATCGAACGTAGACATGTTTCATTAATATATGAAGGAAACAATGAGATAATACGTGAATTATTCGATAATCAATTGAGTTTGTAGCAATTAAAATAATAAACGTCCACGTGTTGTCGTCTCAAAATTTGATTGTCTTAAATAGCAAATAACGTATGCGAGCGCCAATTAATTTAATAGCAAATGTCCATTTAAGACTATATCACATTTTCTTCTAATACCGGTATCAAGTGTTTTCCATAAGGTCTTCTCGGTACCTCTGTACCAGTAAACAAAATACATGCCCCATGTTCGTGTCTCAATGGAGTTCATTATGGTGTCATAAACACCCTTTTCTTCCGTGGTTACAGAGATGTACAACCATTCATATTCAGATTGTAACTCTTAAGTAGTGTTGTATCATACTCTTTACGGATTTCTTTTAGAACAATGCTCTTTCCGGCACCCATGCCAACACCCTTGAAGAGGAGCATCGGGCTTCTATCACAATGAGCCATGGCCTCCATTACCTCTGTAAAGGCGTCTATAGTATCACCTTTTTTGGTGTGTTAGTTCCGATCACTTCCAGTTTCTCGGCCATTGTTGAGAACGTCGTTGTAACTTTCAAGTTCGAATCTTTTCTTTCTATATGCAATATATTGGTGGTTATTGAATTAAGGATATATATTATTGTAGATATAGATTACCTTTGAATTCACTATATAAAACATACCAATCGTGCTCAAACATTATGGGTTTGTAATAATGTAATAGTATATGACCCGTGTAGTATGGGGTTGCCTCAGTTAAATATGAAATTTTGATGTAATGGGTTAGGGGGTGTTTGGGAATACATAACTTCAATGGTGCTAATAAAATTGTGTTTATTCCAACCAAAATAATGTGGTGTCTTTAAATACCTTTACCTCCTCAGCCACAACAACAATTCGATTTAAGGCAAAATCAGTTTATATGCTAAAAACATTAACCTGTTGTGTTTTAAACTACTTTATACTTACATAATACATACTACATTATTCAGCCCGCACCTCTTCTTCATCTGCACCACTTTAACCCATCAACTCACTTTACGTAATGAGCAAGCCTAAAACATTTCAGCGCCTAATGTTAGCTATGACATAGTGTTCTCTTACATTTATCATGTACTATCATAAATATGTATATAGCAAACAAACAAATTATAAGTTTAGAGTTCACTTGAGATAAAATAGGAAGCAATTTGAATCGTCACCCAACCCGACCGACTCCATTTTGGAGCCTCTTGAAGCATTGTACTTTACAATGATTTTTGACTAACCATATACACTTGCAAATTGAATACATTGGTTAAAGAAGCCATCATAATACAAACTCGATTGATTGATTTAATGTTGTTTATTAGCTAATGTTATACGACTCCTTTGTAAATAAAGGCATACGTGTATTAAAATTCACATTTATGTGAACAGAATGTCTACAAAAGTTACAGATATATTACCTGATAGTCTTATAAGCCTGTTGAGTAGCTTGTACTAATCTATCATTTGGTAAGTGCTAGATATTTTTGTTTGAAATATTAGAAGATAGCTTAAAGACCCATGGATTCACGGGGTTTCTAAAGAAATATGAAAATGAGATAATAAGAAAACAACGAATGTAAACATGTTTCATTAATATTACTATATGAAAGAAATAATGAGATATTACATGTATTATTCGACAATCATTTGAGTATGTAACACTTAAAATAATAAACGTCCATGTGTTGTCGTCTCTAAATTTAATGCTCTTGAATAGCAAATGACGTATGTGAGCGCTAATCACTCTAATAGCCAATATCTATTCTGTAAACACCTAATAGTTAGAAAAGGTAAGTAAAAGTAGGTTGTGATTCATAATATATTAAAATTTAAATATGGTAAAATAAACATGTGATATGTATATTGTACATCACCTCTTGAACCTTGATCATAGACCTTGAAGTTTTTCTTTGTAGACGACATTTGTAGTAGTTTTAGAGATATTGTCATCCTCATCCCAAACAGTAGTCTTCAAACCTCTTTTGCTTATAACTCTTGAAACAACAACGTATAGTTGTCCATGTGTGAAAACAGGACGTGACAGGTACACGACAATAACGTGATTATTGTTCCATCAAAGTTTCATCAGTGGTTACACGACAATAATATCATGGAGTAACAATATTGACTCATTATCTCTAACATAATTTTACTACATACTACAGTACTAGCCTATGGTGGCCACAATAAACATGTCATGATGTTAAAAAGTTCTAAATATGTCCACTTTCAAGTAAAAAGGTTAAGTAAGCAATGCACTTTGTAATACTAAGAACTGGTATTCAATGCCTTTAAAATATGCATGCATTGATGAACAATAACATTGTTATGGAACATGAAATAACAATTGTAAACAAATCAAATATGTAAACACACTTTCAAGCAAAAGGGTCCCTATGATTCTAATTTGTTTGGGTTGTGTACGAGACTTCTATGAATTAAAATCAATGGGGCTTTATATAATTTCTTAAAAATAAATAAATAAATGGTGTCATAGTTTCTCATGTGCCAGCTGTATTTAACAAATAATAGAAGTAAGGCCCAACGTTTTCAATCGGTATTCTTTGCAAGTTTATTACGTTCATAAATTAAAAATGTGGCTAACTAATAATTATCCAAGCGGAAAAGTCTTTGGACGAATGCTGGTATTACCTATATCAATCACAAACATCACAAACACTTCAAAAAATTGTCTTAAAAAACAAACCAAACCAACCATATAACGTGATTGTGAAAAACCAATCACAAAGACCGAACAAAATTGTCTTAAAAATCATTCCAATTAAAACTTAAACCTTAAACTTGATGTTGAATCCCAAACACACAGTTGCATTTACTTTTAGGCTTCTTTTTCGACCTTGACTTCAACAACCTTCTTTTTACCGGTTGAAGACTCACGGCCAATTTCCTCCTTAGCAGGACGCTTATTCTTCTTCTCCTTATCACCAGAACTCTTATTCATCTTCTCCTTATCACCAGGACTTGTAGCATTGCTTTTATGAGCATTGACGGGTTTTGTGTATATATTGTTCAAGATTAACTATTCGAACGAAAACAGTAGGACACAATGAGTAAACATTAAACTCACTTTTGTTGTTCAGACTCTTAATCACTTGAGCACTTCTCAAAACTTTCTGTCTAACGTTGTACCTGGAAATGAACATGGAACAAAATGGTTAACATAAGTTTATAAATTTTTATAGAAAGAGCATAACATATTGATAGCACAACCATTTTTGTTTCCATGGCTTATTACCAATTTATCCACATGTCACTAACCTCTTGCAGCTCCCTAATATACCGTTTAACAATTTGCAACACTTTTGGCGTTGTTGTGAGCTCCTTCTTGTTGTTGTTGCTCTGGCCTTGTTGCGAGCTCCTTCTATCTATAGTAGATTATATAAGAGTTGTTGGTGGTAATTCGCCTAGGACAGGGTTAAGATAATCAATGGCAAATTAAATACCAATACAGGTTACTGGATATCACTTGGAATCATGTTATCACTTTCCAAAGTAAACTATTCGACCCTAATTCCTGGGTATCACGAATATCTACTTGGGATAAGACCAAATGTGTGTTCGTGATTTAGGCACAAATCAATAACCTTGTTTATGTTTTCTGTCTCTCCTCTCATGCATAATCAGATCTCCTATTTATAGGAAATTAATCTTAGCTAGTCAAATGGAATTATGAGGATTAATTGGCCCATTAATTGCCTCATAATTATCCCCATTATAGCGGATAGTGGTTACATGACCAATTAAACGTGATCATTAAAAGTTATAACTGCCACTTGAATAGGTCAATGCCTGTTACAAGTTGATTTAACACTAGCAATAGTTACATAGCACTAGCAATAGTTACACTGCCTACCCTTACTAACTTAGCACTAGCAGTAGAAACACTGCATAGCCGCACTAACTTAGCACTGGCAGTAGTTACACTACATAGCCGCACTAACTTAGCACTAGCAATAGTTACACTGCCTAGCCGCTCTAACTTAGCAATAGCAGTACTAACTTCTGAATCTCACCACTATAGATTCAGGGTGTTCAGGGACCTTATAGTGTACACTCCGTACCTCCTGACCCATTACCAGGTGTGACCTAATCCCACAAGTGCACTAAATTTTCCAACAATCCTCCCCAAATTTAGTTCACTTCCTTTGCATGAAAATTAAACATCAAACAAAACATGTGCATAAATGAAAATATTCTGAGGATTAAATTTCCATCTTAGTACATTACACGATCAAATATTTGAGAATCAGGGTGTTCTAAGAATTGAACCATTCAACCCATTTGAATACCTGAAGATAAAATACACACAGGTTTTCAAACACTTAAAAGCTCCTGACACTATACAAGCCATGAGTCCATATCCAAATTCATAAATGTTGTAAGAGCCAAAAGTCCAAAGCTCCCTGAAGCGGCAAAAATTCAACATTTACATAGGTGGTTCCTTTTTATTCATGCTCCTGCCAAGCACTTTTTCAAAGAAATCAACCATTAAAAAGTAAAGACTTCATCCTCCTTTTCAGCAAGTTCTGAGCACAACCTTGGGATATAAAATAAAACATGTGCTCCAGTCCACTAAATGTTCAGCTTTCCACATTGAACTCAGCTCCCAAGTTTCCTCATGAGGGAGTTGGGTATCTTAGCATTCAGTGACTAAGTTGGACTTGAACCCATCCCTTTGGCAGACTTTATAACCAAGTCTCTAGCCAAACCCTTCGTCAAGTGATCAGCTAAATTCGGTTGAGATCTAACAAACTATATATATACCACCCCATTCATGATAAGCTCACGAATCATGCTATGTCTGACACCTAAGTGTCTAGACTTCCCATTGTACATCTGGCTATAAGCCTTTGTCAATGTAGCTGCACTATCACTACGGATAGAAATATGTGCTATAGGTTTAGACCACAATGGAATCTCAAGAAGCAAATTTTCAACCAATCAGCTTCTTTACCAGCAGCTGCTAGAGCACAAATTCATATTCCATTGTTGAACTGGTGATGCAAGTTTGCTTTTTGGATGCCCAAGAAATTGCACCTCCACCAAGTAGGAATACCCAGCCACTGGTAGACGAATTGTCTTCAGTGTTACTTATCCACCAAGTAGGAATACCCAGCCACTGGTAGACGAATTGTCTAACACTGAAGGATAACCAGTATATGAGAGACTATAATCAATAGTTCTCTTCAGATATTTCAATACCCTCTGAACTGCTTGCCAGTGATGAGCACTAGGATTGCTAGTATACCTGCTCAGTTTACCCACTGTAAGAGCAATATCAGATCTTGTACAAGTCATGGCATACATCAGGCAGCCAATTACCCTAGAATATTCAAGTTGAGATACAACCTTGCCATTATTAGGCATGAGCTTCTCACAAGTATCCATAGGTGTACTTACAGGAGTACAATCAAAGTAGTTGAATTTCCTCAACACCTTCTCAATATAATGAGATTAAGAAATATAAATTCTTTTACTTTCATGTTTAATCCTTATACCAAGAATAACATCAGCCTCCCCCATGTCCTTCATGAAGAACCTTGATGACAAAAATTCCTTTGTCAGGTCAACCTGATTTTAGTCAGTCCCAAAGATCAGCATGTCATCAACATATCGACAAATAATGACTCTTTTACTAGATTCATCAAATTTGCTATACACACATTTGTCAGCTTGGTTAAGAACCAAAGAACTTGACAAATCCAGTTCATCAAATTTTTGATGTCATTGCTTAGGTGCCTACTTTAGTCCATAAAGAGACTTAATCAGTTTGCACACCTTTTTTTATTGCCAGGCATGATGAAGCCCTAAGGTTGGTTCATATAAACCTCCTCTTCTAATTCACCATTCAAGAAAGCTGTTTTCAAATCCATTTGATGAATAATCAGATTGTGAATAGATGCCAAAGCAATCAGCAGTCTTATGGTACTGATACGAGCCACGGGGGCATAAGCATCAAAATAGTCTATCCCTGACTTTTGTTTAAAGTCCTGAATGACTAGTCTAGCCTTGAACTTTTCAATAGTTCCATCTACCTACATTTTCTTTTTGAAAATCCATTTGCAACCCAGAGGTTTGCAAAAGGAGGTAGATCAACCAACACCCAAGTGTTGTTGCCCATGATAGAATCCATCTCATCATTGATTGCTTCTTTCCAGAAAGCAACATCCTGGGACTTCATTGCTTCTTCAAATGTCTTAAGATCATCCTCAACAATGAAGCAACAGGAGTATTGGTTAGAGACCTCATCCCTTGTTCCATCAATTAAGTATAACTGAAACTCAGGTCCAAATCACATTGGATTTCTGACCCTCTTGCTCTTTCTGAGCATAGGTTCAGATTCAGGTTGTTGAACCACAACCTCATCAGGGACCACTGATGGCTCTTCCTCTGATACACCAATGTCATGAGTTCCATTAGGAATCCTCTAACTTGGTCAAGGGACCTTGGTTTAAAATTGCGTTTTGCGATCCGATGCGCTCAAGGCCCAAAAGACCGATGCGTGATGCGAATGCGAGCGCAATTTAGACGCGATGCGTTTATCTTGGTTTAAAATTGCGTTTTGCGATCCAATGCGTTAAAGGTCCCAGAGGCCGATGCGTGATGCGTGTTGCGAATGCGAGCGCATTTTGGACGTGATGCGTTTTGTATTAAAAAATACAAAAATTATTTATACGTGGTAAATTAAAAAAAATAACCAAGTAAATGCAATAATTTTACAAATAAGTCACAAAGATACAAAAAATAGACAAATAATCTATTTGTAAAACATATAAGTCACAAAGTTAGGACATAAAATACTTAGAAAAAACATTATAAACTCCAACTAATTTTTTTTAAAAGAGAAACTCCTTCTTTAATTACTTTCAAAACAAGATGAACATGTAAATTTATTTTTAATATTAAGATCTTGAATTCCATAATTTCTTGATCCTTGTTATTGTTAGCGGTAATGCGGTTGAACATGAACAATTAAAGTTTATTCAATACATATACATGATAACATGATATTATAATGTGTTAAAGGTATATTGATAAGTTATACCGGTGCCTAAAAATCATAATTTATTCATTACCAAATCAACAATAAAAGTCAAAACTAAATATTTTAGTCAAATTTTAATCACATATGATTTCAAACTTAACTATTTAACATATATGATAATTTATGATCAAAGAACAATATGAACTATTGCATAACATGAAGCTGTAATAAAATGATTGTTTGCAAGATTTCAAATCATGTTAATGGTGCATGATGTTGAACCGAAGGGTAATTTGGATATTGTTATTGTGTTTGTTTTAAACGTATTTCAACAACTTCTATTTTTCAAAGTACATTAAAATATTTTTGTCTTCTTCTAAATTGTTTATTTTTTCAAAATGACATAAATTCCATATTGTGACAATTGCGATCGTTGCTAGCATTACACAAATGCGGCAAATTGCGGTCTAATGCGAGTGCATTTTGGGATGGCCTCGCATTAGGTATCATGGTGCGAAATCCTAAAAGCAATGCAATGATGCACGCAATTTACGCAATGATGCGCGTATTTTTAAACCAAGGCATTTAGTATTAAAAAATAAAAAATATATATATTTATACATAGTATAATTTTACCAAGTACCAAGTAAATGCTATAAACTTATAAATAAATTACTAATTTACAAGTTACAAATTATATGAGTAACAAAGAATTATAATTTACTAATAATTAAATCAATAGCAAAAGTCAGTATTATAAAGTTTAGTCAAAGTTGAACAAGATATAAGTTCTAGTGTTGAATCAAAGAAATTAACTCACTTTGTACATAACGATATAACATATGTGATTATTATAATAAAAAAAGAACATATAAGTTTACAACTTGAATCGTGCAACAAGACTATGGCCGTCAATGTGTGTTTTTATGGACGTCCTTTACTAAGGTCCTCATTAAAATAATTAGGCTTCGTATAAATGGTTTTATTTTTACAAATCAGCCCAAATTCCAAATTGCGCTAATTGCGACTATTGCTAGCATTACACAAATGCGATAAATTGCGGTCAATTGCGAGCGCAATTTAGGTTGGCCTCGCATTAGGTATCATGATGCGAAATTTCAAATGCAATGCAATGATGCGTGCAATTTGCGCAATGATACGCGCATTTTTAAACCAAGCTAGGGACTGATGAGAATCTATTCTCATCAAAGTTTGCATCTCTTGATTCAATTATGGAGTTAACTGAAACAGATTCATTAGGTTCAATAACATAGAACCTAAAAGCCTTGGAATGCTCAGCATATCCAACAAAGATGCAATCAATGCCTCTTTCACCCAAAATTTCCAGCTTTGTATCAGGGAGTCTTACAACAGCCCTACAACCCGAAACCCTGAGATAGTTCAGGTTTGGTTTTCTTTAAGTCCAGAGTTCATAAGGGATAACTTTATTCCTTTTGTTAGGAACCCTATTTAATAAACAACAAGCTGTTAACATAGCTTCACCCAGAACCCTTGACTCAGTCCTGAATAGGACAACATGGAATTAACCATCTCCTTCAGTACCCTGTTTTTCCTTTCAGAAATACCATTTTACTAAGGAGTAAAGGGAGCAGTCGTTTCATGGATTATACCAACAGACTGAAAATACAAAGTATCCATGTACTCATCTCCCCTATCAGTCCTTAATCTTTTGATCAGGGACCCAAGTTGCAATTCAACTTCAGTTCTAAATACTTTGAATTTATCTAATGCTTCATCCTTAGTATATAACAGATAGACATAACAAAACCTAAAAGCATCATCAATGAATGTAACAAAGTACTTCTTATTCCCCAAAGAGGGAGTGGCATGCAAATCACACAGGTCATTGTGTATTAGCTCCAAGAGCTTAGATTCACGATTAACACCCTGAAACGGTTTCTACGTTACTTTGGTCAACATGCAAGTTTTTCACTTTTCAGTGTCCATTTCAAATGCTGGGATTAACTCATCCTTAGACATATCTTGCATCCTTTTATAGTGTACATGGCCAAGTCTAGCATGCCATAGGGTAGAGTCAGACAGGCCAGAGGTGGTCATAAAGGCTGAATTATCACAATCATTGACAATGTTCAATCTAAACATTTGATTACACAAATATCCAAAACCAATAAATACACCACTTTTAGACAAAACAAATTTATCAGCTCAATAACTTGTATAAAACCATGATTATTCAAAACACTAATTGAAACCAAGTTCTTCCTTATATCAGGAACATGAATAACATTAAACAAAGTTACAATCTTTCCAGAACTAAACTTAAGATCTACACAACCACGTCCATGCACCAGGGTTGTTGACTCATTTCCCATGTGAAGAATAGAGCCATCATTCAGTGACTCATAAGTCTTGAACCAACTTCTATCTTTGCACACATGAACAGTTGCTCCAGAGTCAACCCACCACGCAATATCATCATCCTGCACATAGTTTGATTCAAATACATATATAACATAATAAACCTGAAGAGATTTATTAAACATATTCTGACCTTTCAGAGGAACTGAACCATTCCCTTATCCACTAGTGCCTGATACATTGGTTTTACCACCAATCTTAACACCTTTGCAATAACTTTTAATGTGACCAGATTTCCCACATTTCCAACAAGTAGGTGTTGCCTTCTTGTTAGGGTCTGCCCTTATTTTATCCTGATATTTACGTTTACCCTTGTTGTCATTGTACTTGGTGGAGTTTTTATGTTCCACCATATTGACAACAGATGCACCAGTAGCATTGCTACTCTTTGGCTTGTCATTATCCTGCACCCTGAGAGATTCCTCAATGCGCATATGACTGCCCAACTCAACAAGAGTTAACTCCTCCTTTTTATGTTTCAAGGTATGCTTGAAATCTTTTCAAGAAGGAGGAAGTTTACAATGACACAAGAAACTGAAATAGCCTCATCCATGTGCATTTTGTGTTGTGTAAACCTTTCAAGTATACCAAGAAGTTTATTGTATTGTTCCATAGCTGGTCTTGAATAAGTCATTTTGTAATTTGTGAAATTACTTACAAGGAACTTCTTACTTGATGCATCCTCAGCCATATATTTGGCATCCAAGGAATCCCATAGTTCTTTGGAAAATTCAAAATTCCTATAAATATCAAAGAGAGAATCTGACATACCATTGAGGATTAAACCTTTGCAAATGTAATCATCATTTTCCCATTTGCTCCTCTTCCTGATCTGTTCCACAGTAGAATCATCCCTATCATCAGGAATAGGTGTAGTCAGAACATAGATCACACTCATGCTTGAAAGAAGAAAGTGCATCTTCTTTTGCCATCTTCTAAAGTCCACCCCTTAAAACTTGTCAAGCTTGGCAAAGTTTGAAACCATGTGTTTCATAGCAGCAGCAGCCATTGATTATCACAAAATAGTTTACTTTGATTGTTGGTGGTAATTCGCCCAGGACATGGTTAAGATAATCAATGGCAAATCAAATACCAATACAGGTTACCGGATATCACTTGGAATCGTGTTATCACTTTCCAAAGTAAACTATTTAACCCTAATGATGCCTGGGTATCACGAATAACTACTTGGGATAAGACCGAATGTGTGTTAGTGATTTAGGCACAAATCAATAACCTTGCGCTTCCAAGTGTTTATGTTTTCTGTCTCTCTTCTCATGGATAATCAGATTTCCTATTTATAGAAAATTACTCTTAGCTCGTCAAATGGAATTATGAGGATTAATCGGCCCATTAATCGCCTCATAATTATCCCTTTATAGCTAATAGTGGTTACATGACTAATTAAACATGGTCATTAAGCAGTTATAACTGCCACTTGAATATGTCAATGCCTGTTACAAGTTGATTTAGCACTAGCAGTAGTTACACTGCCTACCCGTACTAACTTAGCACTAGCAGTAGAAACACTGCCTAGCCGCACTAGCAGTAGTTACACTACCTAGTCGCACTAACTTAGCACTAGCAGTAGTTACACTGCCTAGCCGCACTAACTTAGCACTAGCAGTACTAACTTCTGAATCTCACCACTATAGAGTCAGGGTGTTCAGGGACCTTATGGGTGTACACTCCGTACCTCCAACAAGAGTCGGTTTTGTGAAATAACAACACATTTTAAGTCAGGGTCGCGAGTTTCTTTCAATTTAATATAGAAGTTATTCAATGAAGACAGAAGTTATTACTTGTTTCAAATCATATTTAAACTGCTGGTTCAGTTAATCCATTTGCTTCATATAATATGCTGCAGTGATAACTACCATTTATTTCAAAAGCACGTAATATATCTAATAAATCACTCACCACCGGAGGTCTCGATAGAGCATGTCCTTTTGGACTACGCTGAATTCTTTTCTGTCCTTTAGAGGGCGGCCCGGCTAAACATTATTCACTCATATAACATAGACCACTTAAAGATCTTTGTAAGCATCACACTTCAACTGAATAACTCCTGTCCTGCACTTTAAAAAACAAAAAAACTCAATTAGCCCAACCATTCCATTCAGGACATATGATGAAGAGTAAAAAACCAAGATGTTCACACCTAAGTTTGTAAGAAAACTTTGACCCATTTCCTTATCAAAGCTTGTTCTTTTACCCGTTGCACCATATAATAATATAATCCATATTGGTCCATTTATAATTCATGGGTCAAAATTAGTAACATATATATGTGAATCTTAGCTGACTAACATGCGGAAAGTGCTAACATTGCCTATAACACAAAACAGTGACGATAATAATTAGGAAGGCACCAAAAAATATAACATATGTGCCTTTTTAACTATGCCTTCACTGGTATGCATCGACCATGTTCATGAAACCCATACAATCAAACATGATGACTTCAAATATAAGTTTGTATGACACTATTGCTAATTAAGTATTGAGGTTTTAGAATACTTCATTTGTAACTTGAGGTGTTTGTTTAGTAAAAAGGAATCACTATGGGAATGAAAATGAGAATGGGTTGGGTTTATAAACATATTACCCTTTTAAAAGTAATCAGGATGTTCAAATTTCACTATTATTATACCCTTCTACAATAACATGTTATAACTAAGCAGGTTTAATGTGACTACAAAAAACAATTAATCCACTCATATCTTTACTACATAAAATAGAAAAATGGTCAAAGGTGAAAGTGAAAATTGAAAGTTGAAAGTTGAAATTCAATGGTGAGAGAAATGTATAATGTAATTAATACTTTTATTAAAACACCCCATTATTTAAAAGTATATTGATTTATTCATATTGTACAACCAACTAAAAGCATATTCACCAAATTAAATACAAACAATTAAAACACCCCATATTAAAAAGTACAATAAAATTTTCACAATATACAATTTAAACAAGCTACAACAAAATCCAGAATATAAAATAATTAAACACACTAATTAATTATATTTTTAAAAGACCCTAAAATGAAAAGTACTTGTTAGTACATATAGTTTTGATGGTACATATAGTTTTGAAAACTTGACCGGACCAACGGGTTCAACCGGGAACCGGTTTCGCCACCGGTTCAACTAACCAATAAAAGTAATTCAAAAATGAACCAAGAGGACCCGTTGAAACCGATACAAACTGGTAAATCAGGCCTCATCGAGATCTATTTCTCCAGTTAATCGTCACAGGGTATCCGCGTATACTATATATAAAAGAAAAAACAAAAAGCAAAAAGTTGAAACTAAAAATAGAAATGTTGAAAACATATATTTCAAAAGGAAACTATTAATACACATCGAAAACCGAGTTGACCCGGGACGCTTCAAACCCGACGGGTTGACCCGGTTTAATTTCACCCGTGTTCAACCCAACCCGTCAGGTTAACCCGGTCTAAATCGATTCATTTTTCGACCAAAACGATTCAACCAGTTGAACCACCCGGGTCGACCCGGGTTTCAAAACATTATGTTTAATACCCAAATCTTCAAACTTTTATTATTTTTCGTTTATAACCCATAAACATTTTTTTATCACTAAACGATCTGTCAAATCCCGTTGCTATGCACGAGTACTCGTCTTTAACTATATGTATATATAATTACCATTAAAAATTCAAATTAATATTAAATGAAAATAGATTCGGCATATTCAGTGTTGGTAAGTCAATACAACATTTTTTTTATTATTATACATACAAAGCATGTATCCATGTTTTTGAAACTTAAAAAGTGAGTAATGTTAAATTTCTAAAATTCCTTTCAAACTAAAATTTCTATATAAAAATTCAAAGAATTTGTCCTTAATGAAATAGCTACCACAACAATTCACACCTAAAATTTCAAAAAAATGTATGACACATTTTGACAACTTTTACTAATGTAATTTCTCAAAAAAAAATATATATATTTTAATTTATTTAATCTTAACACTAATAATTTCTAAAATTTTATCAACATTTTTTATTTTATAAGGCACCATATTACAACTTATTTTTTTTCAATTGTTATGTTACTTCATAGTGTGTGTATCATATGCGATCTCAGTTATTAAATATTGAAATATGTGCAATGACCATATGATTTTTAAAAATATTGTTTTGACATTTATATATAGTTGAAATTGCAGAGATATTGTTGTGAATAACTTGAATGTTTACAATCACAAAGCATTGTATCGATTTATTATATAGTCTCGGGGTTCATTTTTTTTTCTTGTTCTTGCGCATTAAATTACGTTAAATACAAATCCGTTTCCAAATATTGCTATAATGATGGTGATTGATTGGTGCTTTAATCATTGATTGTTCCGGCGCATTAATTTCAAAGATATACAAAGTTTTCTGAAATAATTTAGTCAAAATACATTATACAACCGGTATATATATTTTTGTTTAGTTTCTTAGGTTTGAAGTATTTTTGATTGGGTCAAATACTATGCATTGATGGATGATAACTACAAAGTGAAGCCAATCAAAGAGTTCGGTCAAAGAGGATTCAACACCTCATATGCCGTGTACTAAGAAATTTTACACGACGAGTAACGTGCATTGTTAGTTATCTCATAATTGATGTAATGTTTTATTTTCAGTTTCAATAAATATTTTTATATGTTCTTTGATACATGTTAAATTTTTTTTCTTCAGTTGAATTATCGCATGTTACAAAAAACTTACCACAATATGGCATATCGTTAATTATCTGCCGCTAGGAACTGCTGCCGCTAGGCGCGGGTACTCGTCTAGTAATTGATAAATGATTGTTTGATTAACTGTAAAATCAAACTTCAAACTTCACTTGATATTACCTCTCTTTCCACCCAGTCACTCTAAGTTTAATTTGTATTCAGATAATAATGTGTGCATGTATGTATCAATCAACTATCAAAACATGCTAATCGAAGATAAGCATGACTTAAAGTCTCTATGTCACCTTTCATATCTAACCTTATCTTCCTCTAGTTGCTTAGGGCATGTTTGGTAGGGAGAAATTCAGAGAAATGAAATGAAGCAAAGATTAGAAATTTAGAGAATAGAAATCAGTAGAGAATTTTAATGGATTCCATTGTTTGGTAACTAGATATACTTTACTCGAGAAATAAGAAATAGACATTTTTTTTATTTTTTATTTTTTTATTTTTGTTTGTTTGACAATATCTGTGCTGTGACAAAAACACACAAAAGAAAGCAATAAAATGAAAATAACTATTCATATAGAAAATTAGAAGAGCATCTACTTTACAATTAAATAAGTGAAAAACTTGATGAAAAACAAAAGAATCATGTACAAAGAGGTGACAGTTTTGCAGTTGAGATTGAGGGCTACAGATCGAACAAGACGGAGGTGACCACAAGACGACGGCGACCTCGCCGGAGATGCACCATTAGAACAAATAGAGAAGAATATGGTGTTTTGAATGAAATACAAAAGAAATTTGTTCAAATTTTAGAGATAATACCACGAATAGAAACACATGATCAAAAATTCCATTGTAATTTCATGCTCAGTAGCTTCTTGAGATGATGGAGAAGAAGGTTGGTGACTTGGTGGCTAGGGTTTATAACATTAATTTGGATGGAATGTGCCAATCACGTGACTAAAACAATATGTACCTCATTATTAATAAAAGGCCCAACACTTCCTAATTAATAAAACACGGAGAATTGGTGTGGACAACCGATTTCCATTTAAAATGGAGTGGAATTTAAATAACAAAGGATCTTATTTCTCGAGAATTCTAATTTCTCCACTTTTTATTTTCTCGGTTGCACCAAACAAAGGAAATCAAGCCATTTCCATTTCTTTTCCTTCATTTCTCTCTACCAAACACACCCTTAGAATAAATGCGTCACATTTCTCGTGGAGTATCTCCTTCAACTTTGTTATCAACAATCTGAAAAGAAGATTCAACTCATGGTTATAAGAAAAGTTGGACAATAAAATAACACAGATTAAAAACAGTAAAGTGGCTTTCTAAAGAGAACATACATCTCTTTCAAAATTACTCTCAGGTTCAACAATGGCAGAAACTACAGACGACCGCGAAGACAGGCGTGCAATCTTTTGGGTTCGTTAATGAGTTTTGTTGTTATTTTGGTATGGTGAAGGTGAAAGACCTGAAGCAAGACTTGATCCTTGGAACCGACTAATTGGAACTAATGAGTCAGGTTCAGCCTGAGGGTCCACATCATCTCCTATTTTCGAACGTGATTTGGCTTGAGCTTTGTCACGTTTTATCCTTTCTAACTCATACCACGTTTTATCCTTTCTAATTTTCTTTGATGCAATCGGCCCATGACCATCCAAACTCACCCATTCCAAGAGTTTTTCATTATGGATTAATATCCATAAGAATTTGGTAAAGTATTTGTAAAAATTTCTTTTAGGTAACTCAAGATCTAATTTTATTTAGCTGACAAGATGTTGATGTTGTTATTTATATTTCACTACTGAAATTATGTTGTACACATCATGCAAGTTTTTAATGGCACATAATGAGAGTTGATAAAGTTAAAGTGTACTCCTTAAAAAAATTAAATTTTTTTTCTTCTAGATATCCTTATATAAATAAATAAGAATTACATGTGTCATTGTTATAAGTACAATGGTTTATATTTATTTTTATATTAAAGTACAAGTGCTTATAATTTGATAACTATATTCCCATTTTCAGTAATTTAGCCGTATTTAAAATGTAAACTCATGTCCACATAGGTTAAACATTTAAAAATGAAATAAATGAGTCCATATTGAATGTATATAGTAAAAAAGAAATTGATACTTATAATTTTATGCAAATTTATATATTGTTATTTTAAAACAACATATACATTCTATTTTTTAAGATATAAAGTATAAGGGGTATTTGTTTATCATCCAAAGTTGATTCGTTGATCGTGAGTGGTGAAAATAAACACAATATCAAACTATCAAATTAACGCGAGATTCGACAAATCAACCTTTTAGGAAAAGGGTTAACGTGCCAAAACTCACGTATGTGATAAAAGTGATACCGGGAAAGTGATTTCCCCGGGTCGTGTCCCAACGAGGTGTGAAATTGACGGTGTCGTTGAGTTTCGTGATTAGGACTTGAAATGGTTAGACGAATTTGGGTTTTGATTACGCTATTCTACAAATTAAAGAACGGGAATGAAAATAAAGCACGTAAAACAAAGTAAACACTAAATAAACTACTACTAAGCCTAAGGAATGGTAAAACGATGCTAAACTACGTCCTAGGGTGCTAAAACATAAAAACGCGAAAAACCGGTAACGCACCGAGCTCTAAAAGTGAAAATTTTCATTTTAAGACCTACGGGTGCAAAAACAATTTTCCTACATTCTAAATGACTAAAGATACTTTTAGGAAAAAGCCGGGTATTTTTTCGACTTTTAAATTATTTAATACGAATTAAAAACGGATTTACACTAAATAAATGAAAAAAAAAATACTAAACAAATTAAAAAAAAATCTGAAAAATTCACTAAAAATACTTTGAGTTAAACTAATTTTAAGAAAAAAAAAAATGGTACACTGCTTTTGTAAATCAGCACTTAAAGATCAAATAAGCTATTAAGGGAAAACTGCCTAATGCTAGTTAAATAATTAACTAAGGTAAATTTAAACAAGAAACTACTCTAGCACAGATGGTAAGGTGGTGGCTGTGTGCTTGTTGTTGTGCGTGGGATAGCAGGAAGTCAGGGGTTCGAATCCAGCTTCTGTCATCTTTTTGCACTTTTTTTTTTTGATTTTTTTTTCTTTGCAAATCAAACAAAGGAGCAAAATAACATTTTTTTACAAAAACTAAAGTTACAAAACTGAAAAATTACCTGATAATCAGCAGTAAGAAACAGAATCTAAAAAAAAAAATGCTAAGGGCCTGTTTGGGACAGTGGCTACCTAAGGGATTAAAGGCTACAAAAAGCTTGAAAGAAAACTAAGACTAATAAGCTACCTACTAAAGGTATAAAAGGGAGTTGAAAGAAGCATGAAACAAGAATGAAAAAGCTAATAAGTAATAAAAGAAAAGGCTAACTGATACAGTCACAGAACCCAATCCACACACCCCTATAAGCAATAATAAGCACAAATGAAGCTGGATAATCAATTGAATAACCACCCATCAAGCAGAAATAAGCTAACTTGCATACAACTAAACTTAAATAAGCTGAAAAGCAACTCAATGTATGGGGGAAAAGCAGTGGGCAATAATGAACTAAGCTAGGGAGCCTTAAGCTAAACAAAATGGAAATAAGCAAGAATAAGAGTACAAATAAGCACTAATAAGCTAAAATCTAACCTTATCTATTCTAACTAGCCTAAAGATAACAATAAATACCTTGAATAAGCCGGAGAGGTAAGCCTAATAAGCACAAAAATAACGAAAACTTGCTGCTGTTGGGTTGCAGCAGTAACAGGCCACAAGAGGGTATTTTTGAGCTTATTCTGAATAAGCTTTACAGGGTGAACAAGCCCTTGAGCTCCTGGGAACCTGAAGCTCACCCACCTACCTGAAATTTGCCTCTATGGCTGTTGTAACAGTGACTGCAGGACAGAAGCAGATTTAAAAAGAAAGTAACACCACCAAAGATCTTTTGACAACTTGTGATTAACACTTGACCAATTAACTTGCAAAAAAAAAAAAAACAATTCCACTGATCCTAGAATCAAAGTGGGTCAAGATTTAAACTTTGACCCAATAACAATTCAAATCCAAACACCCCACTTAGGGGCAGAAATGAGTTTAAGATGTAAAACCAAACTGATTTGCCTTGATAAATTCAAAGTTAATTTAAACAACCTTAACAAGTAAATTTGGAACACAAGCAATGGAATTTAACGAAATTAAAACTGCATAAATTAAAAGTGCACTGGAATAAAAAAGGTAACTTGCATTTAAAATTAAAATTACAGGGAATGTAAACTGACAGGAAGATTAAATTGGGACTAGAATAATAATTTCTAGACAAACTTTTTACAAATTCCTCAATCCCTATTTATACTAAAAAGTGAAAATGTCTTCTCTCTTCTTGTGTGCTTTCTGATGTGTTTCTTGTGTGAGGGAAACAAGCAAGACCAAATTTTTGTGCTTTCTTGAGATGATCCAAGCCGTCCATCAGGTAGGTACCATTTTAAAGGAGATCAGAGCCATCTATTTGGATTCTTGTACCCTTGGATTGCTGAGGTGGACTGGGAAAGAGGAGAAGAAATTGGTAGTGGGTTTGGGAAGTGGGATAAACTGGGTAATAGGGGTAAGGTTGAGGTTGAGTGTCTTGGGGTTGGGTGATACTGGGTAAAAGCTTGGTTGTCTGGGTTTTGGGATACAGGGAAAGCAGAAAAGAGATGGAAAAGAGGAGGGGAAAAAAAATGGGTCGTTTTATTTTATTTTTTATCTGGTTTTCAATTTTTATTAAAATTGGTTTTTTTGAGGCAAAATGGAATTGTTTTGGATTTTTAGTTTTAAAGGGTAAAATGGTAATTTTGTGTTTCGGGGAAGGTTTTAAGACGGTTTTCCCAAACCCACTCTAAAAACGTGTCTGGGTTTTCAATTGATAAACGATCGTAGAAAATCACATCCCGACACCGGCTTCGTCTGTTTCAGCACTTTTCTGATTTCAGCTCGTTTTTGCTCTGTTTTCAATCCTTTTGTACCTGCAAGACACAAAACACACTCCGAGGATATTTTTAACATATTTTGATCATATTTGGGTGTTTTTGGTCATTTATGAGGTCTTCGATAGGTAAAAACGATGAGTGAATAAGCACTCATCAAATCCCCCCACACTAGCCAATTGCTAGTCCTTAGCAATCAATCATGTAAAGTAATGAATGAAACTCACGAGCATACCCCATTTTGACTTTTTTATTCAATACGAGAAATTTAAGCTAGACTGAAAGTAAACAATATGCTTGATTAACAAAAAGTGGTATCATGGAACGGGATTCACACAAAATAGGTGTCTCCAGGGAATTGTAATCGTCATCCTCTTTTTAATACTCTCAAACTAAGTCTAAACTTATTGTGCAAACGTTTTGGCAAAATGCTAACACTACTTATACCAATAATCTATGTAAGCCGAGGCTTAACTTTTTACTCCCGCAGTTTATACAATTTAAGTTCATGCGCTCATTTTCAAAAGTTTGACCATTGAAACCGACCTTGTTATGGTTGTTATCCACTTAACTCAAATCCTAACTTCCCGGAAACTACGAAAGTCTAAGGATCGAAAGGGCCTCTTCCATGTAGCGGCTTTCTTCTCGGCACATCCCAAACCAGTTGGCTTTAGGTGACCGGGCTTTTGACACCTCACAGAGAATAGTACCGAATTAGCGGAATTGATTCCAAAGATTTACAAGGCTACCGTTAAGTTAAAACTAAACCTAAATGGATTACAACCGACGATAATTTAGAAGTTCGAGATTCAAAGGTGAGATCACTCCATGTAGCGACTTTCTTCTCAGCTTGTCCATTTAAGGAGGCTAGGTTTTCACCCTCGAGAATAGTATCGGAGCTTTCGGGGTCTTTGACTTCAAGAATTTCTAAATCACCATCAAGCTTTTAGACAACTTTGACGAATCCTAGTTCAACTTCCGATTTAAATTTAAGAAAAAAGCAAGTTTCGCACATTTATTCATGAGCAACTTAATGCTTTTATTTGAGGACTCATATTTTTGCATTTTTCATTTTTCAACTTTTTCACTTTTTTCATTTTTTTCACTCTTTTTTTTCACTTTTTGACTTGCAATTTATTTTTGCATCATTCAAGCACTTTTACGATACTTTCACTTTGCAACTTTATTCCGATTTTAAGAAAGTATGCTTTTCCAAAAATTTAAATAAGAAGTTAAACTTGAGCTCTTTATCAATTTTGCTTAAAAACTTTTTGTTGTAACAAGGCGATTTGAATGTTCAAAAGTTTGACAACGAGCACGTATTTTAGGTTCAATTAGGAGCTACTGGGAGAAAAAGCCATAGATTACTTATATAAGCTCTAAAGAGAACCAATTACTCCACGCTTAGCATTTTCATTTGCACAACTCGTAAAAACTTAGCCTAAATGTTAAGAGAGCAGCTAGATCAACACTCTAGCAGAGTCGGGATTCCCTTTGTTCTAACCTAATCAAGACTAAACTACCATTAACACCGAAGTATTAACACTTTATTTTCGTGCAAAGCACTTCTTTTTTTATGCAAATTTTTTTTAAATTTTGGTCAAAACGGGGGTACTAGGGACTAAAGGGTACAAATGTGACAAAATTCGACAGAATTCCCCCCCACACTTAGAATTGAATATTGCCCTCAATATTCAAAGTCCCGGCCGAAGCCGATACTATCGAATGGAAAAAGGTAATACCACTTAACCAAGTGTGTGGACGAAATCTATCATTTTACACAAAAAGGATTTTGTGAAAACATATCCCCAGATAAACGTTAGCAAAATTGATCGGATATTAGGCGGCTAGATTGAAAACAGGCGCATCAATCATCACGATCAAAGGGATTCCTGAAAACATGAGCAAACACACAAGAAGCAAACACTGTGGAGGTTTCCCCCCACACTTAGTTGTTAGAAAGTAGAAAGAAGTCAGAAACATGGGTGAAAACCCATGGAATGCTACTGTTTTTGTTAACCGAGTCGCTAGCTTGACTCGACCCCGAATTCATTGGTCCATGGGGGAGCAAGTGGAAGAGAAAATCTCCATCGGACTTTCTGAAAGTTCCACTCCGATGAGATACATCCGGCTTAGAAGAAAGAGAAATGCCGGGGTCAAAGATGGTATCTTCACTCCTGTAGGAGTTAAGACACGGAGAAGAAATGGGAGGAGAAGGCAAGGTGACAATGAGTTGACAATGGGTGGGATGGGTGAGCAAAAGATAAGATTGAGGAACATTGAGCAAATGTTCAGAAATCTTATCCACCACTGTAGCAATGCAAACATCCGTGTCGGGCTTAGAAGAGGTTCCAGCATCCGGCGGTTTAGCAGGCGGACGGGTGGATGATGGACCTAAGCCATAATCATCACTCTGAAAACCCGAAGGTATCGAGTCATCCGGAGAAAGAATTGAGTCGACCTCTTCCATACGAGTGTCACTCGACGAATTATCAGAAGACCAATTGTATAGAAGATTTTCTAATTTAGCAAGGTCGTCGTCAAAGTCCAAGTGCACATCATCATCTCCCGGTGGAGAATGATCAACGAGAGTGAGTTCATCGGCGAACTCCTCGAGAAGGTCTAACGTCGAAGTGGGATTGCCACTATTCTTTTCTTCGGGTAAAGAAGGAGATGTAAAAATGTCACTATCCTCATTCTGAATATCAAAGATGGGATTATCCGAAACTAGAGTGAATTCAGAATCGAAGTCAAACAGAGGATTAGTGAATGCATAGCAAAAGTTTTCTCGCACACAACAAGAATATCTTCATTATCCGTATCAAAATCAGTGTCCATGTCAAGATCTTTGGGATCAACATCTCTCACTTCTTCTAAGCTGACGAACTCAGAAGGTAGCTCCTCCACATACTCGATGTCTCCACACGATAAAGAGTCATCAAACGACGTATAATCATTTTCAGACTCGGAGATCACCTCAACGTAAACTTTGGGGTAGGAGAAGAATCATTATCGAGAGGCTCATCACACATATTACCAAAAATAACCTCGGATTCACTTGGGGTTGGGACAAGGTTCTCAACACAAGACGGTTCCGTTTCCGGAATAGTGTCAAGATGCTCGTCCCTCATTAAAAGGTTATCCGAAGGTTCTATGGTAGGTAGGCAATATGAGGATGGAGAGTGGAAATGTGCGGTACTTTGTGGGCTTGAGATATGCACCTTGTCCTTTGTCATCTCCCAATCTTCCTCATCCTCGTCATCGAGACGGCAAGCCTCGTTAAATAGGAGACGCTGTTGACGCTTCGTTAAATAGGAGAAGCTTTTGAGCTGCTCGCTTCATCGGCTAGATATCTTTCGCTTGGTCGCTTGTTCCTCGGAAAGTTCTTCAAGGATTATACGAGGAAATTGATCAATGACGGAAAGTTGTGGGGATTGGATGTTGTCAAAACTGGAAGTGTTATAACAAGGATCAGGTCCATAGTAATTTTGATTCCACGATTGACATTGATAATCATCATGAGGACCCCCACACTTATCACAATGAGGGTATTGGTGAGAGAAACTTTGAAACGATGAATCACCAAATGATGATAGTACGACTGTGGTTCGTATGAGTTTTGTGGAGGGTAGTTGAAATTGTTTTGAGGATAATTGAAAGAGTTCGGTTTAGAATCATAAGTGAATGAATTCTCGGCGCACATCGAACAACATCCATCAATGAGATAGGTTCCACACCACTCGCACATACATTTGTAACAACAGAAACCTTTCGGTAACACGTCTCCACAACCGTAGCAATACTCTTGATCGAACAAAGACATCTCGGGTTCGGGAGTATGAAACGAGGATTCACATTTGGCAATTGCCGAATTTATATCTTCACGAAGTTCATTATAGTAGTTTTTATTTATGTTCATTCCGGCCCTAAGGAAATCATCCTCGTTTGAGAAACGTCTTGAAGATTCCGGAGGTGGAACAAGTGGTGTGCTCTCAGAGCTAGCAGTTTCCACCACTTCCGTTTTGGTCTCCGGTTCTTGCTCTTTTCTCTTAACCTTAATCGTAAATCGCGAAAGATTTTGATCAATTCTAGACGGTTTGGGCTCAGAAACAATAGAACAAACATCGGGTTGTGGCGGATGGTCGGAAAAACTTGGAGAATCATCGAGAGAGTTTTAATCGGATAATTCGCACCAATAGAAATATTTGCTTGCACCCATCCTTCCACACCGCTTACATAAACAATCCTGATTCTAACAATAAAGCTGATCCTCTTCCATACGGCTTTTGCAGTGAAAACAGCGACGATAATCGAACGTCGCCATGAGAATTAAACATGTAGAGGGTTAAAGAGATAGAATCAAATGGATAAGAGGAATGAGAAGAATATTTTTGGATTTTTCGAAGACGAGTGCACATGCACTATCAAAAACAACACTTTCAATTAAAACAAGACCGAGGCAAAACACAGTGAACTTAAACCAATAATCACAAGCGTATTCACGCAAGTGACACAAAGGCAAGTTTTGAATCATTGGTTCGGGAACTTATTATGATAACACTCAAGTTGAGAAGTGTTATTGGTTGGCTCCTGAACAGTCAAGTTTAATCACACAAGCTAACCACTTGTGAATGGTCAACCGTAATAAACTTAAAACAGCTCAGAAAGCAATTCAATTAAGATCAGAGGAATATAGTGGATTCCTAGGTCGTTAAGTCCCACGGAGACTCAATGGTGTATAAACACGTTCAGATGTCGAATAATCACTAAGGATAGTGATCAGAAAGGATTTTGATGGATAATTACACCTAAAGAAAAAGTTTTGTAAATTACAGGGGCTTAAATGCAAATTAAAGAAAATTAAAAAGCTAAAATATATTAAATAAACGCTATCACTATTTTTACAATGATGTTTTTCTTATTTATAAAACAAAATAACTTAAATAAACTATTTTAATTAAAATGTAAACTTAAATTATCTAAAAACATTACTTAAAATGGAAACGTGCGTTTTATATAAAAATTACGCGAGTGCGCAAGTAAAAACGTAAAATTTTTGAAATAAAAGTCCTACAAGTGTAAAAACAATTTTCTTACGTACTATATGACAAAAGAAAATTTTAGAAAAAAGAATTATATTTTTTGACTTTTATATTTTTTATTATGAATTAAATACTATTTTAGACTAAATAAATGATTAAAAATACTAAAACTATTTAGAAAAATCTGAAACTTTTTTGTAAAATACTTTATACTAATACAAAGTTAAGAAAAATACAAAAGTTGAAAAAGCTAGATTAAATAAGCTGAAAATAAGCTAATAAGCTCATATAAGCTTAAATGGACAAGAATGGTTATATATTAAACTTTGCAATATACAACCAGTCAAAGTCCCAAGGGCAGTTGGTGAGTGTGTTGTGTGGTGAGCTGGGTGGCTAGGGTTCGAATCCCAGCAACTCCCTTTTTGCTTTTTATTTTATTTTTGGATTTTTCTTGTACAAACTTATTAAGCACAGTAAGATAAGCAACTTTTACAACTACAACTTTTTATGAAAACAATCAATAAGCTCAGTTTGAGCTTATTTTCTCAACAGTTAACAAAAAATAGAATAAGAACAAGATTAAGCTAAAATAGCTATAGGCTAGTAAATAAGCAATAGATTAACTGAAAATAAGCTAAACAACTGATTTTAAGCTAAAATGAAAACTGAATAAGCACAATTAATTAGAAATAAGCACTACAAATTCTAAATAAGCACAAGTTTATCTGTTTGCACAGGGTACTATTTGGTTTTCTAGCTACTTTCTAGCTTATTTTTAAGCACCTAAATAAGCTAGAAAATGTAAATAAACACTGAACTAACTAGTTAACCAGCTAAACTCTCTAAAAAGCTAATCTACAAAGTTTGGCTTCCATAAATAAGCTAGTGAGAAGCTTTTGAAAACCGGTAACCACCGATTAACTAGTGTACACAGGAAATGGACAAGATAAAAACAAGTAGCGTGCTTATCAAATAAGTCAGAAGTGAAAAATAAGAACTGGAACCTTGAGACAGCTAGGTGAGCTTCTCAAAAAGCTAAAGTGCATAAGCTAGGGGTCACTAATAAGCTCTGTGAGAGCTTGAGAAATAGCTTATACAACTGGTGCACGACGCTTTTCAAATAAGGACTCAAAACAATCTAAGAAATAAGCACTTAATAAGCTAATTAGAAGTAAACTTATATTTTTCTAATTAAGATGAGCAGCTAAAGTTTAATATCCCAAAAGCTTATATCCTAACTCTTAATATTATGTCCTATATAAAATTATCCATTTTATTCAAAAACGACTATATTGAAATTTTGACTTTTAAAAGAAATGAACTAAGTTGACTTATATGAACTTTTGACTGATTCTATGGACTAATTATGTTATATTAAGATGAATTAAGACTAATTTAAGCTGAGTCTACTAATTATGCACCAACATGAAGGATTTTAACTTATAAATACTTGACAGTTAACTGTCAAGGGATATGATTTGGAATTTTGACTTTTTAACTAATGAGGACTGGTCTTTATGAATGAACTGAGCTATATAATACTAAGGTGACAAGAAACAATAACAAGCAATGATACATATGCCTTCTAACATAAATAACTAAGCAGTTCCAAACACCCATTATGTGGACTGTTTTGAGAATTTAAACACTAAAACAAGTTTTAAAACTAAATTATCTATTAATTAACTTACATTAACTTTAATAAGACAGTATTAGACTAGAATTAACATACCTTAAACACATAAATTATGAAATGCAAATTTTTAGAAAATAGCTTACAAACCGAGTTCATGCACGTGACAGAGATCCAAGGTCTGAAATCACACCTATAGCTTCCCAAGAAGCTCTATACCAATAAGCAATCCAAATACCGCACTGCACCGTTTCTTGATCATTTCCCATAGATTTTTTATTTTTAACTAATTTATTGGTATTTTTGGTAATTTTGAAATTGTTAAGTAAAACTGGTTCCTTAAGGGTTTTAAGAGCTTATAAGCTTTGTCAAGAGCTTATAAGAGCTTAAGAAGCAATAATAACAACTTAATAACAACAATAGAGTATTTTGAGAATTTGAACTAGGAAATAAGCATAAACTGAATTTATGAAAACAAACTGAAATTGAAACTGAAATTAAGTTCTTAATACACTGAGATATTATTACAAGACACTTGAAAACTTTAAATTGTGCTAGAAAACTTAAATTAATAAAAACGACGTAAGCAAAATAAATTACACTACTTATCTTCCATACTGCTTCTTTCCTCTTCTTTATAGATCTTTTGAACTCTGTGGGTCCCACTTGATCTTTCCCATCAATAAACTCAGCCTTTGGATGAGTCAAATTCATCTTGGCCATCAAATAGTATTTTGGCGCCAAAAGTCCTAAAGCAGGGTTTTAAGCATTTAATGCTTCTTGGTGTTTGTGGAGGTGGAGGGGGGTTGGTATACAACTGGGGGGGATAAGATAGCAAGGTGGAAAGTGGTGGTGAGGTGGTTAAACCACTGGTTACTGGTTTGCAGTGGTGGGAGAGGAGAAGGAACAGTACTGGCGGTTTTAATATTTAAACCGTGGGTTTTGGGCTTGGTATTGGGCCAGCTGGTGTAATGGATTGGATTTGGGTTTAGATAATAACAAGGGTCCGCTTATTGTAGCTAGTAAACATAAGGACCATTCATGTAACTTCTGAAAATTAAGGGACTGAAATTGTAATATTTCCAAAGTTATCACAAGGGTTAAATTTGCCAAGTTTCATTTACCAAAGGACCAATAATGTTAATTTTAATATGTCCAAGGGTACTTTTTGCCATTTTTGAAACTTGAGGGACCAAACATGTAATTTCTCCAAAGTTCACCATAAGGACCAATTTTGTCATTTATGAATAGTACAAGGTTAATATTTGATAATTTTCATTTTTTTAATTTAACCAAGGACCATTATTGACATTATTCAAACTTGAGGGACCTTTTTCTGCCATTTGCCCAAAGATTCATTCAAGGACTATTTTTGACAACTTAGAATATTTCAGGGACCTTGAATGATATTTTTACAAGTTTTAGAATTACCAGGGACTAGTTTTGACAACTTTTGAAACATGGGGACTAAAACTGCCAATTATGCAAACTTGATACGTTTTTCATCTGATTTTGGTATTTTTGCATTTAAAACACATAAAACACTTGTTTGTGATATTTTCATCATTTTGATGTATTTTTGAGTGTTTTCAGATGTTTTTGGCATTCTAAATGGTACAAAAATGATGAGTATTTAGACACCCATCAGTTATATTGATTGTGTGTTCTATTTTATTAAAAACAACAAGCAAAAATCTTTTTGTATTTTTATCTTTTACATATATACAAATAAAAGAAAAATATTTTTGTATTTTTGTATTTTTCAAAAACAATAACTTCACGAAGAAGGTTCTTCAAGTCACTAATCGCAAAAACTTTACGATATTGTCGCAACACACCTCCCCGGCAGCGGCACCAAAATTTGATTCGTTGATCATGAGTGGTGAAAATAAACACAATATCAAACTATCAAATTAACGCGAGATTCGACAAATCAACCTTTTAGGAAAAGGGTTAACGTGCCAAAACTCACGTATGTGATAAAAGTGATACCGGGAAAGTGATTTCCCCGGGTCGTGTCCCAACGAGGTGTGAAATTGACGGTGTCGTTGAGTTTCGTGATTAGGACTTGAAATGGTTAGACGAATTTGGGTTTTGATTACGTTAATCTACAAATTAAAGAACGGGAATGAAAATAAAGCACGTAAAACAAAGTAAACACTAAATAAACTACTACTAAGCCTAAGGAATGGTAAAACGATGCTAAACTACGTCCTAGGGTGCTAAAACATAAAACGCGAAAACCGTAACGCACCGAGCTCTAAAAGTGAAAATTTTAATTTTAAGACCTATGGGTGCAAAAACAATTTTCCTACATTCTAAATGACTAAAGATACTTTTAGGAAAAAGCCGGGTATTTTTTCGACTTTTAAATTATTTAATACGAATTAAAAACGGATTTACACTAATTAAATGATAAAAAAAAATACTAAACAAATTAAAAAAAAAATCTGAAAAATTCACTAAAAATACTTTGAGTTAAACTAATTTTAAGAAAAAAAATGGTACACCGCTTTTGTAAATCAAAGACTTAAAGATCAAATAAGCTATTAAGGGAAAATCGCCTAATGCTAGTTAAATAATTAACTAAGGTAAATTTAAACAAGAAACTACTCTAGCACAGATGGTAAGGTGGTGGCCGTGTGTTGTTGTTGTGCGTGGGATAGCAGGAAGTCGTGGGTTCAATCCAGCTTCATCTTTTTGCACTTTTTTGATTTTTTTTTCTTTGCAAATCAAACAAAGGAGCAAAATAACATTTTTTTACAAAAACTAAAGTTACAAAACTGAAAAATTACCTGATAATCAGCAGTAAGAAACAGTAATCTAAAAAAAATGCTAAGGGCCCTGTTTGGGACAAGTGGCTACCTAAGGGATTAAAGGCTACAAAAAGCTTGAAAGAAAACTAAGACTAATAAGCTACCTACTAAAGGTATAAAAGGGAGTTGAAAGAAGCATGAAACAAGAATGAAAAAGCTAATAAGTAATAAAAGAAAAGGCTAACTGATACAGTCACAGAACCCAATCCACACACCCCTATAAGCAATAATAAGCACAAATGAAGCTGGATAATCAATTGAATAACCACCCATCAAGCAGAAATAAGCTAACTTGCATACAACTAAACTTAAATAAGCTGAAAAGCAACTCAATGTATGGGGGAAAAGCAGTGGGCAATAATGAACTAAGCTAGGGAGCCTTAAGCTAAACAAAATGGAAATAAGCAAGAATAAGAGTACAAATAAGCACTAATAAGCTAAAATCTAACCTTATCTATTCTAACTAGCCTAAAGATAACAATAAATACCTTGAATAAGCCGGAGAGGTAAGCCTAATAAGCACAAAAATAACGAAAACTTGTCAGCTGTTGGGTTGCAGCAAAGAATAAAGCCACAAGAGGGTATTTTTGAGCTTATTCTGAATAAGCTTTACAGGGTGAACAAGCCCTTGAGCTCCCGGGAACCCGAAGCTCACCCACCTACCTGAAATTTGCCTCTATGGTCATTGTAATGTGACTGCGGACGAATGCATTTAAAAAGAAAGTAACACCACCAAAGATCTTTTGACAACTTGCGATTAACACTTGACCAATTAACTTGCAAAGAAACAATTCCACTGATCCTAGAATCAAAGTGGGTCAAGATGTAAACTTTGACCCAATAACAATTCAAATCCAAACACCCCACTTAGGGGCAGAAATGAGTTTAAGATGTAAAACCAAACTGATTTGCCTTGATAAATTCAAATTTAGTTTAAACAACCTTAACAAGCAAATTTGGAACACAAGCAATGGAATTTAACGAAATTAAAACTGCATAAATTAAAAGTGCACTGGAATAAAAAAGGTAACTTGCATTTAAAATTAAAATTACAGGGAATGTAAATTGACAGGAAGATTAAATTGGGACTAGAATAATAATTTCTAGACAAACTTTTTACAAATTCCTCAATCCCTATTTATACTAAAAAGTGAAAATGTCTTCTCTCTTCTTGTGTGCTTTCTGATGTGTTTCTTGTGTGAGGGAAACAAGCAAGACCAAATTTTTGTGCTTTCTTGAGAAGATCCAAGCCGCCCATCGTAGGTACCATTTTAATGGAGATCAGAGCCATCTATTTGGATTCTTGTACCCTTGGATTGCTGAGGTGGACTGGGAAAGAGGAGAAGAAATTGGTAGTGGGTTTGGGAAGTGGGATAAACTGGGTAATAGGGGTAAGGTTGAGGTTGAGTGTCTTGGGGTTGGGTGATACTGGGTAAAAGCTTGGTTGTCTGGTTTTGGGATACAGGAAAGCGTAAAAGAGATGGAAAAGAGGAGGGAAAAAATGGGTCGTTTTATTTTATTTTTATCCGGTTTTCAATTTTATTAAAATTGGTTTTTTGAGGCAAAATGGAATTGTTTTGGATTTTTAGTTTTAAAGGGTAAAATGGTAATTTTGTGTTTCGGGGAAGGTTTTAAGACGGTTTTCCCAAACCCACTCTAAAACGTGTCTGGTCTTCAATTGATAAACGATCGTAGAAAATCACATCCCGCACCGGCTTCGTCTGCTTCAAAGACTTTTCTCGATTTCAAATGTTTTGCTCGCTTTTCAATCATTTTGTACTTGCAAGACACAAAACACACTCCGAGGATATTTTTAACATATTTTGATCATATTTGGGTGTTTTTGGTCATTTATGAGGTCTTCGATAGGTAAAAACGATGAGTGAATAAGCACTCTTCAAAAGTTATTAAAAAATATGGAGGTTTATAATATTACACTTAACTCTATATAATTTTTAAAAATTCAACCACTAAAGTTTTATTAATTACCTCCTCTTTATTTAAGTTTTTGTTATCACAAATTTGACACCTATATTTTTATATGTTTTTTTTATCAACCAAAATTTTCCATCAAATTTATTAAAGTTTGGCCAAAATCAAATTAATTTTGACTTTTATTAACCAATCACATCACACGATTTTGTTTAAGTGGCGAAATTGAGCTCTCCTATTGACCCAATTGTTTTTTCAATAAGAATGAATTAATAAAATCACTCTTAAATGATGTAATTCCTTTATTATACAAAAGATTCAAGTGAAAATTAATCAACTATAGAAAAAATGTAGCAAAAGTAATATTCTAGTACTTAAAAATTTAACTTTTATAGAAAAGCAACAATAACATAAAATATTGAGTCACATGAAGAACAATACCTTAGTTTATACCTTTCTCAAGTTTCCCAAAGACACTTCACTTTCACTAAATTGACAGTTCATTTCTGGTTGAGCATATATAGAAATAGTATTAAACTAAACATGAATAACTTATTGATATTGAATGACTAAAATATAAAATATCGAACTGACCTTTTACTATTTTTATCAATCAAATACGATTTAATTTGTGCTTGTACAACATCAATTCTTGCGGTCATCCAAACAGGAACTGAAAATGACCCAAATCATGTATTATAATTAAAGGAAGAGTAAACTCCAAAATACATCCCTGTGGTTTACCTCGTTTCGCACCATACATCCCTCTACAAAAGTTTCCAGATACATCCCCTCAGTAAAGTTGGCACAAATACATCCTCCCGTTAGTAAACGTTAATGAGGACTAACGTGCAAATATATCACCGTTATCTCACATTAGTTAAGAGATATTTCGTAATGCCTTATGGCAAGAACAATGCAACAAAGTCCTTAAACTTATTTACAAATTCGTCCCTTAGACCGGTCAACGCTGGTCAACGCCACGCGTCACCACTGAGGTGCCACGTGTCATCGGGTCGGTCGGAATGGTGAGTCGGTATATGGGTCAGGTCGTTGCCACGTGGACGATGAGGTGGTGCCACGTGGCATTTAAATATTTTCCAACTTTGTCACCCCCTTCGAACCTAGGATTTTGGGTGGAAGCAATGCTGCTTCGTGGTCGCTAGCATTTCAAGTATATTTCCATAAATTTAATACATATTCTAAATTTAAAGGTCAATTCAATAACACAAAGGTTCAATTTAGTTTTGGCCTATCAATTCTGAGTTTTATGGGTAAAAAAAATAAATAAATATACCGTCGACTCGTTTTTTCTCTTTCCAATGGTATGCTCGGAATTTTTTCGACTTCAAAGCAACCTCAAAAATGCAAAACAAAGAAAAAAGATTATTTTCGCATTTTCGAGGTTTGTTTGAAGTCTAAAAATTCCAGCATAATTGGAAAGCACAAAAACGAGTCCGACGGTATATTTATTTGTTTTTTACAGTCCATAAAACTCAGAAATTGATAGGCCAAAACTAAATTGAACCTTTTAAGTGTTATTGAATCGACCTTTAAATTTTATGATTAAATTTATGAAATATACTTGAAGTTATGCTAGCCCGCTTGGGCAAAGCATTGCTTCCCACCCAAATATCCTAGGTTCAATCCGTGGGGTGACAAAGTTGGAAAATATTTTACCAATGCCACGTGGCACCACCTCATTGGTCCACGTGGCAACCCGACCCGACCCATATACCGACCCGACCCATTCCTGACCCGACCCGATGACACGTGGCGTTGACCAACGTTGACCGGTCTAAGGGACGAATTTGTAAATAAGTTTAAGGACTTTGGTTGCAATTTGTTCCTTGCCACAAGGACGATTTACGTAAATATCTCTTAACGAATGTGAGATAACGGTGATATATTTGCACCGTTAGTCCTCATTAACTGATTTTACTAACGGAGGGATGTATTTGTGCCAACTTTACTAACGGAGGGATGTATCTGTTGAAACTTTTGCGAGAGGGATGTATGGTGCGAAACGAGGTAAACCACAGGGATGTATTTTGGAGTTTACTCTTAAAGGAAATATATAAAACTATAAATAATATCAGATACAAAAATAGATTAAAAAAACTAATTGAATTGATAAGTGGCATAGATCCATGTTGAAGGTATTTTAAAGTTGTTTGAATCGGTGGAATTATTGCATCATTTGCAATTTTGCCAATATCAATTGTACAAAAATGCATTTTGGCCTATCACAAACAAACATTTGAAGAGGATAAAAAAACCGAACAATACGAATCAGTGCATACAAAGATTAAACATATCCGGTTCAGGCCTTATACTTGTACTGGATTAGCTATTGCATTTTGATCATATCTGAATGTAAGCTCTAGAGGTGAGCGCGGTTCCGGAACCGCACAGAACCGACCAGGAACCGAAAGAACCGAGAACCGAAAAATGCATATTTTAGGAACCGAGAACCGAACCGAATTTCATTGTTCGGTTCCAGTTCGGGTATTTCGGTTCTACCCCGATTAGAAGCGCAAATTTTTAAAAAGTGCTCAAAATACAAGATAAAGTAGGTATCATGCTGTTATGTTACAACTTACGTGAACCTTAAACCTTTATAAACAGCTATGACATTTTCAAATATGTAATCGACTTGAGATATTATCAAAAAGAAAAAGAGTTGCATAAAAAACATGTTAAATTTGATTACTTTAATTTCATTTTCAATACATGTCAAATTTACGTGTCACCCTAATAAACCTTGTCAAATTTATATAATGTTCGATTAGTATCCAAACGTTGAACCGAGTCTACTCTTTATTACTGTGTTTGCACTAATATACGTCTAAATATGTAATTGTGAACTTAAAAGCCTAAACGTCCCATAAACATCCTATACATTTGAAAGTCATGCGGTTCTTCGGTTCCGGAACCGATACCCGCGGTTTCGGACCGAACTGAACCGAGAACCGAAATTTGCAATATCTAAGAAACGAGAACCGGACCGCGGTTCCAAAATGCAGTTCGGGTTGGGTTGGTTCCGGTTCGGTTCTCGGTTCCGATTCGGTTCTCGGTCCATTTGCTCACCCCTAGTAAGCTCTACTCAAATAAGAGTGATGTGAATGTGGAGCTTTAATAAGTGTGCTTATTTACTTAGTATTAGAAAGCTACACGGATTTAATAAATAAGATACATTTTTTACCTTGATTAATGCATAGCCATAATAACATGAGCTCGCCGTTCACTATCCGATATGGTGGAACTGAAACAACGATTAAATCGAAACATGTATCATCACTTGAATTGAAACAATCAAAAATCAGCATGAACTGAATTCCTGGGTTTAAATCATATACATAAAAAAAAACAAGTAATAATATAAACCAAATCGATTCAGTACAACCAAAAACTTGCCAAACTTATTAGCTTAAATTTAATATCATCCATGGTAGTTGAAGATCAATTATACAAATCGTTAATGCAAACTCAGAGAAATATATTCGTAGTACCTGATAAGTAACTCATGAAGGTGATTTCCCCCATTTTTTTCAGTGGTTAAAAACACAAATAAAATTGAACTTAATCAATGAAAAGTATGTTATAATACTTCTGCAACAAAATAATTGTAGATTTCAACTAATAATTCAAAACCCCAAACATTAAAATTAAATAGATACATACCAATGTTTGATGTTGACATAACACAATTGATTGTGAGATTATATTGTACACCAAAGAGGAGCGTCCTCAATTAAATTGAACATAATCAGTTCAACCTATATCCAAATCACAACAACCTGTAAAAAGATGATAAAGAATTGTAAAAGTAGAGGATGATGAGATGGTGTCATACACGTACCGATTATAAGGTTTGTACTAAATACCTATTGGCATAGATCTACTTTTTAGGGATGTTTTGTGTGTCTTTTTGAATCAAGTTGAAATCGAAATTTCTTTTTTGTGATTGTATCAATAGGTGACATTAAATTATGATTTGAAACTTCCGATTAGTGTTTAATGGTCTTCAATACTTTACAAAAATAAGTGAAAGAGGAGCGTTTCTGTTGCGCTCAATTCTCGAGTTTTTAGAGAAGGGAAATGGAAAAGAATAGGAAAATGAAAAGATAGGGAAAAGGAAAGTAAGTGTTAGTTGTTATGTTCTTGAGATAGAGGAAAAGAAAAAGAAAGTAATCATAATCATTTTCTTGAGTGAGAGGAAAAGGAAAATAACTTAGTCAAATTACATATATACCCTTTAATTATTAATGTCAAATGTTTTAAAAAGGGTATATTAGTCTTTATACGACATATGGTTCCGTTTCCTTTCCATTTCCTCCCAAAAGTGGGAGGAATATTTACTTAACGTAAACAAATTATTATTAATTTTTTTTGACGAAATCCAGTTCAATCCCAGATAGGAAAAAGAAAGAGAATGTTACTAGTTAATATACCATATGGCTTATAAAACCAACAAGTTTGGAATAGTATAATGTTGTCATGGGGATAGGATAAGTGCGCTAACAAACTCAAGGTATAGCGCACCTAATTAGTCCATCTATGAAAATTCATACGAACTCTTTACTTTTTTTATATACAAGCTCTCAGTTTATATCAATCTATTAGCTATAAAACATGGAACAAATACTGATAAAATTTATATATACAAGCTAGCGTTTGTTGTAAAGGTTCTGGGTTAGTATATGGGTTAAAAAAGCTAAAAATATATATATATATTTTTTCGTACATGCTTGGTATATAGCTTTAGTACTATGAAGAGTTAAAACTAGGGTCGAAACGAGCTGAGTCTGTCAGAGCTCGAGCTCGACTCGTATATATATATAAAGGTCGATCTTGGGCTCGAGCTCGTTTTGTGCCTCATATTTTGTGCTCGAGTTCGGCTCGTGAAAATTTTCACAATTTTGAGCTCGGCTCGAGCTCGAGTAATTTATATGACGTGCAAAAGTAAATAAAGCTCAAATGAAACCCGGCTTGTTAATTACACTAGGATCGAGCTCGTTTATGTTTTTAAGCTCGTTTATACATAATTATATGTATAGACGATATGTTTAAGTCTATATTTATAGGGCTTGTTTAGACTCGTGAGCCTAATCGATCTTTATATATAAAGCTCGGGCTCGAGCTCGTTTAGTCTCGGCTCGTTTGAGATTTTTACCGATCCAATCCTGATCTTTTCACGACCAGTTGCTTCGTTTCCACCCCTAGTATAACAAGAGTAGTGATTGGGAGACCTAAATCATATGCCTAAAGATATGACTAACCATATGTGTCATCATCCTGATGGCTACAGCAATGGGACCCACTTTTTTATAAACCACCAGGATCATGCCACACTTTTTTAGGCACATAATTAGTCTTCCCAATCATTTTCCGTATAACAAATTGCAAAATATTTATTAGTAATCGTGAATTTATTAAACTGAAATCTCTTCTTGGAAATGAAATGAAAAAAAAGAAAGATAAAAATGAAATCTCTTCTAATTTAGAAGCTAAAAGAAGTTCTACGTAAAAGAAATTTTATGTTTAACAAGACATATTTTTTTTAAGTTACAATGTAACTTTGAAGATAATGTAAGCAAGTTGTAAATTAACATAACTTTCTTTTTGGTAAATAATAAATAGAATATTGCAAAGATAATGTAAGCAAGTTGTAAATTAACATAACTTTCTTTTTGGTAAATAATAAATAGAATATTGCAACCTACTTTTACATCTATTTTGGATTAAACCAAATGACAATCGGCTAACCGAAAAGCTTTCCAAATCCGGGCATTGGTGGTCACTTTGTTCGGGCAAAATACAACTTTATAATGGCATCATCACTTATACTTGGCTTTGATACTTCAAAAGATAAGTTGTGTATCATGAACATATACAACGTATATATACATTAGTATATGAGAAGTTCATGAGTCAAACATTAGTCGGGTTGGCGTTTAGTTGGGGTTGGCGTAAGCTGTTGAGTATACGCACTCTTATACGCCCTCATTTTTGGTACAAGTTAGGAAACGGGTAGACGGCTTCTGTCACACCCTCGCCGGAGGCGGAAACACGAGGTGTAACGGAAAGGAACATAAGCACAAGATAATAGAACATACCAACGTTAAGATTAAAAAGAAATAGTACACCATTACAATACCAGTTTAGCCGACATCGGCAAATATAGTACAAAGTTTAAATTCCAAAATATTTCATTTTATTACATAACGATTTGTAGTGACAAGTGAAAACTTCATTATGCAAGACCTGGTAGAAAAAGCTTACTAACGATCACCTGAAATGCATGAGAGAAAAACGGGTCAACTATGAAAATAGTTGGTGAGTATACACGTTTCGTAAAATAAGAAAACTCGTAAGAGATATTCAAAGGTTTCGGTCATCGGAAATAGTCCACAAAGCAAAGGCATTGTAAATCCACCGAGTTCGCAAGTTCCTACCATACAAAACTTGCAACATGTGTGTTCACAACCCATTGCACAAAATATTGCGTATCAAGTAGTCAAGTATAAGTGGTCATAATAGTTCACAATATAGTACCACGATATAATAATGTATGCCAGGCAAAGCCCCTAGAATAAATAATTTGCGTCTCGTAACATAGTGGACGAGAGGTTGGCCGACCTCTAATAGCGCTATCCATACTACCTACTAATAGGAGACTAACAATGCTAATGTACGAACAAGTACATCATACAACTATTAATATACAACTAAGAACACTCAACATGGGAGAATTTGCACTTTCTCGAACAAGGGAGACTTAGATTGAAAATGCTCCATTCCCATAGGGAGACATTCTGCTCCGGACCGGGGAGGCTTAAGGTTGCTCCGAACAAGGGAGACTTTGTACGCTCCACCAATAAGGCGAGACTTTTAGGGTCATAGCAAGTACAGTTCAATAAGATCAAACAAGTCATAGGTTCGTAATTATGTTTAAGGGTTTGATTTGAGTTCACAAGTTCTAGTCAAACAAGTTAATAAAAGTAGTAATCAATTTAGCTCAAGAATGGTTCATGCATTTCGCCCCAAAATATAGTAAAAACGGTAAAAAAAGGGGGATGTGATTACTCACCTGTTGCAATAGTTATGATGACAGAGTGGATGCACAGAAATGAGACGCAACACTCTAACCGCGACCTATTATGAATGATATGCTCTAATATAAGTCATGAAACAATGTCGTGCATGCAAACTCATATGATATCCATACCACTTGTACACTTTTGAAATATAAAGTTTATCGTCGAAGAATAATCTTATAACGTCTTGACAATTTATAAATAACTTTACAAGTATTTACATTGAAACGATATCCTACGATAGTCTTTTAGTGATTTATTATGAAATTATAACTTTTCGTCGTAAAATAATGTCGTTGAAATTTTCATGAAAGTGACTAAACGGCCTCAAAAAGCTAGTCGTAAAATGATGCACGCCGAGTGTTAGGAAACGAACTCAACGGTTTTGGGAAGCTTGTATCATTATCTCAAAGTTTTAGTATTTAAGTTTTCATCCTAGAGGTCTCGATCACGGGGAAAAATATAGATAAAGTATGGTACTTGTGTCCAAAATATCGTTTAAGGGTGGTTTTCGGCAAAGTTTAAGTAACCGTATTTTATTCATTACAACTCCGCTTGACAAATGGTCGGACATTTTGGAAAATATGCTTGGCGAACTTACTTTTACTAGAAGACATCACTTTATAAAAAGTACTACATCAATGTTAAAAACGACCCTCAACATGGTCCTTCGTTGCCGTAGTATGTGTCTAATAGAAATATATTAATTTTGCTTATATAATAAAGTTACGGCAACTTTGTTTAACGCATGTAATTTAATCGTTACAAGTCCGTTTTCTACGTTTTCTACATCCTTAGATTCGTATTAAAGTATACTAATATATTTTTGATAAGTCGACACATTTAATAACGCCGTAACATGCTGAATTTTCAGAATTTTATAGTTTTCGTCGCCTAACTTGAAAAATTCATAACTTCTTCGTTATAGCTCCGTTTTAATCCGTTCAAGCGGCCACGTTTTCATTTTAAAGTGTATTTTCTAAATATCTAGGCCAAAAATTTTTACCTACTGTCGAGAATTCCAGATTTCAAAAATAAGGACAGACCCCTAATTAAACTTGTCGAAATGAGTTTTTCTCGCGCAAAACCTATTCTAACAATTCAAAACAACTCCGAAGCTATTCTAATCCTACCATACACCTTCTTAGGGTGTCATGGGTTCCTAGACATCACCAAAAATGATATATTTCAAGGAGTAATTATAGGATAATGAATATATATTTATAGCACTTAAAAACAATAAAAAGTGGTATAGACATCAATATGACTTGCATGTTTTTCTCAAATATGATGAAATGAACATAATATGAATATGAAAGATGAATATGAACATGAAAAGCTTACTAGTAACTTGATGAGGTTAAATGAACAAGGTTAATCCTAAACACCCTAGGTTTTTATTTCAAAACCTTAACTAAGAGTGTGTCTAGATTGTGATAAACTTGACTAGCAAAATTTTTGTGATCTCCTCCTTGGTTTCTCTAGGTGGCCGGTTCTATGGGAGAAGAGAGGAAGAGTGTAGCTTTTTTTTTTCACCTTTGAATTTTAGTTGTATGTGTATGTTTGTAAGTGAAAAATAAATATAAGTATAATTATAAGTAGATATTTTGTGCTAAAATGGTGTGAGGCATCCCCTTGTCGACAAGGGGGTATTAGTTAGCTAGTGGATACATTTTTTTTTTTAAGTATTTAAGTGTAGTATAATGCATAATTATTTAAGGATAATTAGTAAATTGTATACATATTTAAGCATTTAAGATAGCGTTGGCTAAAAACAAATTTTAACTGATCAAAATAAAATATATTGAAGTCATAAAAATTATAAAAATACATTCCTTGCAAAATTTGAGTGAAATAATAATTATCGTGTAGTATTTAAGAAAACCGTCGTAATTATATAAATATAACAATTTATATACAAAATAAATTTAAAACACCGGGTAAACTCATAATATTCTTTTTATAATCTTAATATGAGTATAAAAATATATCGGGATAATTTTTGGAAATGTCGAATCAAATGTTCAAAATAAATGATTACGCGATAGCGTTTATTTAATAAGAAATTATGCGTTTAATGTGAAATGCAAAACCATGCATGAACTAATATGATGAATATTGAGTTTGAGAAATGACCGGAAATTGAGAATTGTGACAGCTTCTGCTTGGTTTGATAAATGGGACGGACATAGCCCGTTAATGAACCATGTAACGAATGGAGCAATAAGTAGTGCGGTTTTTAGTCTCCAAAGTAAAGTAGATGATGTCGTAAGTAATAACTCTTGGGCGTGGCCTCATACTTCGTATACCAGGTATGCTTCTTTGAATTATGCTACAGTTCCAACCATTTTGCATGATAGTAAGAATGTGCTACATTGGAGGACGCATGAGGGGTTGTTAAAACAATTCTCTAGTCATGAAGTATGGCAAGCTATTAGAGAGCGTGGTGATTCCATCAGCTGGTATACTTGGTTTGGTCTAAATTCAGTATGCCTCATCATTCGATTCATCTATGGCTCGTTATGAGGAGACGTCACTACAACAAAAACCGCTTTTTGTGACTACAAAAGTAGTCGCTAAAAGCACAACATGTAGTCGCTATAAACCTGTTGCGACTACATGTAATCTCAAAAACTGCCATCTCTTATACCTCGTCGCTATAGGTTTGTAGTGACTACAGTCTTCGTTTCTAGCGACTACTACTTGTTGACTTTGACTTTTTAAAGTTTGACCAAAAAGCTATAACGACACATTTGTAGCGACTATTTTGTAGTCGCTATATGTTTTTTCATTTTTTCTCCAATCCTTTTAGCGACTACCTTTTGTGACTACATGTAGTCGCTAGAAGGTTCTACCCATAATGTAACAATTACCTTTAGCGACTACATGTAGTCGCTAAAGGTACCTGCTGCACAAGCCAATGCAGGCTGTTCCTAGCTGTTTTACCAGGTCATTCCGACCCATTCCGCAAGCAGTTTTTCCAGAATTTCAACACAAATCAATTCAACACAAATAATACCTTAAAACATAAAAATTACATTCACTTAAAGTTCAACGATCACTTGTTCAACAACATAAACTTAAATTGTTCAACGACAACAATATATACTTAAAATTGTTCAACGACCGACAGAAGTTGTTCAAAAGCATAAGCGTTCCACAAACCAACCTAACAATAAAAAAATCTCCTATTCACCTGAAAGGCCGACATCATAGTCCGCGTTAAGAGCATCTTCATCAGCATCTAAAAACTGACTTGGGTCGAGAATGGCGGGTCGTAGTTATGGGGTGTTGTTGTTATTATTCATAAAATTATCATACATCTGTTGAACTTGAAGCTGACTAGCCACAACATACCTAGTGAATGTCAACCGAGATATTGGTGGTTCGGGGGTGTGGGAAGCTATGGACCCAGACGAGGATGAACCGACCGAAAACCACCTACCTCGACCCGGGTAGAACGCTCGACTCACTCCCAGCACTTGACTTATAATCTGTTGATCACTCATCCTTATCTTTTGTCCTTCTTGTCTCTCCCGTATCCTGATCATCTCATTCTGTAAAGTCACAAAACAATG
The DNA here is from genome assembly GCA_910596185.1 of Chrysanthemum makinoi. Taxonomy (NCBI): domain Eukaryota; kingdom Viridiplantae; phylum Streptophyta; class Magnoliopsida; order Asterales; family Asteraceae; genus Chrysanthemum; species Chrysanthemum makinoi. The sequence goes on from OU343221.1 coordinate 327,333,097, forward strand.
AAGCTAGTTTCACAAAAATGAAAACAACTTATAGTTGACCCATTTTAGCCCAAACGTAAACTAATAAGTAACTGGTCATTTATATCATACCCATTTCACCCGTTTTAGCCTAAATGTGTACATGGTTGGGCTAAAATAGGTGAAATGGGTCAAAACGGGTGAAATGACTCAAATAAATGATAAAGTTACTTATTTGTACATGTTTGGTCTATAATGGGTGAAACAAGTGTAATATAAACATCTAATTTACTTTTTAGTATATGTTTCACCCCTTTTGACCCATTTCACCCATTTTAGTCTAAACGTGTACATGTTTGGGCTAAAATGAGTGAAATGGGTCAAAACGAGTGAAATTACTCAAATGAAAAGTTACTTATTCGTACATGTTTGGGCTATAATGGGTGAAATGGGTGTAATGTAAACATCTAATTTACTTATTAGTACATGCTTCACCCGTTTTGACCCATTTCACCTGTTAAAGCCTAAACATGTACATGTTTGGGCTAAAATGAGTGAAATGGGTCAAAACAAATGAAATAACTCAAATAAACTACAAAGTTACTTATTCGTACATGTGTGGGCTATAATGAGTGAAATGGGTGTAATATAAACATTTAATTTACTTATTAGTACATGCTTCACCCGTTTTGACCCATTTCACCCTTTTAGCCTAAACGTGTACATGTTTGGGCTAAAATGAGTGAAATGGGTCAAAACGAGCGAAATGACTCAAATAAACTACAAAGTTACTTATTCGTACATGTTCGGCCTATAATGGGTGAAACAAGTGTAATATAAACATCTAATTTACTTATTAGTACATGTTTCACCCGTTTTGATTCATTTAACCCGTTTTAGCTTAAACGTGTGCATCATCTATACATATCTAGAGTGATATATGAGTCAATAAAACTTGCGGATATGACTCATTATTTATACATATCTAACTGATGTTATAACTAAAAAATTACTTATCAATTATATAATTCATGTCAACAACTGTCACATATTTACGTACCTGTGGACACACTGTTAATAAACTTCCATGTAGGGTTTTGTCGCGTACAACCTGTGGACAACACACCATCACTATTTAGAAACCAATTTTTATGTTTCAATAAATAAATTAAAAATATATATATATTTACCATCTATTGTTTCCACATTATTCCACTACTCTTGCTATGAAGTTATAGTTCCTTGAACCCAATTCTTTTTTATATTGGCTGATAACCTACTGATTAATAAATTAAGGAAACCAAGTTATAAAGCATAATATGCGGTAACAATAATACTATATAATCAAATGTTATCATATGATAACACGAAAATATATATCGGGTTTTTTAGAGTGATATCCTAAATAACCGATGTCATGGCTTCTTGATAGGAAGTATACTTGATTATTTGTAGCTTTTTCAATGGTCTTGCGGTTAAAAAATGCCTAAATCGATTCAATCAATCCTCGCCAGTAACACCAAACATCTTAGAGGGCATTTGGGATTGAGTAAGTGCTTTTCTACTTGCAAAATTAGCAGATAAGCAGTTTTAAATGTTCAATACTTTTAGCTACATTTCTTACCACTTTTCCATATAACATAACAACCAAAAACTATAGACATTGCTACAGATTTACACAAAAACCATAAATCAAAACCAAAAACCATACAACAAAACCAAAAACTATGTACAAAATTATACATGTTGTTGGTGGTGAACAAGGACATCAGCTGGTGGTGGTGAATGTGGTGGTGACGGCAACATGTAGTCAGCAACGACAACAAACACAATCACAAATTAACTAAACACAAACCATAAGCCAAATTACCAAATTAAATTAAACACAAACATCAAAACCATAAATACAAACACCTTAAAACACAAACCAAATTAAACCATAAACCAAATTAAAAAACAAAACAAACCTATAGAGGTGGTGGGTCGCGGCTGGTGGTGGTGTCAGGATGACATAAACAACGGTAATGGGTGGGTTTGGGTGGCGAGTGGTGGTGGGTGGTGATAGTGGTATTGGGAGTGAATGTGGTGGTGGTATTGGTGGTGAATGTGGTGATGTTTGGTGGTGAATGAGTGAAAAACGAGAGGATGAAGTGAGTAAAATGATTTTTGGTAAAGTGTTAAGTTTTGGAGAGATGAGAGTAAATGAGATATGGGTTTTTGTATCAAACCTGTAGCGACTACACATAGACTTATAGAGACTACATGTAGTCTCTATAGCTCATGGAGGGGAATGAATATTTTAGGCGGTCAAATTGAATGGTGTTAAACCATAACAACGTTCATTCAAGGCGAAGTTTTGAGCTTAAGATTTTGTTAAATCGAACAATGTTATATTTAAAACAAACGTTGTTAGTGCTTTTTGTTTTTAATTTTTTTAATATATTCAAAAAGTTTTAATTATATTGTTATACGTAAGATGTTAAACGAATGAGTCAAAATGGTTTATGAAAGCTTTTTCGTACATGTTCACTTGCAATACAAATGGGTAATGATATCATCTCGACTCTTTCGTTTAACATCTCATGTATAACGATATCATCTCAACTCATCTGTTAACATGTCTTGTTTAACAATATCATCTCGACTCATCCGTTTAACATCTCATGTGTAACGATATCATCTCGACTCATCCGTTTAACATCTCATGTTTAATGATATCATCTCGACTTATCCATTTAACATGTCTTGTATAAAGATATCATTTTGACTCATCTGTTTAACATGTCTTGTATAAAGATATCATATTGACTCATCTGCTTAATATCTCATGTATAACGAAATCATATCGACTCATCCGGTTAACATGTCATGTATAACGATATTATATCGACTCATCCGTTTAACATATCATGTACAATGATATCATCTCAACTCGTCTTTTTAACATCTTATGTATAGCGATATCATCTCGAATCACCCGTTTAACATCTCATGTATAACGATGTCATCTCGACTCATCCGTTTAACATGTCTTTAATAACGATATCATATCGACTCATCCGTTTAACATATCATGTATAACGATATCATCTCAACTCGTCTGTTCAACATCTTATGTATAACGATATCATCTCGAGTCATCCGTTTAACATCTCATGTATAACGATATCATTTCGAATCATCTGTTTAACTTGTCTTGTATAACGATATTATCTCAACTCATTTGTTTAACATATCATGTGTAACGATGTCATCTCGACTCATCCTTTTAACATCTCATGTACAACGATATCATATCGACTCATTAGTTTAGATTTTATGGATATACAAAAGATGTTAAACGGATGAGTCGAGATGTTATGAGTATATATAACATGTTAAACGGATGAGTCAAGATGTTATGGATATACATAACTTGTCAAACGCATGAGTCGAGTTGTTATGGTATACATGACATGTAAACCGGATGAGTCAAGATGTCCTCGGAAAACCTTTGGTGGGAAACTTCACCGGCAAAATATCCGGTGAGAAACTTTCACTACAAAAAAGGGCCATTTAGTGGCACACAAAAAGTGTCACGAAAAGCGAAATAAGTGTCACTAAAGACCCATAACAACTCGAATCATCCGTTTAACATGTTATGCATATCTATAACAACTCGACTCATCCATTTAACATGTTATGCATATCTATAACAACTCGACTCATCCGTTTAACATGTTATGCATATCTATAACAACTCGACTCATATTAACATGTTATGCATATCTATAACAACCGACTCATCTGTTTAACTTGTTATGCATATCCATAACAACTTGAATCATCCGTTTAACTTGTTACGCATATCCATAACAACTCGAATCATCCGTTTAACATGTTATGCATATCTATAACAACTCGACTCATCTGTTTAACATGTTATGCATATCAATAACAACTCGACGCATCCGTTTAACATGTTATGCATATCAATAACAACTCGACTCATCCGTTTAAAATGTTATGCATATCTATAACAACTCGACTCATCCGTATAACATGTTATGCATATCTATAACAACTCGACTCATCCGTTTAGCATGTTATGCATATCTATAACAACTCGACTCATCCGTATAACATGTTATGCATATCTATAACAACTCGACTGTTTAACACGTTATGCATATCTATAACAACTCGACTCATCCGTTTAACATGTTATGCATATCTATAACAACTCGACTCATCCGTATTACATGTTATGCATATCTATAACAACTCGACTCATCCGTTTAACATGTTATGTATATCTATAACAACTCGACTCATCCGTTTAATATGTTATGCATATCTATATAAGCTCGACTCATCAATTTGACATGTTGTCGGGACCAAATTTGTCTAATTCCAAAATCATTGACTGAAAAAGTATGTGTGTTCCACATTGTAATGCACTTCGTATGTATTTTACTTCGATTTGTAATGTAATCCGCATTCGTCTTTCGTTTCGTTGTCTATTACAAAAAGTAATTTAAATTATTTAGAAATCGTTTTTAATTTGTTTAAATAACTTATAATTAATTTAAAATATTTATAATTAAATATAATATTACTAATCTATTAAAAAAATGCAACCTTTAGGGACTACATGTAGTCTCTAAAAATTGGGCGCCAAAAATTCCCTCGCCGGTAAAATAAACTTTTTTGGATTTGGCCAAAAAAATTTCGTCCTGGAACCTTTTGCAACTACATGTAGTCTCTAAAGATTTGGCGCCAAAAATTCCCGCAACCAAAAAAGTAACATTTTCTGACTTTGACTAAAATTTGTTCGTGTCGAAACCTCTTGCGACTACATGTAGTCGCAACAAGAGATAGTCAAAGCAAAATAATTTTCGGACTCGTAATTTGTCTTCTAGTGTATCTATAGCGACTACACGTAGTCTCTACAGATTAAAATGTAGTCGCTACAAGTTTGGGTCAAAGACGGGACTACGAAAATGGGATTTTTGTCATTTTGTGTGCCTATTGCGACTATATCTGTAGTCGCTAAAAAATTGGCGTCCCCAAAGCCCAAAATTGGTGTAGTGCGTCTTAAAACCCAACATAGATTGAAGCAATGGGATGCCGGCATACATGTCGACTTAAACCTGCTCCAATGCCCATTGTGTAAAGGGCAACGTGATTCTCATGTTCATTTGTTCATTTGTTCATTTGTTAAAGGAGGCTGATCTTCCAATTATTTCTCCCATATGGGATGACGAGATGAACTAGCTTCTTCTTATTTTTTAATGTAATTTGATAACAAGTATTGTGGGGCGTTTGTTACTTGCAGCTACCTCTTATTTTATTTGGCAGGAACGAAATGGTAGTATTCATAGTAAACCTGCAAAGAAACCGGAGGAGGTATCGAACATCATTCTGGACACGATGAGATTGAAGATTGCATCGATCAAGTTCAAGGAAAGTGATCGAGTGGTCAAGCTCAAGCAGACGTGGAAAATTGTTGTTGGAAATACAAATACCTGATTTTTTTTATGTAATCAAATGAGCTTTTAGGTTTTTTTTTTTATCTTGGTTGTTATGGATCGAGTGTGTTTGGTCCATATAGCTTTTGTTCTAAGAGTAGTTCATTGCTACTCTCCGTCTTCTTAAACTCTATTTATTTTATATATTTATCGGGTATAATCTTTTTACCTAAAAAAATACCTCGTTAATTTTTTTAATAGTTCAACCAATGTATCCCACATTGGTCAAAGACATGAAATGTTCTTTGCTTATATACTAGGAGTGAGGATCAAATGAGAAATATAATTAAGATGAGAAGAATGAGAAACAACCACAACCATCAATTTTAGATGCATCTCCCAATTATCTCTTTTATTATTTGAATTTTGTGGTTAAAATTATTTCTCATTCTTCTCATTTAAATAACTCTTCTCACTAGATCCATTCCCTATATACTAGTATGTTTTATATTTACAACATGTCTTTAGAATAGTGTATGTTTAGGATACATGCTTGTTTACGAAGTTCATGCATGAACAAATGTAACTTCTAAGTAAGTATGTGTTCTAAATTTACATAAGTTCTCAACTTTTAATATTTGTTAACAAAAATTCGCTTTCAATTTAATATTTTTATCACTGTACACATAGACGGAACTTGAACATTTTTTTTGAGAGGGTCGATTTTATTTTAGGAGGGCCGAATCGGAGATTTGTTTGTAACCTCAACTAAATTACTCCTAACATCTATAATATTTACAATAGTTGCCGCAAATTCTGGAAGGCCGAGGCCCTCCCTTGCCCCTACATAGTTCCGTCCATGACTGTACATGCCCAGTAGTGAGCCCATAAATGAGTGAAATATGTCAATTATTGATACATATGTCTTAACATGTTATGTTTGGGGCCACTAAGCCCAGTTATTGAAAGTTGAACCACCATCAAACAGTCAAAGTGTCAAACTAGTCAATTTTATATTGTTACTTGTTGGTTAACATGCATATAAACTTATGTTTTAAGACCTTTAAATTAGTCGACTAAAATATCAAAAACCATGTTTAGCTAAAAAAAGTCTATATGATAGAAACGAGACAATAAACTGGGCATTTTGTTTTCTGTTTCTAATTGTAAAACAACAGAATCATATAAACCAAAAACTGACATAACATCATTGTCGAATTTTGATACTAAAATCCTTGTTAGTTGTAACAAAATGTCTAGACAATTTCATCTACAAGTGTTAAAACAAATCGATGCGTCAAAATTTATACAAGTCCTAATTTTTTAGATACAAACTTGTTTGTAGTTTAAGTCAATCTTTATAGTTGTTAAACATTAATGCCGAAATTTGAAAAACATGTAAACTAATTAATTTCACTCATTCGTTCCAAAATACTTGTCAATCAAACAACATAAACAACAAACTAATTAACAAATTATTTTTATCAAGAAACCAATTGATTACAATAACATGACATTATCATGGAATGTCATGCTTTAAAAGAAAAACAACACACAAATCAACCTTTATAAAATACACTCGGTAAGTAACGTTTATTTCACTAAACACTCGCGCTATATCAGCCAATGCTCGTCTCGTTCAATTGTCCAAATCACACATTAAGATATCCGGGTGTCCAAATCCGCTCACATTGTTGTGTTTAAGACAACTTTGTATATGTTAGACGCTACAAGATTCAACAACAAAATCGACATGATAAATGGTCGATTTTTGGTGTTTGAATCACTACCCCACACAAAAATTACTCTTGAATAAGAAAAAAAGATTATTGACAAGATATATACACTAATTAAGTTGATGAAAATGTTACAACTTAATCCATTCAGAACCATCAATGAAGCTAAGTGATAGAAAAGGCTTAGCTTCTTCGTAAGTTAATTCTTTTGACCATGACACTCTTCCTGCAAATTGTGCTCCTGGTCCACTACATTTGTATTGTCCATAATACACAGTCCTGCAATATTATTATCGGTTAAACAAATGATGTAAAAACATATTTGCTTAAAATTAAAAAAAAAGAAATTAAAGAATTTAAAAAATGAGTAATATTTTACTAAAAATATTATTATTTATAGAAGATAATACAATATATTAAATGTTTAAAAACCTAAATTATAATTTAAACAAATAACTTTATTCATTCTCACTTACTTCACATCTATATATCATAAAAAAATTACACTCACAAATTAACACTACTATACACCGTCACCGCTATGAACAAATAATCATCTAGTTTATAAAAATCATATTTAACGATAAATAACGTCACTATAACCTCATTTTGGTAGTCTTTTCAATCAAAGGATCCATTTAAGTTAATAAAAGTTGCTCATACCATAAAGCTATGTTCATCTTGATTATTACCTAGCTAATATATAGTTAGACAGATGTTAAAAGTTTTATTTTACTTATAAAGTACTCTGTAGATCCTTCTTTTATTATTATTATTATTATTATTATTGTTATTATTATTATTATTATTATATATAGTTGGAATGATAGAATAAGATATGTCATATGTATAGTATACTATTTAGATCAATAAAAATTCAATCATTGTTCACATGGAGAAACTAAAAAACATACAAACCTTATTCATGAGAGAAAAACTAATTATCGAATGAAAAACATACGAGTGGCAAGTTAGGTATGGTTTCATACGGGGTCAAAACCAAAATACTAATTCAACAGATGCATTTATGAAAAATTAATTAACGCTAAATACCCAATTTTATTAGACAATATGTAAAAAAACGATTATTTTTATACAAATAACACTATATAGAGAAAATCTTTGAAAACCCTCCAAGACCCACTCTGGTTCCGTATCTGATTTCATATGATTGACATGTTAGATCATATGTAACTCGACTACTAGTATTCATTAAAAAACTTTTTTCCATGACCTCATATCTCTCGAGCCCCATCCAATAATTGTCTAGGGATGCAAAACCAAAATCCATAGACATAGTAGTTGCACGCGTGCACTATGTCTTATGTGGTACTTACTTTTGCATATAATTCAACAAACCTAAGCTCTATAAAACAAAACAACACAAAAGGTAATGAAGCATATCTACCAACACATATATCGCATACCTAAAAAGCAAATGAACCACCGCCCATTCCATTACTAAAATTACCCATTCCATAAGGCAATGCACTCAAACAATTTGTTATGTATATCTACACACATAGAATTATTGTTTTGTGAAGTAGCATCCACTAAAGTTGGTCTAACATTAAACTAGCAATGTTACTTTTACCCTAGTCACTAAAGTTAGACAAAAATGCATCATCTCTTTTCCATCAAGAAATGTCATTTTCTTTTTGTAATATATATAGGTAACTAAAATCCTGATGTGGAGTATAATCTGTCTACATTCTACCTCTTCATGCTCGATACTAACGAAATTGGGTATGTTCTTGTTGTAATGTAAGTAACTAAACTTCTCTAAGGCGATTTGGGCATTCATGCAAGTCATATATCAATAAGTGACACGAGATAATATGTTCATATTGAATATTAGAGGATCTCAATTTATTTAATAACAATTAAAACTTGTCATAGTGCTGAAAGCATGTTATTTGCATAAGCTGGTAAATATGTAATATCTGGTTAGCTCTGACGTACGTAAATAAAATAAAAAATATATGAGAACTTACGTTTCACGATTAGGGTCGCCCCAATTGTACCATCCTTTAGGGATAATAATGTTATCCATGTAAGTATAGGCAAAAACGACGCGTGAAAAAGGACCCCATGCTCTCCCAAGATAAAGTGCACCCGATCCGGTGACCTTACATTTTAAGAACGAAAACCCTGTGTCCTCTAGCAAACTACTTCTCCCTTGCGCAGTTAGAGCCCCTGTCACTGGTGCTATTGCGTGCACTTGACAACCCTGTTACAACCAAAATTACGGCATCTTCATTTGAGTTATCCTCAAACACCAACTTTCGCATATTGCCACATTAGGGTAATATTTACTTTAATTTGGTTCTTTTGGGCTAGTGATAAAGTCATGAAATCACCACTGATAACAAAAGTTGTAATATTCTTTTTCGAATGTGTTTCTTAGTAAAAAAAGTTAAACAAGGCCGATTGCACAAGTTTACGCTACAATGATTCAAATACAAAGTGACATAAGGGCAATGTGATTTCACCTCCTACTAATAAATGTAATGTACTATTTTTCCTATTGAATGATACAACATGTTTACACCATTTTAGCTATTTCTTGCAATAAATGATCTTGAAGATGATAAGTTACTGCCACTAGCAAAATTGCTTACCGTATATTGTTTGCACTTAAAAAGCTTGTAAGAGTAATTGGGTTCTCAAGACATAAAAAAGATTTGGGTTGTGGTCCAATGTGGGCCTATAGTAGCAAACTAGACCATGATAATTTAATTTGAACCAAAAACGGTTTGTTGGTTAGTTGGTCTAGTTGTTGGAACTTTGAAGACAAAGAGAATATATAATAAAATTTTATAAAAAATTATATTTTAGTTTTTGTTAATGCTAAATATTCTATTATGTTATCTTACCGAAATAATAATATGCCTTAACTTTTTATCCATAATAGAGTTCAAAGTAAAGGCCTTAAAATTTTTATAGTATGTTATTTTGTACTACTAAGATATACTTATATTTAGACAACAAAGATATATATAAAACAAACCTCGAAAAGAGACAGGCCATTGCCAAATATGAAGTCGACAGAGCCTTCAATATAACAATCTTTGTAGTAATGCCTACCCAAATGATCATAAAGTGTATCTTGCGCACCCAAAAATCGACATCCAACAAATGCAGCTGTATCTGCTGATATCCTGAACGCGACCGCTTGTTTTCCTATAGCCCCTGGTTTTGGTACCGGGGTCGTGTTCTGCATGCATGATATACTTATACATTTAGCTGTAAAAACTCAAAAGTGGGAGTTGATTGCAAAAGTGTCTAATGCGTATGTTTTTATTACCTGAAATGTGATGTTTTTGGCTATGAAATAAGGGGCATTGACCGCGAAAGTGGCTGAGCCAAAGGTGCCAATGGCTTGACCTTTGGCACCGATGGTTTGAGCCGTGTCGCCCCATTGCACAATTGTTTTCTGAGCACCTGCCCCTTCTATTGTTATGAATGATTTCATGGGAGGTATACTAACCTTTTCCCTATCAAAAAGTTAAAGATAACATATCTTAAAAATGTTCATTAATCTTGTAATAGAAAATTCTCTAGTATGTATATGTAACATGATAATCCTGGATAAAAAATAATTGCACAATTTAATAACACATGTTTCACTATGGGGTAGAAACTAATCTTTGACTAAAAGTTTCACATTGTTGAAGAAAGTTATGCACTATGCAAAAAGATATTCTATTTTACAAAAATACAAATGAAGAGGCTACTTAGAAAATATACCAATGGTTAAAAAGTCATGAGTTATAAAGACAATTATTAAACAAATAAACATGCTAAAGAACTTTTAGCCATATGAAATTAGGGAGTAATGGTGCATGGATTTAGTCTAATCATTAATTAGGAGTATTTTTTATTCTTACAGTTGACCAAAAGACGACAATCCCTTATGCCATTAGAAAATTTAAGATGACTCTTTTTTCTTTTCTAGCAAACTTCAAATCACTCTTAAAAGTAAAAAGTAATGCTATTTGTATATTTGCTTATAAAATATGTTGTACGTATCAAAATATTTAGCAAAACATATGTAGCTCATTTATAATCAAAAGGAATAAAAATTGCAAAAATCGTTGTTGTACTTTGGTCAAATTGCGGGTCCGGTCCCTATCATTTGGAAAGTGCAGAGACCATCCTTGTAAGGAACTTAAAATCACAAATTTAATCTTCGGCCAAAGTGAAATGACCAAACGACCCTCTTAAATAGAAAAATAAAGATGAAAAAGATAAGGATATTTTAGTAAATATGCTTTGACCAGAGACTGCATTTGTAACTATAAGTTCTTTACACGGACGGTCTCTGCACTAACTAAATGGTAGAGACTATACCCACATTGTGACCAAAGTACAACCACGATTTTTGCAATTTACTCTAATGAAAAGGCATACTAAAATTCTTATAATAATATATTTATGATGATCATATTTTAAAAGGAGATGATTTACACACTTTCAAAAGTGATTGAGACATTCAAACTAATTGTATTTGGACAATTATACCCTCATAATTACACTTACATTTTCACCCCTGTGAGTGTATAAATATTCAAACACAATTAATTTGAGTGTCCCAATCATTTTTGGGAGTGTACAAATCACCTCCCTTTGAAATACACAATGTAATATATCTTGTTTTGTACATTGTGACCAAAGTAGAGAGACGATTTTTGCAATGTAAAGAACTTATATAAATTTTGAATTTGTATCTAGAAGTATGTTAAAGAATTGCACTTATTTTGAGTGTCACAATCTTGAATTTTTGCAATTTACTCTAATGTCAAGTTGATTGGTAGTAGTATTTATAGTTGCATAATTCAAGAAAATAGTACAGGTTCAGTGAAATATATCAGAGGCTTGTCTTGATCAAAATACATGTGCTGTAAATTTGATTATGCTTAAAATGTAGATTTTTTTGTACACAATAAGAATTTACTAAAATACCCTCAAAGGTAATGATATATTGATATTTGTCAATTGTCATCATCATACTTCTGCATGAATTACAAAATTCCCATGATAAATATAAAAAGCATAAATCAATGTTCCAAATTTGTGTTTTATACTTTTATTCAATCTCCATCAAATCTTATTGTCAACAATAAAACATTTGTTGTCTACATATGTAAGACCTCGGATAATTCAAGGTTTTTAGATCATACAAATATAAACTTATGAATAAAAAATAATGTTCCTACCATATAGCCAAACTCATGTGAATTCTTGATCACAATTGCCATGAAAAAGCCAATTTGACCTCACAAACTCTAAGTTATCCTATCTGCATTCTTTGAATCTTGCACACAAATTTTCAACAAACATAAAAGAGACAAACACACACAGTTTTTTAACAGATTTTTGGACACACATATTATGGACATACTTGAGGCAGATGGTATGCACGTACATATCTTTAAAGCATCATTAGTATTGTAAAAAATGATATGTTTTTTGAAAATTTAGCATTAAGTGCAATTCTTTGACATACTTCTAGATACAAGTTTAAGATTTGTATATACAAAACTACAAACTTACTTGTAAACTCCTGCATGAACTCTGATGACAACTCTAACAAGATTTATCATAGGGAGAGAATCAATAGCTTGTTGAATCGTCGTAAAGTCTCCGGTAGCCGGATTTCGGTCAACGGTGATCGTATACGAAGGAAAAAGCTTGTTATAAGCAACCGAAAAAAGGGAATGCCTTAAACCTCCAACAAAATTGACCCATTTCATGAATTGTTGTTCTGAATATTGAACTTGAGTCAAATTGACTCCTAGCTCTTTCCATGTGTTTCTTTTAGGTTTTAAGCCTTTGGTATGACACAATGTTTGTGTAGTAGTATCAAGAATTAGTAAAAGAATGATAATAGAGCAAATGTGACTAAATATGGCCATGAAAATGTAAGTGGAAAATGGTTTACAAAACCAAAGAGAAACTAGAAGAATGTATGTTGGATGTTGTAAGACAAATGAATTGTGGTATGGGTTTGTGAAGTGGTGAAGGGTTTATGTGTGCATTTATTGAGCTATTGATGAAATATAATATTTGGAAAGTGTTGTAAAAAGTTGCTAATGTTTTTGGGAAAATATTCTTTTGTGTTGGTAACCTTTGTGTAGTTTTGTGTGTGTGATGGGACATTTTGCATGTGTATGTTAGTGTATTAGTATCAAGCAACTAACTCTTGTTTAATTACTATAATTACCTTATAATAAGCCACCAAGTGTTCATATTCCAAAGAATTAACTAAAAATATCCGTATATATATGGTCCGTGAGTTATAACACAAAACCATCAATGTCAGAAACTACTAAAAAAACAAATGTATGAGAAAAATAATGCATTTTAAAGATTATTAATTCAGAAAGTTTGACGAAAACCATCTCTCTTAAGGATGATATTTGTTAAACTTCTGATATCTTATAAAGCGAAAATGCTACACCCACAAAATGTTTATATAAAATCTTTCACAAAATAACTTGTCACTAAAGAAGACAGGTTTTTGATCTTATCAATAATTTTAGTGATTAACTTTATTAGTCATTTCATGTTGATAAGCTAGCTCCAAACTTATTACTTTTTAGAATGTGAGAGTGAGAGTGATTGTGATTAGAGAATAATGAATCACGGGTGTTGCTACCACTGACATTTATGCAATCACAGGGGTAAATTTTAGGCCACAAGTACACACCTATTATTATTGCACTTTTTTCCCTTTTTATTTCCTAGAAATTTATTTTGTTGATGGTGGTGCCCGTGAACTTTGTGTTCTTGGTAGAATATATTCTTTCAAGACTCATAGTCATGTGATTCTAATGCATCATTAGTTATCAAATTTGCTTTAACTTTTTTTGAAAGGCATGCAAAATTTAGGTTTACCACAAGAGATAACATACAGTTAGCTCATTTTGCGACTTTCTATAATTCGTTGGATGATAAAAACGGGTGATAGATTGAGTTTTCTCTATTCAAGTTATACGGGGAGATGAGTTTTTGACTCGGATGAATACGGATTAACCGGGGTATTACTGTGACATTTTTTACTTTTTCTTTAGCAACTCTTAACATGTATATCCAAGTTTGTAAAAATCGCGAGACGCTAGTGAGGCGGTCGGGTAGGGCCTAGCGATTAATCGGTTAGGCGGAGATTAATCGGATTGAAATTTTTATACACAAAATTTTAATATTAGATATTATATTATATAATATGTATGAGATAAGCATATGGCATCAAAGTTTAAATATAAACATAATACATAATTCTTCAAAGTTTAAAGTCAAACATAGATATTATTCAGTTTATTTACCATTTTTAAGCGACTTTTGACCGATTTTTTCCGATTAATCGTTTTGTTGACTCATTTTAAGCGATTTTGTCCGATTTTTAAACGATTTTGTTGACCGATTTTTAAGCGATTTTGTCAGATTAATCTGATTTTGTCTGATTAATCGGTTTGTTGAACGATTTTTAAGCGATCTTTCACTAAACTGATTAAATAGGCCGATTATTATAAATCAAAGCGCTTAGTGAGCGATCAGCGATTATGCAGAGATTAATCGGTCGCCTGGACCGATTTTTACAACATATTGTATACCTAGTGAAGCTTGAACGTGTACTCTTGTGAATACATTATAGTGCCGCACCAATAGGCTACCTCGGTGGTGTTTTATTCAATGAATATTTTTAAAGTGTGAATGACATCATAGTGCCGCACCACTAGGCTACCTCGGTGGTGTTTTATTCATTGAATGTTTCTAAAGTGATTATAACCGATTAATTTCATTCACCGATGTAGTTTTTAAAAGGATTAGTTTTGCAATTAAAAAAAAGCTAGCGGCGTAGCTTGTAACCCGTTTGCCGTCCACTTTTTTGTAAATGTCATAAATGATATAAAATTGTTCATTTCATTCTGATAGCAACAAAACGATATAGGGTATATATGTAAATGCTAATATGTTTTCTCATCTGGAATTTAAGACCCTCAAATATAGAAGTTTCTTGTATTTGCATGAAAGAAATTGCATATCTTCTAACAATATTGTTGGAACCAAATAGATGGTAACCTTTTGTGTGCTAGCTAGCATATATATGATGTTACGTGAACACATTAACATCACATTTATAACAACATGTGGGGTTCATCGTCTCATTCTATGGACCCAAATATTCCCATGTGAAGTGATCGAGCGTACTTCTGGTTAAGCATCAAACTTGCATATTGTGACATCTCTATTACAATCGTATCACATATAATTAGCCTAACCCGGCGAAAAATTAACTTAACAGTTGGCCGGATTTGCAACCCGAGAAAGGGAACTCCCATGTAAACAACAAATGTAAAGTATAATGTCGATCATCTTACTTTAACAACCATATGAGGTATGACACTCATGTCAACCATGACAACGACACGATATTATTACGATTATTGACTTATATGTCGGCCAAAGGTTATATTCATGCACTCATATTTCCAAAATTATTGTTTACAGATAAAAAAACACATTATTAAAAAAAAAATGCAATTATCATACATAGTCAACAATAAAATCATATCTTCGCATTTATAGGTTTTTTGATTGGTTGAGAAAACGTCGTCCAAAAGAATTCCTTACACCGAATTAGTAGATTAAGATTTGGGCACTCTCACTCCACACACTTGCCGGAGGTCTTTTTAAAAGCAGTCTTCTTACTCCTGAGTTAATCCTAGGATAGAGGTAGGATCTCTCTATAATCTATCTTCCTGATACCTCGTTTCGGCAGAATTGAGTATGTTGTTTTTGTTGTTGAATTAGTGGATTAAGAAAGACTTGTATCATATACAATATAAACCGTATATAATTTCAATATTATCTTTGTCTAAAAGACACAAAAGACACTTTCCAAGACACAGAAGTAGTCGTGTATCATTTACTTTCTCTAATCACATTCCAACTCACAAAAGACACAATCTCTTTTTGGAATCACATGAATAAGCCTTCACATGTGATGAGCCAACAAGACAACAAGAAATTTCCAAAGCAAAAATCATCAAACAAGTGACACGTTCATCTATTTATTTGCACTTTAAGGTTTGTCTTTTTCTAGCTATATTCATAAACAAGTCTACATGCTTATCATAAATATATTATTGTAAATTAATTTTGTAATATGACAACTAGCTCGTGATTTACTATCTAAGAATGCATATAGTATCCAAAATATGGGTAAATGTATGCTTAAGGACTCTTTATGAAAGAGACCTCTAGACCTACTTTTAATAATTGAATGGATCACAAATGGTAGTTACAAGGATGAATATTTTATGATCAAATAGTGTACCCCATGGAACATCAAATATGGGATACTATGTTCGATACTATTAAGCCAAGAATTATGAATATTTAGGAGTGTAACTTAGGTTTAGGAGTAAAAGACTTTGCAAGAAAATAGTCACGGACTCTCATGAATGTTGAGTCTGATATTATCTTTCACATATCGTCCTTAAAGTGAGGCATATAAGTTGATTAACATTGCCGATTATCAATGTTTATGCAAAAAGCACACAAGTTTCTTTTGGCATTAATTAAAAAAGCCATATGACTCTTTTCTAGTGAGCGAAGCCTCGTACAACGGCCGACCTTGAATTATGTATAGTTACTTTTTTGGCCATCTTTGATGGTGCATAGAACCCTAAATTGCAAATGTGACAAAGAATGGCACTTACATAGAATGCAACATTTGGTGGCAAAGTTGATGAAAAGATTCTAAAAAGAACATCCTTTTGATATATTGAGAAATAACAAAATAATGCTACCAAACACACTCGTTTTGAAGTGCAAATGAGGCCAAAAAGAGAATCAAAAGCATAAAACAATAGAAGGTGGCAATTCTAGATCACCATAAAAGGATAATTGTGTTAAATGTCGAAAAAATGCTAATCATTTGTTCATCTAGTTGTAGAATTGTTTTATATAACCATTAATGAATATTATATTATGTACCTTTCGGTCCTTTGATTAAGATTAAGAAAACGTTAATGGGCTGTTAAATTTGCTTACAAGGCTATGTTTGGCAAAACTAGCTGTAAGCTGTAAACTGCAAAGCTATTAACATGAGTACAAGTGTTATATATATATATATATATATATATATATATATATATATATATATATATATATATGTATATATATATAGTAGGGATCCAGTAAGAAGTAAATTAAAATAAGAAGTGGTGGGAAGTGATCAAAATCACGCATTTGAGACGCAACGACTTGCATTGGATGCATTTCTATTCATATAGATGCAACATCTTGAGTTTCGAAAGTTAATTTGATGTATAGATGGTGAAAATTGATTTTCATGATTTTGGCACGTGCAAAGGAATAAAAAACAAGAGAAATCATGAAATGCATCTAATATACGTATATGCATCTAATTAAAAGCTAGAAAACACATTATTGTGCCTTATAATGCATCTAAGATTATAGGGAAGCATCTAATTTAGGTCGATGCATCTCGGATTTGCGGTTATAGTTCTTCTTATTCCTTCTTATTTTAAGTAATCTTCTTATTTGATCCTAACTATATATATATATATATATATATATATATATATATATATATATATATATATATATATATATATATATATATATATATATATATTTTAATAAAAGTGTTTAGTAAATTAGCTGTTAAATGTAATTATAAGATGTAAAATGACATAAAAGGACAAATCTATAATTGTAAACAAATATTTGGATGGTATATTAGTAATTTAAATTTTTAACAGCTCATAGACATTTAAAAAGCTTCATGAATCAGCTTTTCATTTTGGAGCTATTTGTTTGAAATAAAAACTTGTAGGTAATGCATCCAAACGAAGCTACTTAATTTATAAGAGATTATTTTGTAACAAAAGGCTAATAGCTCCTCCAAAAAGCTCCTACCAAACAGGCCCATGGTCTTTCTCATATTTTCTTTTTGGTTAATATTGATTTTGAATCCACATTTGAGACGCTTTCGGTATTAAATAGATCAATCATTAATCTGAAAATGACGCGAAAACCGTTTTTATTTATTTATTATTATTATTTTTCTTTAACTTGAAGTCATAGGATAACCTACTTTTTCCGCACTAAAACATGGTTAAAAAACTACTACCTCCGTCTCAAAATTATTGTCCTCTTTTGACTTTTTGAAATCTTATTTTTTCAACTTTAATCTTAAATATTTTCATTTGTGTTATATAATAGTTGTTGTAAAATATATGAATGAATTTGTTTTACAATGTATTTTCCATTGATATAATTTTCAATAAGTATTATGTAACACAAACAAAAATATTAAAGATCAAAGTTGATAAAACATGACTTTAAAAAGTCAAAAGAGGACAATAAATTTGAGACGGAGGGAGTATTTTTTAAAGGATTAATTTCATATATCATTTACTTTCATTATTTATTTCATATCTATATTACTATATAAACCATTTAAGTTGTGGGCTTCACAAAAAATTAAGATAAAAAGCTCCAATCATTGAGTGATATGTGTCACTTCTCTAACTAAAAAATAACAAAAATGGAAGAGCTCTAACAAACTAAAATAAAGAGCTCCAAAAATAGGGTGACACATGTCACTTCTTAACTAATTAATCACTTTTATTTTTAAATTTAAATATCTTTTAATTCGTTTAATTTCTTTATGATCTAATTTCACCGTATTTTTTAAAATTTTTAGTTTTTACATTTTTAGTAGGTTTATTTTATTTTGATTCAAAATTTTATAACTTTAACATTTATTTCAATCAATACAAACTTTATTTATCAAAATCATTTACTTTTGGAAAAGTGTTTGACGGGAAAGAGATTGTGAAGGTCTTTTTATATGCGGGAATAATGATATCACGGGAAAGATACGGAAAACCCAAACAAACACATACAACTAACACATATACATTTGGAGTGTTGTGAAATGAATTCACTAAGCGGGTGGGGAATTGCGAGGAGAGTTGGGTTAGCAATTCATTTACTATATTTATTGCCTCCGCTGTGCGCGGGTATCTAACTATATACTTAAAGTGTAATTATTGGATGCATAATGTAAAATATTTTTAAAGCATGTTTTAATATATATATGAAATTTCAAATTTTACAAATGAAGATATGATATTGCCCATTTATTTATTTTATTTTTATTATTATTTTTTTTGCACATAACATAATACTATATGCTATGTTTAGCAAGTGTAAAAAAATCATCACAACAAAGTTCTCCAGAAAGTACAAGACATTCTCTTTTACAAACTTTAAAACGTATAATAGCATCTAAACGACTTTTAACATAAGTTTGCTCACTGATTACATAAGTACGAATTAAATTCCATAGCAAAATAGTTGTGATCGAATTTACCCACTACACCAATTATGACTTTTCGTGACAGGGAGTTTCTAGCGATGACTAAGTCGTCGCTATAGGTCCACTAAACGACAAAGAACTCAGTTTCATAGCCTCGCCTTTTACCAAAACTGTTAACGTGTCGTCGCTATAGGTTCGCTAGAAGACAAAAACGGCTCATCTTATATCTTTGATCTTGACTTTTAACTATAGTGACGACAAAGTGTCACTATAGGTTTCGAACGATGAATGTATTTTTTGGTCTTGGTGAAACGAAAATTTCCCTCTGAGATGAAAGCTTCCCGTTAAACCTTTTGCGACGACATTTAACATAAGTTCGAACATATAAGTTTGGGGACGATGAGGTTTTTTGGTCTTGATCAAACAAAAATTTCCTTTCAAGCTAGACGAAAGCTTCCTGCCAAAAAAATTCTCCGAAAATGAATAACTCTAATCAAAACGACATTTGACATAAGTTTAAACATACCAAAAAATGTTTTAAAACCACATAATAATGTCTAACATATATTAGATACAAGCAACTCTTCACTTAAGTCATATAGACATTAACCTAAACGTCAAAATCACTATCCAATTACGTTAGAACCAAACGTAGTGCATGTGTGTTGCTAAATGTATCCACAAGCTCAATTACTATCCATTTGTTGATGAAGCAATACATAACTTATAGTCCATGAAAGTGTGCAAATTTTTTTTTTTGGAAGAACAAAATTTACCTCTAATGATAATATATATCTAAACTGTGTTTTACTAGTTTCGACGATAACTGGGATCATGGGACACAAAACCATTAAACTGGACAATGAACTGACCTATGGGTTCGGCTTATTATATATAAAAGATACACAATAATGAACTTGTTTCAAGTTTGAAAAAAGACCAAACTTGGTTCCGGATTGGAACCAGACAGAACCAAACAAAGAAGCGAGAAATTGAACTAAACCAGAACTCGTTTTTATTTAAGGACGAAAAGTGAAATGAACATTTGTCGTGTACCGCTCCAGCTTGGTCCAGTCCTAGTGTTTTACTTTTGTGTGTCTGGACCAATTTGCACACACCCATACAACCACTATCAAGATGCACTGGTGTTGGCATGGGAGTACTACCTTAAAGTCAACTACATGCTACCGGACGGGCTTTGCACACTTGATCCAGACACTATGAAGATGCATTGGTGTCACTCGCATGGGAGTGGTATGATGTTAACTATATATATGCTATATCAATGAATCCGGGCAACAAACAACTATCAAATCTGCTATAAGTATATGCACGTACTCTTACTTCATTACTAACGAGGAATTCAATATATGGAACCTAAATCGTCATTCGGTGGCCAAAGTGGTCAGCAAAAGATACAAGAATGTGAACCTTTCCGGGCTTGAAGGGTATAAACCATATGACACTTTAAAGTGAAAAGCAACGACATGCTACTGTGAAGTTTGACGCAAAATTCAAACATGCATAAGGATGCAAAAAATGGGATAACACTGTCCACCTAAACATGAAGTTATGAACGTCTATTCATGATCAATAGATGGGGTGGTTAGACACAATGCTGTCTTAGCTATATATCACGAAGGGAAATAGCGGAGATATACGAAAGTTTAATCATCATTATATCCATGTCACGACTCACGCGTTTAAGTGCATATGTGTGGTGTTGTACACATCTGACAACGATAGTTTGCAACTTTGCATTGAATAATACTATAAATTAGCCATCAAAGTGAGCAGGATCATACCTTAATCGTAGAATAATAGTGCATTGTGCATATCCGTGCTTGACTACCCTCTAAAGAATAAGTTATCCTTGATCAAAATGTGATGTCCTTCTGTCTCCAACCTTCTTTAATCCCAAACCTTAACAGTAAGATCATTAGATACTGTTGGATCGTAAACTTGATTTAGTCCGAGCCCATATAGTGGAAGCTTCTAGAAAGTCGTAGAATGGTATGGAAGCTTCTAGAACGACAAAGAATAATCCTAGAAAATATCCATAGATATGTCTAGAATATTGTAGCTAAATGTAATAGAAATATCTAGAATTAGGATAAGGATGATGATGTATCAGGAATGATCAAGATGATGTAGGAAGTATCTAGATCGTAGTAGAATATCCATGGAAATATCTCATCTCTAGAACATTCCATTGAGTAGTATAAATAGGTGTTGTGGTGATGTATATGAAAAGAATGAAGCAAATGAAGCAAAGCTTAAGCAATCAATAATATTCCATACCTTTCACAAGTATTCCTCTCTTTCTAAATTTCACTTACAACCTCTTCATCAAATATAAGCCTAAAAGGCCTTCGAGTTTCTAACAAATTGGTATCAGAGCTAGAAGATCACGATGTCAAGCATGATGAACTTGTTCCAATTTCCTCGTCTTACCAAAGACAACTATGGTAGTTGGTGCATTCGAATGAAGGCGTTACTAGGTTCACATGATGTATGGGAGATGGTAGAGAAAGGTGTTGAGAAAGTAGATGATGAAAGTTCCATGAATGCCGCCCAAAGGGTGGAGTTGCAAAAGGCAAGAAAGAATGATCAAAGTGCTCTGACAATCATCTATCAATGTCTTGATGATGCGATGTTTGAGAAAGTTGCAAACGCAACTACTTCCATGGAAGCGTGGGAGATCCTTCAAAATGCTTTCAAAGGAATCGACAAGGTGAAAAAGGTACATCTTCAAACTCTTAGACGAGAGTTCGAAAAACTCCAAATGGAGGAATCCGAAACCATTTCGGATTATTTCACTCGTGTCTTGACCATTTCAAATAAAATGAAGAGAAATGGTGAAAGCTTGAGTGACACAAGGGTGATAGAAAAGATTCTTCGCTCTTTGCCCCCAAGCTTTGATTACATTATCGTGGCCATAGAGGAGTCAAAAGACATAGACTCAATGACCATTGATCAACTCATGGGATCTTTACAAGCCCATGAAGAGAAGTTGAAGAAAAGAAAGGGGAAAGAACCCTTGGAGCAAGCTTTATACTCAAAGGTCTCTTTCAAAGAAAGAGAAAAGAACTTTCTACATGGAAGGACGAGGACGCAGTACTTTTCGAGGTCGTGGTGGTTTCCAAGGCCGAGGACGAGGAAGAGGAAGAGAAGATGTCAACAAAGAAGATGAAAACCAATGGTCTACATATCGAAGAGGTCGTGGGAGAGGCTTTCAATCTCAAAGAGGAGGTAAGCCCCAAATACAATGTTACAACTGTCGTAAATATGGTCATTATGCCAATGAGTGTACTAGCTCAAGACAAGTGGAAGAAAAAGCTAATCTTGTGGAGGTAGAAGACGGAGATGAGCTTACCTTGCTAATGACAAGACATGACGAACAAGAAGAGAGGATAGAGCCATGGCATATAGATTCCGCTGCAAGTAACCATATGACGGGTGAAGAAGATTTGTTCGTGGAAATGGAAGAAAGTAAAGGTAACGTCACCTTTGGAGACGAATCAAAGGCACCGGTGAAAGGAAAAGGTAAGATACTTATCCGAGCTAAAGATGGAAGTCACCAATATATTTCGGACGTATACAATGTGCCCAATCTTAAAAGTAATATTTTAAGCGTGGGACAACTTTTAGAGAAAAATTACGATATTCATTTCAAGGATCGTAGTGCTACAATAAGGAATCCCGAAGGAAAGCTCATAGCAAAAGTGCCTATGACCAAACACCGAATGTTCCTTCTAAACATTCAACATGATGAAGCTAAGTTCTTAAAGAGTTGTTTGAAGGATCATTCGTGGCTTTGGCACATGAGATACGGGCACTTAAACTTTGGTGACTTAAAGTTATTATCCTCAAAGGGAATGGTGAAAGGGTTAGATCAAATTGATCATCCCAATCAGCTGTGTGAAGGATGCCTTCTTGGGAAGCATGCTAGGAGTTCGTTCCCGAAAGAAGCGACATCAAGAGCTAAGGAGCCTTTACATCTAATTCACACGGATTTGTGTGGTCCCATTACTCCACCCTCTTATATTAAGAATCTTTACTTTATGCTCTTTATTGATGACTTTTCAAGAAAAACTTGGGTATATTTTCTAAAAGAAAAATCCCAAGCTTTTGAAACTTTTAAAACATTTAAAACTATGGTTGAAAAAGAGAAAGGTTTAAAAATTAAATCAATGAGATCCGATAGAAGTGGAGAATTTTTATCAAAAGAATTTAACAAATTTTGTGAGGATAATGGGATCCGGAGATTTCTAACGGCTCCTTACTCCCCACAACAAAATGGAGTGGTTGAGAGAAAGAATAGAACCATTCTCAATATGGTCCGAAGCATGTTGAAAAGTAAGAAGATGCCAAAAGAGTTTTGGGCCGAGGCGGTTGATTGTGCAGTATATATATTGAACCGGTGTCCGTCAAAGAGTTTAGATAACAAGACTCCACAAGAAGCATGCTATGGGATGAAGCCTACCGTCTCTCACCTAAGGGTATTCGGAAGCATAGCATATGTCCACGTTCCCAGCCAAAGGCGATTAAAGCTTGATGATAGAAGTGAGAAGCATGTGTTTGTTGGCTACGACAAGCAGTCGAAAGGTTATAAGCTC
Source organism: Chrysanthemum makinoi (assembly GCA_910596185.1). Lineage (NCBI taxonomy): Eukaryota > Viridiplantae > Streptophyta > Magnoliopsida > Asterales > Asteraceae > Chrysanthemum > Chrysanthemum makinoi. The sequence goes on from OU343221.1 coordinate 327,357,221, forward strand.
TATAATCCAATCACAAGGAAGGTGGTAGTGAGTAGAGACGTGGATTTCGATGAAGAAGAGACATGGGATTGGAGCATCAAGGAAAATGAAAGGTATGACTTTCTTCCTATAACTGATGAAGAAGAGACGGGTGAATCAAGTGAAGAAGTCCAACAACCTCAAAGTCTAACTCCAACCCAAGAATCACCTTCAAGTTCAAGAGAAGGAGAACCGAAGACAAGAAGTTTGCAGGAGCTCTACGAGGTAACTGACGAAATACCCCTTACTTGTTTATACATTGATTGTGAACCTTTTGTTTTTGAGGAGGCTATGAAAAGCAAGAAATGGAGACAAGCCATGGACGAGGAGATAAAGTCAATAGTGAAGAATGATACGTGGGAATTGACGACCCTTCCGAAAGGCCAAAAGGCTATTGGAGTCAAGTGGGTATACAAGACCAAGAAAAACGCCAAAGGCGAAGTGGAAAAGTACAAGGAAAGACTTGTGGCAAAAGGTTACAAGCAGAAGCATGGTATCGACTACGAAGAGGTATTTGCTCCTGTTGCTCGCTTAGAAACTATTAGAATGATTATTGCTATTGCTGCTCAATATAGGTGGAAAATCCACCAAATGGATGTAAAGTCTGCATTTCTAAATGGACTTCTTGAAGAAGAAGTTTATTGGAGCAACCAGAGGGATATGTTGCCAAATGGCAAGAAGGTAAAGTGCTAAGGTTGAAGAAGGCCTTATATGGTCTAAAGCAGGCACCACGTGCTTGGAATACTAGAATTGACAAGTATTTCCAAGAACATGGTTTTACTAAATGCCTAAGTGAATATGCACTTTACGTGAAATTTGAAAATGGAAGTATACTTTGCTCTGCTTGCATGCGTGGATGATTTGATCTTTATAGGAAACTCTCAGAGTATGATTGATGAGCTCAAGAAGTCAATGACGAAAGAGTTCGAGATGACAGACATAGGACTTATGTCTTATTATCTTGGCATTGAGGTGAAGCAGACGGATGATGGAATTTTCATAAGTCAAGAAGGATATGCCAAGGAGATATTAAAGAAGTTCGGCATGGATAAGTGCAATCCCGTAGGCACCCCCATAGAACATAAGGCAAAGCCTTCTAAGCATGACGGAGGAGAAGAGGTAGATTCAACTCAATTCAAGAGTCTCGTTGGAAGTTTGCGCTATTTGACATGTACAAGACCTGACATACTCTTAGCGGTTGGTTTAATTAGTCGTTTCATGGAAGAGCCTACGACAAAGCATTTGGAGATTGCAAAGAGGATCCTCCATTATATCAAAGGTACCGTAGACTACGGAATGTCTTATTCAACAAGTGAAGACTTCAAGCTGGTTGGATATAGCGACAGTGACTGGGCTGGAGACAAAGACGATGGAAGAAGTACAACAGGATTCATATTCTTCCTAGGTAACAATGCTTTTACATGGTCTTCAAAGAAGCAACCTATTGTTACTTTGTCTAGTTGTGAAGCGGAGTACGTAGCTGCAACATCATGTGTATGTCACGCAATTTGGCTTAGAAGTATGCTAAAGGAGCTACACATGGAACAAGAAGATGCGACGGAGATCTATGTGGATAACAAGTCGGCCATTGACTTAGCTAAAAATCCAGTATATCATGATCGAAGTAAGCATATCAACACTCGTTATCACTTTATTCGAGAGTGCATTGCAAGGAAAGATGTCCAAGTGATACATACGAGGTCCGAAAAACAAGTTGCAGATATCCTCACCAAGCCGATCAACGAGAAAGATTTTTCAAGACAACGAATGATACTTGGAGTCGGTAAATCAAGTTTAAAGGGGGGTGTTGGATCGTAAACTTGATTTAGTCCGAGCCCATATAGTGGAAGCTTCTAGAAAGTCATAGAATGGTATGGAAGCTTCTAGAACGACAAAGAATAATCCTAGAAAATATCCATAGATATGTCTAGAATATTGTAGCTAAATGTAATAGAAATATCTAGAATTAGGATAAGGATGATGATGTATTAGGAATGATCAAGATGATGTAGGAAGTATCTAGATCGTAGTAGAATATCCAAGGAAATATCTCATCTCTAGAACATTCCATTGAGTAATATAAATAGGTGTTGTGGTGATGCATATGAAAAGAATGAAGCAAATGAAGCAAAACTTAAGCAATCAATAATATTCCATACCTTTCACAAGTATTCCTCTCTTCCTAAATTTCATTTACAACCTCTTCATCAAATATAAGCCTAAAAGGCCTTCGAGTTTCTAACAGATACACTAACGAAAAAAGTCTGGTCCGTTGAAACGGCAGAATCATTGACAGCAAAACAATGTTCCTGGAGGTGTTCAACCAAAACACCACGAGGCCAAATGACTGCTTACCAGTAGCTAGTGGGTGACCGAGAAGTTCATGTTGCCTATCAGGCTACGTCTTCACTGGATCCAACTCTCCAACTCTTTCTAATATCCCTGAAGTTTTGTTAACATGTGATAAAATCCATGTCTTGACATCCGGAGTTTTAGACATGTATAATGTAAGTACTTTTGGTGTGGATGAAGGCGATTCAAATACCAAATTCGACCATTTATTATGCCGATTTTGTTGTTAGATCTTGTAGTGTCTAACGTATTTAAAGGTTCATCGAAAACATTACGAGTGTGAGAGGATTTGAACACTTGGATATCTTAATGTGCGACGTTGGACTAGTTGAACGAAAAAACGATGGTTGGTTTAGATGGGGCGTATGTTTGATTGAAATAAGTGTTACTTACCGGGTGTGTATTTACGGTTGATTTCTGTACTGTGCTGTTTTCCATTTAAAGCATAACATCTCCTGATAGTGTCACCTTTAAAGAATTTCATAACTTATGGTTTGTTTGATTAACAATTACGTTGTAGCGATAAGACTAATTCATTAGTTTATGTAACTTTAAATAGTATATTACTACTCAAGAACTTTCATAACAAACACTATGTTAATAATCTTTCTAAATATAAAGTTTTGGTTGTTTATTAAGAAAACATTTTACACCTTAAAAGATGAACTTAAATTACAATTCCGTATTAGAAAAATTCATGACTTTGTATTAATTTTCAATCTTGATGTAAGAGAGCGCTATATCTTAATTTGTTTAGCGCTTTTCACAACTCTATTGAAAACATAACACTAATCCGAACTCATTTGTTTGATAAACCATGTGGTATATTACCTAGTAATATTTGTTTTCAGTGTCCTATGTGGGATTGAATGTTGAAAGGGTGTTCATCTAAAAAACTAAACACTATCTAAATTCATCATTAACTTATATATGATTCTGGAATCCGCACCAGAGTATAACGATCCATATAGCATGAAGAACCTTTCGTGTATAATTAAATACAGGTTACAAAATCTTTTCGTATAACACTTATATATTTCATAACATAACTCACAAATAGAAATTTCTTAAGATTAAATAACACAAAAACAGGATGTACCATTATAGTAATCATATCATATAACTTATCGATGCTGCTATATTAGAAAGACAAGGTTTGAAACTAAAACGCCAACCATTTTGTTTTCAGCAAGACTGAGCAAAGGGGTGTGCTCAAACGGTCATAAAGATTGTTAAAGAAGTACTCCCTCAACAAGTATGCATCTTTATATGTTGGGAGGCGATACTGTAACATATTCCTCTTATTTTGACAAGTAGAAGATAACTTGTAGGAAAAACAGCGATCGCATGAACTAGTTTATGTGCCTTCATCGACTTAGGTCCTAGACACCAAAACACAATGAAAAAATACGTGTGGGAACACAATATACAACTATACAAGCATCATACAATGACATGACTGATTATTAGACCAATTCACTATTCAATGATCTCTGATAAGGATTGGAACATAAAATAACCTAACTATAAAATGAATTGAAGTCGATAGAACATTAGGAAGTCATCTTTAGAGTTCTACAGAGGCTAAAGAAAGTCTCACCATTTTCTAAGTAACTGAAACATAAAGACGAAAAATTTCTTGGGATGATAAGCGAAAAACAATTATCAACAAAAGTCAAGAAAGTATAAGAGCTAGTGAAAAAAGGTAAAAAAATTGTCATCATTATCCCCTAAAGTGAGATTAGACACATTCAAAGAATACTTAAGCTATTTTAGGTATAAATCCTAGTCAGAGATCATTTGGACACTGATGCTCATAGAGGGAACATAAGATGACAATAAAAACATCAAAATATTTCTATTCATTTTCAAGTCTATAACGAAATTTTCATCATGTTTACACTAAATAGACTTCATAAACCACCCTTTTTCGGAACTTTTATTAAGTACTAAGTTATTGTAAGTCATATTCGGATAATGAAGCTTGGTTGTTCTTGCTATTTTATGGCCATTGATAAATGGATTCAATGTGTTATAAGGTGTTATGTTAGGATTTCATGCATATGTGCATATGTGCATGGTCTTATAATTTGAGGATCTTTAAGAAAATGTGGAATATCTAATTAATACCATGAAACAACTAAAAAGATATTAGTACCTTATAATATCTTATACAGATTTAGACTAAGAAAAATATCCTATAAACCAGGTTTCCAAAATATATTACCTTCCATCAATTATATCCTAACCCTAGTTTTTGGTATAGAGAGACTATGACTGAGACACGCCGTCGTCACCGAAAACACATCAGAACAACAGAGATTCCACAAGAGGTTATATTTTACAACATACTTCCAAGGCTTCCGGAAAAATCGCTGATCCGTTTTTTGAGTGTTTCCAAACAATGGCACTCTTTCTTAAAGTCACCTGTGTTTGCCAACATGCATCTCAACCATGTAACCAACGATGCTCATCAAAACCGTTACAAAATTCTCGTGATATATAAATACATACGACTTGGTTTCAGCAACAGGGATTGTGAAACACTTAAACCTGGTCTCCGCCACCGCCGCCCTTTGCCATTTAAATTAAGTTATGGACAAGATATACATATCAAATCATCTTCTAACGGACTTGTAATGGTAGTCCTAAAGAAGAGAATCCTTGATGGGTTCTTGGATCTAATTTTATGGAATCCCTTGACGGGTGACTATAAGACCTTGTCAAAAAGTGGTTCAAACTTAGACTGTCATTATAACGCCCCATTTGAGTTGTATTACAACTCTTCTGAAGAAGACTACAGGATTCTACATATAACCAGCCACAATGATGTCCACATATACTCATTGAAATCAGACTCATGGAGAAAAATCAATTCGAAATACGCATTTGAATGTATTCCCGACTTGACTCGATGGGGTTGGTCCGCAAGTACTTGTTGGAAAGGAAATCTTTATTTTACGAAACTTGTCAGCACTTATTATTCAACTATAAGGTTTGACACTAAGACTGAGAAGTTCACCGAGGTAAAAACTCCCTTCCGCCAAGACAACAACTGGTGTTCCAGACTCACCGTTCAAAGAGGCTGTTTACACATGTGTGTGCAGGAGTCTAGCCACATGCGGAGAAATCCTCAGCTCCGTACTATGTTATATAGTATGAATGTAAATGGAGTTTGGAATAAGGTGTCAAGTACTTACACACAGGAGAATATTGATCCACTGCATTTGATGAAGGACGGGCATTGGCTCATGAAGTCCAAACGCAACTGCTATAAAATTTATAAACTAGACCTGGAGAACAAGCATAGCGAAAGCGGGTATTTATATAACCTCTGTGGTTGTGTAGAAGAGAAATACATTGAGACATTTGTGTCACCCAATCATTATATGAACTGAAAAGCACTTAATATCATCATCGGCAACTATAGTAATTGTTATTTCTATATTAGGTATTTGAATTACAACATGTTGGTTAGTTTTGTGTGGTTACATTTATACAATGTACATTATATCAAAGCAATTTAAAGTTTTGCGTGGTTACATACGAAAGGTGCCGTTATATTTGGTAATGATCTGAAGCTTTGCAATATTGCTATAGATTTCTATACACAATGTGTAAATGCTGATAATTTGGATCTTTCTGTCCTATAACAGGAATAGTGTATCCTCCGTTGTTAGTACTAAACAAGGTTAACATCTGATATTTTAGTAAATTGGGTCGATAGACGTAAGGCTCGCAAGGGTCGCCAAAACACAGTTTCATCTACATGATATACATTGGAAGCATTACAAACGATCTTCAGAATATTTTTCAATAGGTCTTTTTTGTGCATCACTAGTGTAAAATAAAACCCTTATTTTTCTTTGAATTTGAGGTTTATTATGCATGTTATGTAACTCAAATAAGTTAGTGTTAAATATAAGCTTTATCAACTTAAAGGACTAATAGTGGTGTTTCTCTAAAGTTAGAGGTCTGATGTTGTGCCCGTGTTATAACTTCAAGGGAGTAAAGTGCATCTTTGATAATCAAGAGTATTTAAGCTGGTCTTCTCATTATCTCTCCTCACAATCTCATATTATCAGTGTGTGAAATATTGTGTATCTCTCTAAAAGTTCTGGTGATTGATTAGTTGTGAGGAAACCCTTCAGTTGTTTTTTGTATTTCTTCAGTTTCTGTATTGTAAACGATATTTGCTATATTAGCAATTGATTCATATAATAAAAGAGTGAGCCAAGGGGAGGTTGGCTGGGTTCATTCTAAATCTGTTTTACAAGTGAATTAGCTTTGGTTTATATGTTTTTTACATGGTATCAGAGACAGGTTGCTCTATACCAAAGCTTGAAAACGTTTTTTGAAAATTAGGGTTTCCTTCATTTTTTGGGGGTTCTTGATCTATTGTTTAGATCTTGTTGTTTTGGGGATTATTCCTGTGGTTTTGTGTTTGGATTAATTAGATCTGGAGAGTAATTTGTATTTCTCAAAAATTAGGGTTTCTAATTTTTGGGGGTTTTTTCGATTCTGTTGATTACTGGTTCAATTGATAACAGATCTTGTGATCTTGTTATTCAATTGAGTCTCGGAGTATTGTTTCTTGTTTTAATTAGGGTTTTCTGTATCAAACCCTAATTCAGGTTGTATTATTGATTTTCATTGTGTTCCTGTTTATGTTTCTTGTTGTTACTTGGTTATTGGTTGTGTTTATTTCAGTTTCTCTTATTCTTGGTTTATTTTCTTGTTCTCAGGCGTTTGTTTCCGCTGCATTGATTTCTCTGTTAGATCTTCTTGATCTGGTTGGAAGCTTGCGTGGTTGTAACACCTCTCAAGCCTTTTCTTTAGATTTTTTTCTGTTAAGTTTTTTGGTTAGGTTGTTTGGAGGTTGAGTAGTTTAAGGGATTGTTTGTTGGAGTTGTTGAGATTGTTTGGTGGTTATTTGTGATTGAGGAGTTACAAGGTGTTGTTGTTTTTTAGTTTATTTCTAGTTCTTGCTTGTGCTTTTATTTTTCTATTGTTTGATCATCATGGTTGATGGTCCTGATGATAGGGGCAAGGGCCCAGAAGGGGGTAGTAGTGAGTTAAAACTTGATATATATGACCCGTTATACTTGCACCCACAAGACATTGGTGCTCAGTTGATTACCTTCAAACTTGAAGGGACTGAGAACTATAAGGTCTGGTCTGCTGCTGTGCAGTTGGCTTTACATACTAGAAATAAGCTTGGGTTTATTAATGGGAAATGTATTAGAGATACCACTGATGTTCTTCGTCAGACTCAGTGGGATAGATGTAACTCTGTTGTGTTATCTTGGATTCTTGGTTGTATTTCACAAGACCTCTATAAAGGTCAAGTGTTTTCTGTTAATGCTAAGTCTGTTTGGGATGAGTTAAATGAGACATACAATAAGGAAGATGGTTCTGTGATTTATAACTTGCATCATAAAATTCACACTCTAACTCAGTCCGGTATGAGTTTATCTGAATACTATCATGAATTTAATGCTTTGTGGAGGCAGTTTGACTCTCTTGTTGATCTGCCTGCATGTGTTTGTGACACTGCTCCCACTCTGAAAAAGCATTCAGACCTTTTAAGGCTAATGCAATTTCTTATGGGTTTAGATGATGGGTTCAGTTCTGTGAGAAGCCTTATTCTTACTCTTGATCCTTTGCCGATGTTAAGTCTGCTTTTGCTACTTTGTCTAGAGATGAATCTCACAGGAATAGTAATGTGACTAATAAAACTGTTAAAAATGGTGCTGCAGCCTTTGCAGCTAAGCCTAATAATGCCAATTCTCAAAACAATAACTGGACCTCTAATAGAAATAATAATAATAACAATAGAAGGTTTGGCAGGGTGTCTAATCTTGTCTGTAAACATTGTAATATGACTGGTCACACTATTGATAGATGTTTTGAGTTGGTTGGATATCCTTCTGGTTTTGTTAAAAAAAGAAATGTGAATCAAAATAGTGCTAATAATGTGACTGATACTAGTAAAAGTAATACTCATACTCTTACTAGTGATCAGTATCAGAGATTAATGAATTTACTCAGTAGTACAGGTGATGCTAGCAAGTCTCATGCTAGTGTTGCAGGATTTAACTCAAAAGTTCCTGATGGGGACTGGTAGTGAGAGAGGTGGTCTTTACTTTCTTGATGAAGGTAAGAGAGTTAGTAATAGTAACATTAAGAGTTGTGTCTTATCTAATTGTATGTGGCATAACAGACTTGGACATCCCTCTGACCAAGTCTTAACTGTGCTTAAAAATAGAATTAGTGATATTAAAACTACCAGTTCTAGTCCTTGTGATATTTGTCATAAAGCTAAACAAGTTAGAGAGTCTTTTCCTCTAAGTGATCATAAGTCTAAATTTCTGGGTGATGTAGTTCATCTGGATGTGTGGGGTCCTTATAGAGTGACTAGCAGGGATGGTTATAAATATTTTTTGACTGTTGTTGATGATTACACCAGGGCTGTGTGGGTATTTCTTATAAAAAATAAAGGTGAAGTTTATGATAATATTGTTAACTTTGTTAATCTCATTAAAACTCAATTTGAAAAAACTGTTAAAGTTTTTAGAAGTGATAATGGCACTGAATTTGTAAACAAAAGATTGGACAGTTTTTTTCTTAATAATGGGATACTTCATCAAACTTCTTGTCCTTACACACCCCAACAAAATGGTGTTGTTGAAAGAAAACATAGACACTTGTTAAATACTGCTAGAGCCCTCATGTTTCAGGGGGGGTTACCTTTGAACATGTGGTCTGAGTCAATTCTAACTGCTACATATTTGATTAACAGGTTACCTACTGCTGTGTTATCTGGAAAAAGTCCTTATGAAATGGTTTATAAAGTTGTGCCCAATTTGTCAAATTTAAGGTGCTTTGGTTGCTTATGTTTTTCAACTGTGTTGAATGAATCTGATAAGTTTAGTTCTAGATCAGACAAATGTGTGTTTGTTGGATATGCTTTTGATAAAAAAGGATATAAATTGTTTAATCTTGAACAAAAGAAGTTTATTTTTTCTAGAGATGTAAAGTTTTATGAAACAGTGTTTCCTTTTAAAAATAATTCTTTTTCTAAAGATTTTGTGTTTGAAGAACACAACTTGAATAATCTCAATTTTTATGATCAACATAATGAGAGCAGCCAAAGTAATCTTGAATCTGATGAGCCCTATGATGAAAATAGAGATAGTGCAGACAATAGTGATAAGTCTGTGTCAGATAATGATACTCCTAGTGTCAGCACTGTAGATAAAACTACTCTAGAAAACATTCCTAACTCTGATGCAGCAGAGGCTGCAGAAAATGCAGGAACTGCTGGTACAGAAAGTGAGAATCTCTTAGGTAGTTCATCTAGTAGGAAGGACACTAAGTCTAAGTATACAACTGAAACACTTGTTTCTGAAGGTATACAGAGTATTATTAATGAAGATGAAAGTTATGAATCTGAGGGTGAAGATTTAAATTTGTTTGGGCAAATATTTGAGTCTCCTGAACCAGCAGTAGGTCAAACTGTTAGGAGAACTAGTAGGATGACTGCTTTACCATCTAAATATAAAGATTATGTGTTGGATAAAAAACATAAGTATAGCATTGATAAACTTGTCAATTATTCTAGTCTGAATATAGAAAATTTTGTTTTTATATCATGCTTGAATAAAATTCATGAACCTACTACTTATGAGGAAGCTATTAAGGATGTTAGATGGATAGAAGCAATGAATAAAGAGATAGAAGCTTTAAATAGAAATGGAACTTGGGAAGTTGTTGAGTTACCTGTTGGCAGAAAAGCCATTGGGTATAAGTGGATTTTTAAAGTAAAGTATAAAGCTAATGGTGAGGTTGAAAGATTTAAGGCAAGACTTGTTGCTAAAGGGTATAATCAGAGAGAGGGAATAGATTATGATGAGACTTTTTCACCTGTAGTGAAAATTGTCACCATCAGATGTGTTCTTAGTATTGCAGTTAGTAATAAGTGGTCTTTATTTCAACTTGACATTAACAATGCTTTTTTATATGGTGATTTAGAAGAGGATGTTTATATGTTCTTACCAGAAGGGTTTTCTGATAAGGATGATAAAAGGGTGTGCAAGTTAATCAAGTCTTTGTATGGTTTAAAACAGGCTCCTAGAAAGTGGAATGAAAAACTTACTTCAGTTCTTAAAGAAAATGAGTTTGTTCAAAGTCCAAATGATTTTTCTATGTTTGTCAAACATAAGAAAGATGTGTTGTTAGTTCTTTTAGTATATGTTGATGATATAATAATCACTGGAAACAATGTTGATGAGATTGAAAAGTTCAAAAAGTTTTTGAGTTCTAAATTTTTAATAAAAGATTTGGGTAAACTTAAATATTTTTTGGGAATTGAAGTTTTGGATATAGACAATGGTTTATGTTTAACTCAGAGGAAATATTGTACTGAATTGCTAAATGAGTTTGGTATGTTGGGTTGTAAACCTTGTAGCACACCTATTGAAGTTAATCCTGATAATAAGAAACAAATTTCCAAATTTGGTGATGATGAGCCTTTATCTGGTATTACTCATTATCAAAAGTTGGTTGGGAAACTAATATATCTGACTTTAACCAGACCAGATATTTCATATGCTGTGCATTGCTTAAGTCAGGTAATGCATAAACCTATGAAGTCTCATTTAAGGCTTGCATTCAGAGTTTTGAGGTATCTTAAGAATGAGCCTGGTCTAGGAATTACTTTTGTGAATGGTTGTGATGTTGGATTGAAAGTTTTTGTTGATTCAGATTGGGCTAAATGCAAAGTAACTAGAAGGTCAGTCTTGGTTATTCGTGTTTTGGGAAACAACTTGGTTTCCTGGAAAAGCAAGAAACAAGCTGTTTTGGCAAGGTCCTCTACTGAGGCTGAGTTCAGAGCCATGTGTAATGTGTGTTGTGAAGTTATGTGGATTGCTAAAGTGTTAGCAGATCTGCATGTTGATGTTAAGTTACCTATTGAAATGTGGTGTGATAATAGTTCTGCTATGCAAATAGCAGTTAATCCTGTGCTACATGAAAGAAGTAAACATTTTGAAATTGATCTCTATTTTCTAAGAGAAAAAGTTGCTTCTGGTTTCTTGAAGCCTAAGAAAATCAAGTCTGAGGATAACATTGCTGATATATTTACTAAGGGACTTGGTATTTCTGATCATAACATGTTTTGCAAAAGTCTTGGGTTGTTAAATGTTTTTGCAGGTACTAAATCCAGTACAGAGGTGCAGAAAGGCTAATCTTATGGGGGAGTGCAGCTTGGCTAGTGTTGATAAAGAAGTGCAGAGTGGCTAAAGCTTATGGGGGAGTGTTAAATATAAGCTTTATCAACTTAAAGGACTAATAGTGGTGTTTCTCTAAAGTTAGAGGTCTGATGTTGTGCCCGTGTTATAACTTCAAGGGAGTAAAGTGCATCTTTGATAATCAAGAGTATTTAAGCTGGTCTTCTCATTATCTCTCCTCACAATCTCATATTATCAGTGTGTGAAATATTGTGTATCTCTCTAAAAGTTCTGGTGATTGATTAGTTGTGAGGAAACCCTTCAGTTGTTTTTTGTATTTCTTCAGTTTCTGTATTGTAAACGATACTTGCTATATTAGCAATTGATTCATATAACAAAAGAGTGAGCCAAGGGGAGGTTGGCTGGGTTCATTCTAAATCTGTTTTACAAGTGAATTAGCTTTGGTTTATATGTTTTTTACAGTTAGTCTAGGTGAAATTGAATATTCTCAAAAGAGATTAACCATTTAAGCTGGGTTCGTAATAGGAAAAATGACTTAAGCAACACCATAGTCGCAACTAGTAAAGTACTTGCATGCATGAAACAACGTTCGTGTATACTTAAAAGAGGAGATACGGTTAGGCTTGATTCGAGCATTCGGATTTGCAGACAGGCCATACTTTCTTCATCACCAACCACTTCTTGATGCAGTCTACATGATAATTATGTCCACATTTCTTCATTCTTCCAACCTTTTCTTCGTTCTTGTACTCTTCAAGGCAGATAGGACAAGAAGATTCCGAAGAAGCTTCCTTGTGAATTCGGTCAATGGAGCAGCAGACTTGTTCACTTAGGCACTCAAACATCCCTTCCTCAGACAAACCAGTGCTCACATTACCTATCCGTTCCTCAAGAGCAAGCAATTCCTCGTAACTCATGTCGGCAATGTCTAGTCTCATATCTTGAAACTGATCCGGAAAGTTCATGGAGTATTGATCAGCAGTCAAGGTCTCATGTTCCAGTAGGATTAGTTTTGCTATTGCTAAAGGTGTGGGAGCCCAGATTGTTTCGAGGCTCCCCACTAATTTCTTGTAATCCACTGGTTTGTTTCTAATGAAAGTGATGTATAATAATAATAATAATAATAATAATAATAATAATAATAATAATAATAATAATAATAATAATAATAATAATAATAATAATAATAATAATAATAATAATAAAAATAATAATAATAATAATAATAATAATAATAATTAGGGTTAATATACAAAAAAGTTACTAAACTTTCAAAAAAATTTGTCCTAAGTCACTAATGTTTATCTTCTGTCATCTAGGTTACTATACTTCACGGGTTTTTCACATATGTTACTAAACTTTTTTATATGTGCCACCCTAGTCACTACATGGAAGGGCAACCGGTTGTGGCACACTTTTTCAATATATGTGTCACCCAAGTCACTAAACTTTGCGAAAAATTTGTCTTAAGTCACTAATGTTTCATTCCTGTCATCTAAGGTACTAAACTTTGCGAACAATTTGTCCTAAGTCACTGATGAAAAATTTGTCCTTAGTCACGAGTTGTGGCACATGTTACTGAATCTTTAAAATTATACGTTTTTATTCATTTTCATTCGTTTTTATACGTTTTTATTCATTTTCATTCGTTTTTATACGTTTTTGTTTGTTTTCTTACGTTTTTGTCCGTTTTTATACGTTTTTATACGTTTTCATCCGTTTTTGTCCCATTTTTTACGTCTGTTTTTATACGTTTTTATGTTTTCATCCGTTTTATACGTTTTTGTCTGTTTTTATATGGTTTTGTACATTTTTATACATTTTTATTCGTTTTCATCCGTTTTTATATGTTTTCATCCGTTTTTATACGTTTTCGTCTAATTTTCTTACGTTTTCGCCTATTTTCTTATGTTTTCAAACATAAAAAAGGGACGAAAACGAATGAAACATAGAAAAACGGGCAAAAACATAAGAAAAATGGACGAAAACGCAAAAAAACGGATGAAAACGAATAAAAACGTATAAAAATTGTACAAAACCATATAAAAACGGACAAAAACGGATGAAAACATAAAAACGTATAAAAATGGACGTAAAAAATGGGACAAAAACGGACGAAAACGTATAAAAACGGACAAAAACGTAAGAAAACAAACAAAAACGTATAAAAACGAATGAAAATGAATAAATTTTTTTAAAAGGTGTATAAAATCGTATAATTTTAAAGGTTCAGTAACATGTGCCACAACTCGTGACTTAGGAAAAAATTTTCATTAGTGACTTAGGACAAATTTTTCGCAAAGTTTAGTACCTTAGATGACAGGAATGAAACATTAGTGACTTAAGACCAATTTTTCGCAAAGTTTAGTGACCTAGATAACATGTGTCACAACTTGGTGTGTGTACACGTCAGACAAAATACCGGTAAAAAAAGGTTGGGTGTCCAAGATAACCGGTTACGTAAAGTATAGTAACCTAGATGACAGAAGATAAACATTAGTGACTTAGGACAAATTTTTTTGAAAGTTTAGTAACTTTTTTGTATATTAACCCTAATAATTAATACATAATTATTATATTGTAACATATCTAAACATATAATAAAAAGTTGATCAAATATTTAAACAAGTTACTACCTTGAGCATAGAGTTGCCATTAATGTCTAGTTCTTTTTCCAACAAGCAAGTTAAAAAAAATCCATTATATGATCAAAAAATGTTGTTTAAGAGTATACCAATGCACCTATACTTGCTCGTTTAACATGATACGTATACCAATGCACCTATACTTACTCGTTTAACATGATACGTATACCAATGCACCTATACTCGCTCGTTTAACATGATACGTATACCAATGCACCTATACTTGCTCGTTTAACATGATACGTACACCATAGCACCTATACTCGCTCGTTTAACATGATATGTATACCAATGCACCTATACTCGCTCGTTTAACATAATACGTATACCAATGCACCTATACTTGCTCGTTTAACATGATCGCATACACCATATCACCTATACTCGCTTTCGTTTAACATGATACATAAACCAATGCACCTATACTCGCTCGTTTAACATGATACGTATACCAATGCACCTATACTTGCTCGTTTAACATGATACGTACACCATAGCACCTATACTCGCTCGTTTAACATGATATGTATACCAATGCACCTATACTCGCTCGTTTAACATAATACGTATACCAATGCACCTATACTTGCTCGTTTAACATGATACGTTTAACATGGAAAGATGGAGTCATGACTAAGGATGCTGTTACAGGCACCGAATTTTGTATGAAAGCAGCGCTTTTATGGACTATCAATGACTTTCCCGCTCGAAGTAGTTTGTCTGGGTGGAGTGGGCAAGGTTACATGGCATGTCCGACATGTAATGTAGACACTCGGCTATGGCGTGTTAAACAAAACCGCTTATGTTGGTCACAGAAGATTCTTAAGCATGAACAATAAATGGCGGAAGAACAGAAGGGCATTCTATACAGAGGTAGATAATACAGACCCTCCTAGAAAATTTACCAGTGATGACATCTTGGATCAACTAAGAAGATTACCTAAACGTGTCTGGGAAACATCCAAGATATGGGGGTGCGAAAAACGCGTGATCAAGATCGCGAATTGAATTGGACAAAAAATCTGTTTTCTACGAGCTAGAGTATTGGTCTTTTCTTACACTAAAACACAATTTATATGTCATGCATATCCAAAAAAATGTGTGTGAGAGTGTGTTGGGTACTTTGTTAATGAATGACAAATCAAAAGACACCAACAAGGCAAGACAAGACTTACAAAATTTGAATATTCGTACTGACTTGTGGCTCGTCAACAAAGGAAACGGGAAGTGCTCTAAGCCTTATCCTACTTACTCTTTCACAACCGAAGAAAGAAAACTTTTTTGTCAATTCATTAAAGGTGCGCGTTTTATTTGAAAATTTCTTTGTTCGAATTAATTCACGTATTCATTTCGACAACTTATTCTAATATCCTGATTTTTTTTCTTAATTCATCAAAGGTGTTAAACTACCTGATGGGTTTGGATCTAACTTCAAGCATAAAGTGACCGACAACAATAGCAACATAACAGGCTTGAAGGCTCATGACTGTCACATAATGATGCAACGGTTGCTTCTGCTGGACTTCAAAATTACTTGAAGGACCAAACCACCGCAACACCAATAATCGAGCTTTGTTCATTCTTCAAACAAATATGCTCTCGAACTTTGATGGTGGATGACATGTTGAAAGCTAGAGCACAACTGATCAATATTTTGTGCAGTTTCGAGCAAATAAATCCTCCGGCTTTTTGACATTATGATTCACTTGGTTATTCATCTACCAGAAGAGGCTATTGAAGGCGGTCCTGTTTACATGAGGTGGATGTATCCATTTGAAAGATACATGAAAAATCTCAAAAATTATGTCAGAAATAAAGCCAAGCCTGAAGGTTCAATAGCGGAGGGTTATATTGCAGATGAAGCATTAACTTTCTGTTCGCATTATTTTCGGGGTGTTGAGACGAGATTTAATCATCCTGACCAGAATGAGGACGGTCCAAGGCCAACAAGTCGATTTGAGGTGTTTCGATCAGTCTGCAAAAGAATGGTAAACAATCATTAGTTCGGTTTAAAGCAGACACAATGAAGCAAGTAGTATGGTGCGTACTACACAACAGATCATGAAATCGAACCGTACATGAACGCGTACAAGAGTGCGCGTTTTATTTCAAAATTTGTTTCACGTAAGTTGTTATTCGACGACTTATTCTAATATCATGAACATTTACAGGGCATTTCTGGCGAGAGACTTGGAAGAAAGGTTTCCTCGCTGGTTTGAGATGAAGGTAGACTTATTGTATGTATTACCCTGTAAAAATAACGACTATTACTCATATCTATCTATTCTTAACTTTTTCATAGATTCGTGAATTAAAAGTACAGAAGGACCTAAGTTGTACCGCCGAGTTATTCGCTTTGGCTTGTGGACCATCATGTACTGCGGTCTCGATCAACTCTTGCGTAGTCAGCGGTGTGAAGTTTCTGTACGAACGTGATTTACGTTGTTCAACTCAAAACAGCGGAATTTCAACTCCTAACCCTGATGGAGGAATGCATTATGGCCAGCTTGAAGAAATTCTCGAGTTTTCATATATTTCATTCAATGTTGTCTTTGTTCAAAGTCAAATGGTTCGACACTAATAACAGTAATCGCCTAAAACGCTGTACCTATAGAAACAACATTACACAAATTATGACCGATCGTGTATCGTTTCAAAATGAACCATTCATTCTTGGAACGCAAGCAACACAAGTCCTTTACCTTGATTTCGCGGGTAAACGTGGTAATTGGAAGGCCGTCCAAGATTCTTATCATCGAAAGATTTGGAACCCGGATATCATTATGGTAGAAGACAACCAGGATGTTGTACATGACAACAACTCATCACATATCACACTCTCTGCTGAGTTGGATCAGTTGGATTATAACATTATAAATATAGATGTTCAACCAGCGGAAGTTGAGGCACCACCACCAATTATCACTATTGTGGAAGAGGAAGATGATATTGATTATGATGATCACGTTCCTCATGATTTAGCATCTGATGATGATGATGACCACGAGAATGAAGATGATGAAGATGACAATACTAATAATGTTGAATTTTATGTTGATGATGTGGAAGATTAATCTCGAATTGTAATTTGTAGAACAACACTTAATTATTTGAATGAAATTGTTATCGAGTGGTTAAATGTGTTTATTTGTTTGTTTGTTTATTTATTTATTTATTTATTTATTATAATTATCTTGTTGATATATACTGTTAAATGTGTTTGTTTATTTATTTAATTATTTATTTATTTATTTAATTATATATATGTTTCTTCACTAATTTCTATGTTCGTTTAACAGATGGCAGATGTTGTAGCTAGGTCTCACGGTGGCGATGGAGGTAATTCGCCACCTCGTGGTCCCTCGAGGAGGATAGGCACCAATTGCCAGCGTAAGCATTTCTAAATTATTTTTCAATAAACTGTATTTGATTACATGTTAATTTAAATTGATAAAATGTTATTTTATGTCATCATCACTTGAATTTGATTACTTGTAGGCTCTAAATCCAAAGCTGCAGACCCAAACGCTAAAATTGGGAAAGGCGGGAAGGTGGTGCATGGTCCCACTAAGAACAAGGCACTCAAGGCGAAGAGGGCACTGGATGGTCGTCTTGTGTCGATCGAATTTCGGGTCAACTAGGAGGGGTTTTGGACACACGTGGGCCCTCACTCTTCTTGATTCTCCATCTATGTTGGGGAGGTGTTACGGGACTCGATTCCCATGTTTTGCGATTCATGGGCTAAGGTTCCCGAAACGGCCAAGGCCCACATCCATGAGCATCTACACGTAAGTTTTTTTAACCATTATTTTTTTAATTATTGTGTTTATTTATTTAAATTTGTATATTTATTCAAACTTGTTTGTTTATTTAAATTTGTATATTTTTTTATTTATATATTATTGCAGCACTACTTTGATCTCGACACACACCTTGCTGGCCCGAATGGAGACAAGATTGTTGACAGTATCGAGTATTATCTCCAAAAACGATACGACGACAACAAATATAGGTACAAAAAAGATAATTTTACGGCAGCAGGTGGGGTGGAGAAAATTGAGGAGATCAAAAGAAAGCGTCCAGAGAACAAGACGCCAGAGGATTGGGATGCGTTGGTAAATTTATGGATCGACACTTTATAATAATAATAATAATAATAATAATAATAATAATAATAATAATAATAATAATAATAATAATAATAATAATAATAATAATAATAATTCATTTATATAATAGTTTTTATAATTTAAAATACGCAGGTTAAGCTTTGGACAAACCCCAAGAAGTAGAAGATCTCAGAGGTAACCGACAAAACCGAATGGCGAACACGAGTTCTAGCCTTCACGGATCTCGGTCATTATCGCTATTCGCCATAACTTTGTAAGCAACTATTTAATCATTTTATTTATATATATACATGGTGTTGGGTGTGTCGTTATTGATTTTATTTCTAAGCAGTTGACCAAATGGTAGGCAGCGGTTGGAGAAGACCTGATAGAGCTTTACCGTCGGAACCATATGAGGGGCGATGTCTTTGAGTCCCTGTTATCCGAGGCTAGATATGTAAGTATAATTTATTTTCAAAGTCACCCATTTTGATGATATATAATGCATCACGACTTATATATTACTTTTCTTGTTTTTTTGTAACTAAACAGAACGAAATGTTGCGGATGCGGGAAGAGAGCACCTCCGATGGGACCCGAATGACTGACCGCGAGATTCTGCGTACCGTGATTGGTGGTAAGCGGTAGCGGTGATATTCTGGTGTAGGTCGGGTCTTACCGGCGGTGGAGTGAAGAAGACCTTTAGCGCCTCCCGACCTCGTGATGCAGCGGATGTGTCCTCAATGCGCGAAACATTGCACAAACAGACAGAGGAGCTCGCTACACAGAGGAGTCAGATGGACCAGGTCATGGAGTTTGTGAGGACATTGCCGGGTTGGCAGGAACGAATACAGTCCGCCCCGGGATCAAGTGCTACTCCACCAGGTGGGTCGGGATCTGGAGAGGGTGGGTCGGGATCTGGTGCTACTCCATCCGGTGAGTCTAGAGATACCGGGGACGGTAATGGGGGAGTGGGGTTTGAGATGCCAATTTATGTTACTTTAACACGTTTTGGATATGTTTGTAGAGAATAACATGGATTATTATGTCGTTTATGTGCATTATGTGCTAGGATTCCCGTAAATAGATTATACGTATAGTTTTGGACCATTTGCGGATTGATAGTTTTGGATAGTTTTGTAGATGATCATGCGTTAACGGTTTAGGAATCGTTTTGGCGATTTTGGAAAAGGATAACTATGTTAACGATTGATGGGTATATATGATATTATGTTTAGCGAATTTGTGTTATGATTGGCATATTAAACATTAGTAAAACAGGTTGTGGCATATTAAAACAGGTTGTAGATTTTTTCCGGAGAATTGCCGGAAAAAATCTGGAAATTACCCATTTTGCAGTAATATTCTGCACAATGAGTCAGCTAGTTTTACCGGGGACATGTCCTCGGCGAAAGTACAAGAGCATATTTTAGTTAACCTCTTTCCCCGGGGATATGTCCCCGGCGAAAGAGTTTAAGTCAACAGTGTTTACATACTTCCCCGGGGACATGTCCTCGGCAAAACGTGTGCCACGTCGGACTAATAACGTAATTAGGGTATTTAAATTAAAGTCCAAAAATAGTTTCCCCGGGGACTTGTCCCCGGCAAAAGTATATGCCACGTCGGACATGTTTGACCGGAGACAATTGGTTGTGGGACCCACATGTCCCCGGTAAAAGTGTTAAACAGTCCCCGGGAAAAGTATTCCCGAGAAGGTATCCCCGGGGAACTTTTGCCGGGGACATGTCCCAGGGGAAAGGTTTCGCAGGGGACATGTCCCCGGGGAAAGCCCTGAAATTTCGCCTGCGAAAGCGGCGATTGTTGTAGTGAATGTCCGCTAATCACATGAACAAGTATACACAGTTCAAACAGAATGGTGTATATGTAATACCCAGTTTTTCATGGAAGAAGCAAGCACATTGACATTCGCTATCATTTCATTCGTGAATGCGTAGAGAATGGGCACATCAATGTGGAACACGTCAGCGGAGAACTACAAAGAGGAGATGTTCTAACGAAGGCTCTACCAAGATTGAAGTTCGTGACTATACGACAAATGCTCGAAGTTCAAGACTTAGGACGAAGCAACGATCAAGATTAAGGAGGAGAATGTGAACTTATAATCTCACTCTTTGTTTCATATGTAAACAACGAAACATGGAAGACCAAACATGTTCGATAGATAGTTTATAACCGTTTGGTAGTTATTGGCGGTTACAAAGTTAGTTATATTTCGAAAAGACATGATGGTTCAAACATACCGTTTGGAACAATATATGTGTGTGTATATACTCGATTTCAAAGATTAGACGAAACACTTATTCATTTCATATTTTGCAACTCATATTTCGATCTAGATTTGGGACAACAGTAACTGTATACTTTCGAGACTAGGACTATATCCTAATGTCAGCGAAATTTTGGACTAAACATAAGGAGCAAAAGTTTAACTTACACTAAACTTAATTGCCTTAGCTCTACGCAGGAAGAAAATAGTCTATGACGACAGGTTCGATGTGGGACAGCGACTGAATGTTCACCTTTAAAGTTAAATAATGATGTTGTGGTGAACATTGGCATAGTAAATAGGGCACCCTTAGCAATTTACCATACCTTGATTGATATTAACTCAAGTTATATTGTACATATATGTATTTACGTACTGATCAGATATTGACGTCAATGTAATTTTTTCTAATCTGTTTCTTTTAACGGTCATTGGATTGAAAATTCCAATTCTTTTTACAATCTGTATATATATGCAAGTGATTTTACCTTAATGTGTATAGTTGAAAATATAGGCCATCAGGATAGTTAAACACTGATGGAAGGTTATTTAATTATTATTAAAAGAGTTAAAGACTGATGATATAAGTATAAATACATTTCTAAATCGATCATCTGTTTCAATTTCATACTTTAGCTCATTTCGTCTTCTGCTAAACAAATTTATAGGCGAAGAAAACCTTAATATATATACAAGACAAAATTAATATAACTAATGGGCTAAGATCCTGCGCAAAAAACACTGGCCAGAAAGTGATTTCATGCATGTTTACCGCATAATCTATTCTCCATCATTTGCGTAATCGATGTGCAAACTTGTTATTTTTGAATAATAAGAAAATGCATAAGAGATTATTATACAGCTTTTAAGATAAGTAATCCTAAAAAAAATAATAGATTTATCAAAGCCAAGTAGTCATAGAAATAGTAATTCTGAATCTAGAAGCAACTAATCATGAAAAACTGGAGGATTTTGTGGAGGTAAAAATTCTGTAAAACAAAGGAAACTTGTAGCAAAGAACAAACCTCTTCTAGGCAACATAGCACTGTCTAGCTAAAAACTAATTTGCCATATGCAGGTGATTGAGTAACCTGATTATTCAGTATAATGTGTGTATCAGAAGTTTTAATGAGAAATGTCATATTACAACTGTCTGCATGACAAGAAATGTGCTAGTGGTAGATTATGAACCTCGCTCTCTCGTATGTAACTCCCTCAATGATCATCTATATATAGGCATGAGGAGCAACACATGAAACATATACTCAAACACTACGACTATCATAACTAGCTAGTGAGAGACAAAATGATGCTAAAGACGATTAGTTTTATGCTAATCCTCACTTGCACCACCATTTTTAACGCCTTTCCTACCAAATCTGATGAACTCCAAACCTACATTGTTCACTTAAGTTTACCTGAAGGCCAAGAAGTTTCTCTGCCACACAAGCTTGAAGAATTGTATAACTCGTACTTGTCAAAAATAGCTTCTGGCTCTAATGAGAAACCAAAGATGGCCTATCCATACCGTCGTGTGATTACAGGATTTGCGGCAAAAATGTCGAATGAGCAGGCAAAGGTTTATGGGCTTGCACCAAAATAAAGGTTTGTGGAAAGATTCACACTACGGGAAAGGAATCATAATTGCACTTCTAGACACCGGAATTACTCCAGGACATCCTTCGTTTAATGACAAAGGAATTCCGCCTCCACCACCACGATGGAAAGGCAAATGTGAGGTGTCCGGGTGTAATAACAAACTGATCGGAATAAGAAACCTTGTTAGTAACGATACAGCAATTGATAAGGAGGGCCATGGGACACACACTTCAAGTACTGCAGCAGGGAATTATATAAACAATGCAAG
This sequence comes from Chrysanthemum makinoi, assembly GCA_910596185.1. NCBI lineage: Eukaryota > Viridiplantae > Streptophyta > Magnoliopsida > Asterales > Asteraceae > Chrysanthemum > Chrysanthemum makinoi. Next base: position 327,379,750 of record OU343221.1, read on the forward strand.
TGTAGTTGAACAAGCTGATGGGACTGCAAGTGGGATGGCGCCACATGCACACTTGGCAATGTATAAAGTGTGTGGAAACATTGGTTGTTATGATAGCGGGAATGGACACAGCTATTGAAGATGGTGTTGATGTTATTTCAATTTCGTTAGGTGGACCGCCCCTTCCCTTTTATAACAATCCTATAGCAATAGGTGCCTTCACTGCTATAAAATCAGGGATATTCGTGAGTTGTTCGGCAGGTAATTCAGGGCCTCGTGATAAATCATTATCGAACGAGGCCCCATGGATCCTTACAGTCGGGGCTAGTAAAACTGATTGAAGAATAAGGACTACAGTTACACTCAGGAATATGAAGATACTAAACGGTGAAGCGTTATACCAACCAAAGAATTATAAACCAAAGGTTCGGCCCCTTGTTTATCCGGCTCAAATGGGTTATTCATGCAATAGAGAATCGCTGAACCACATTGATGTCAAGGGGAAGGTAGTATTGTGTGATGCATATTATATTCTCATGGGACGAGAAATGGGTGAGGCAGTTAAGGACGCTGGGGGAGCTGCTATGATCATCGCAAATGATAAAATAACTGGCAATAGTGTAGCAGTAGAAGTTCAAGTCCTTCCTTCATCTCATGTTGGTTACAGAGAAGGAGTTGCGATCAAAAAGTATTTGAACTCGACTTCAGCCCCTGTGGCTACTATAATTCAACATGGAACGGTACTTAATGTGAAATCTGCTCCAATGGTAACTGCTTTCTCTTCAAGAGGACCTAATGTAGCAAGTCCCGGAATAATGAAACCGGACATTGTTGGACCTGGTGTTGACATTCTTGCGTCTTGGCATAAATCAGTTGATAAGAAAACTGAAACCCAAGCAACGTTTAACATCATATCAGGCACGTCAATGTCTTGTCCTCATCTCGCAGGTGTAGCAGCACTTCTCAAAAGTACACACCCAGACTGGTCTCCTGCTGCGATAAAATCTGCAATAATGACCACAGCAAGCAATGTAAGCCTAAATGGCCGTTACAATGTAAATGAAAGAGACCTTCCTGCAGACGTCTTTGACATTGGGTCTGGTCATGTAGAAGTATCAAAAGCCAACGATCCAGGGCTTATTTTTGACATCCAGCCTGATGATTACATTGCCTATTTGTGTGGATTAGGCTATACACCCAAGCAAGTTCAAGTTATCGTCAAAAAGACTGTTTCGTGCTCAGAAACTATACCAGAGGCGCAACTCAACTATCCATCTTTTGTGGTTGAGCTAAAAAGATGTGAGAGAAAAGAATACTCAAGGATGCTGACTAATGTCGGTTCGGAAAACTCAACATACACTATTGGGAATATTTCTCTACCACAAGGTGTAGATATTGAGGTCAGCAGCGATCAGCAGCTCAGTTTCACAGCGCTGCACCAGAAGTTGCCGTTGAGTGCAATATTTGCTCGAGGTTGTAAGGATCGTGTGAATGTTCCATATTACTATAACTTCATAGTTTTGAAATCAGGAAAATATTCCGTTAGAATTCCATATGTGATAATGTACAAGTGAAGTAGTCAAACTACTCTCTTCCATAACGGTTGATACTATGCCGAAGTGGTTAAACATACATGCCTTTATATGTAAGTTATATTCTGGGAATCAATAATGAATATATAAGTAATTATATGCATGTTTTTACAGTGTTTCAGCTATTTTATATGTTTTTAACTGATTCAGGTTATATATTAAAATCATAACAAAATAAAATAAGTTGTGATTTTATGAAGATGAATAAGAAGCAGATACGCAAATTTTAAGTATTCCACATAATCATTAAACATAGCTTGTAACAGTACTCTCTGCTTTAACTTATTCCTTAGGATTTACAGCTAAAACCAATGATTTAAATTTTGGATCCAAACCTTGTAGCTATTGATCCATCAGTGTTAAACATGCAGATATAATGCCCTTCAAGAAATTCCACCGGTTCGTAATCTCTATAAAAGATATCGTAAATAAGAGAAAGAAGCTAGAAATCGTACAAGGATTCAGATATAAGTAATGTTGTAATTGTGCTCTCTTCTTTTACCTATTCCATAAGTTTTTCAGCTAAATGTAACAATTTTGGATATTTTTTAACCTATACAAGTTGATGCATCGACATTAAACGAAACATTTGGCGTAAAGAGATATGTAGCGTATGATTGAAAAAAATAAAAACCCGTATATGAATGTTACAACCTGTTGGGATTTTAGAACAAGTTAACCAGTAACCTCTACGAGTACGCAGCGGATATTGGATCTAGTTAATGCAATTATGTTAAGCACGTAATTAATAAACAATTAATTAATACAATAATTAATTAATAAAAGGATATAGAAAAGCTAACCTTGCTTGGCAATTGATCTCTAGTAACGGAACAAGAAACCAATACGAAACAAGTATCTAAAATAGATACCTCGAAGAGTATCACACACAACACGAAAACCGTATACGTTCGATAAAGAAGCTAGTCGAGAACGTATTAAAACCCATCAACACTTGACTCACTTGAATATAACACGAAAAAGAATACCACCAAGTACCACAACTTGTTTCTTATCCGAGGTCCAAAAACAGCCTAAAAACTGTTTTAATATTACCCGATATCGGACATCACATCCGATATTGTATTGCTTTGCTGTCCGAGAACCAACCCATGAACAGGAAACAAATCCCACCTGCTGCTGCTATTCGAAGACAAGGAACCAGCATAGAAACTACTAATAAAACTCTAAACGCTTGAATCAATAAAAGATGCAAGTTTAGAACATGGAACAAAACCTATAAACCTTAATCAACTTTGTAGCAAATTGAATAAGAAGTTGAGCTGGAACTTCGATTGGTTTAGAGTAGTTTTAGGGATATATAATATTCGTACAATGCATGCAATTGAGGTGGGTGTGTGTTTGCTTATATTGCAAACTAACTGATTCTTTGTTTGAGCCAAAACTTGGTCAACAAGTCTTAAACCCAATCAAAAACCCACTTCCCTTTTCTGCCCGATCAGATGGATCCCCAAGGGCCCAAGCCAGTCCATATCCAAACCAATTCATGTCCAAGAATAGTCCATGGGTCGTTCAAATTAATCGGGTCAAGAACATGCAAAACGGGTATATATAATTCAAGTATAAAGTACGTTCGACACGTATACTCGTGTTTATCGTGTGTGCCCCCATCGGCTCACACACTTCTAGTCGTTTACGTGTGTTTATAACTCCCACAAACCAACAGCTCCCACTTGGGAGTTGGAGTGTCGAATGGCACACAAAACTAACGACGGAAACGCCTAGCAAACGCTCTCACTCGCTTTTTAACTAAAAGTGTCTGAGAGAATAGTTTCGTAAAAGTTTCTCAGTAGCATGGTCATTCAATGTCTTGCTCTAATCATCCTTTGTTATAGATACCGTTAAACCATGGATTATGGATCTCAAATCATTCCATATAGTTTAACCATTTAGAATCTCGTTATAGAATTTAATTAGATATACCAAATGTAATCAAGTATCATCTTGCATTACCCTTTGGGTTCGGCCGAACAATTATCTTATTAAATCTGGAGAGGCGCCATGGTATCTTTATGCACATATCAAGTGGAGTAACAAATCCTTTATTGACTACAAGTGTTGTGGATGCTGCTTCACATCACTCCGAAATATAGCTTTTATAACTACCTTATTCAGATAGCGTTTTGCGTATACTTACAAAAATGATATCCACACATAACAGAACTTGCTTGTATCTCAAGTCTAAGGATGAAGATAACAAACCATTTTCAATATTTTACTTATGACAAGGATCCAAAAGTAAATGTTTGAAAGTTGGGGAATCCAATATGCATCTATAGTGAATACATATGAGTTTGGTGGGAACAATCCGAATTCTCGTTAGAACTATAACCAACACTCACATTTGCCTTATCATAACAATATTCCCATATTGTTAACCGACAATGGACATATTTAGAATAATAAAAATTATTCAAGGATTAAACATGCAAATATAGGATAACAATTATTATATGAATGAATAACAAATACCAAGTATCTTTATTTATCATAAAGTAAAAATTGTCTTTCAATCCCAATTATCCAAATACTAAAACAGATATGCATGAAACTCATTTAGTAAGTTGAAGCCTAATGTTTCCAACATTTTCAACCTTTCTTTAAAAGAAAAACTAAATAGCCATCTGAATAAACTTTCCGAATACTTGTTTCAAATTTCACATATAGTGAGTGATTTGAAATATAAGATGAGTGTCTTATCTCATATGCTCATACTATTGCAAGAATTATAGTATGGAGATGTCGCCATACCTTGCATGAGGTATTAAAAATCAACGACATACTGACAATCATCTTTACAGTTTCTAAAAGTGTAAAGTATTCTCATTCATTAATTTGTAATGCAACAATGCTCTATGTTGAGCACAACTAGTTAGCAGATTTTTCATAAATGATAAAATCCTACTACAACTAGTATAAATAATCTTCTAGCATCATTTGTACTTATACAACACCATGCTTTATAATTCGTAAACATTTATAAAAACAATAATCTAAACACTCTCAATTAGATATTGTTGTTGTCAGCTCATTTTGTTCTTGTAAAAAAGCAACAACTAGTCTTATACACAATATAATATATACATGATGAATCCTTAGTTAAAACAACATAAGGTTTCTATCCATGTAATAAATTACTTCAAGTGAAATATACCATTTTAAGACTTGCTCAAATGATATATTGCATTTGTGTCAAACTTAATTTTTCCGCGTTTGTTTATTCCAGATAAACATTTATTCCAAGGTTGTTTGTTTTATTCCCTAAATTCCAAGTGAAGTTTCATTCCAAGCTTAAGGATCAATATCTAGCTTAAATAGAATGATATCTTCAACATGTAAATTTTAAGGAAAAACACAATGCTCCCACTCAATGTCAGATGTACTCAAGAGTTATCTTAATTCAATTAGAATCATATTGTAATTAAATTCAAGATCTCAGCTCTTAGATGCATGATTCAATCCAAAACATGGATTGCTCAAATTTTGTATACTACATAAAGATAATATAGATTCATAACCCTTTTTATTACACACCGTCCTCGCAAAAGGTAATCAAAAGAAAGAGTTATAAAATCTAATTGTCATATTTAACATACAAATCACATATATGACAATTAAATATCTTTATATAATTAGTGCATGTATTATATAAGAAAATTTAATCACAGTCAATTGCTTAAGTATGATTAAAAACTTCTTATAAAATGTCAAACATTAATATGTATACAATTTTGTCCTTGTGAGTCTTTCTTCAAAAGAAACTCATTCCAACCTCATAGGTTAATTTGTTAGGCGAAATTACAATCAAGCTCAAAACTCGATTTGCCTTTTAAAGGACTGCATCTTATCATTCATATTTCTAAAACATTTATCAGATTCAAGATTTGATAATATATTTTAGTAGTTAGCTGATTTACAATAATCTTCTAACTTATATTCCTCAATATTGATGTAAAATATCACTCAAGTGATGAGGCATCCTTTCGGAATTATGAATGAGAGTAATCATTATACTTCGGTTGACATTTTCATGTTTAACCTTAGTATGACATTAATAAGTGAATTATAGAAGGTTAAGTATTTTGTTCTCAAAAACTTTGAGATATGTATATACTCCCACTTACTTTTGTAAGTAGAGACAATTCTCTAAATACTAAGTATTTAAGCAACAATAAATTGTTCTTTGTGGAGAATCACAAAATACATTTTAAGTTCTCATCTCAAGATTTGTTAAAAAAAATGCTTCATAAGATTTTAACAAATTCAGAACTTAAATCAAGACATAATGGAATTCCTTCCAACAACTCAAATTAAGGTTTATAAAAAAAACTCTAATTTAGTATCACTCTTTAACCAAAATCTCTAGCAACATTTTTGTGTTTCGTCAAGCTAGGAAGAACACCAAAACTACAATCTTCAAGCTAGGAAGTGTAGAAAAATCAAAAATCCAAAAGGGTTTATGATTCAATTGGTTTGAGTGGTAAAACCTCAAATCCCTAATGAATTAGGGTTTTTAGTTATGTGTTGTCTTGAATACCTTATAGGTTTGAACTCTATTGAGTGTATCCACGACACACGCAATTTCTAACCTTGATATGATTTTGGAGGTAGAGCAATTAAAGCTATCATTAATCAAACAATAAGAATAAGGTTTGATCTAACACATTAGACATACCATAATGAAGTGGTATCCTATGAGTTATTAGAATTGTGAAACTATATCAGAATTCTATAGATAACTTAATTCTCTTTGGACCAAATACTTGTCAATTGGGTCAAGCCAAATTGCATATAAAGTATTTATGAACCAAGTGCATGCTAGAATGTATATTCATTGAACAATACAAAAAACCTTATGTTCACGTGTTCACAAGAAGACAGAACTGTTCAAGGATTATATGTTCATGTGTTAACAAGAAAACAGAACATTTCAATAATACATTATCAGTCTTTGAATAATTCAAAGCCTTATGTTTATGTGTTAACGAGAAGACATAAAACATTTACTATATATACTTTATGTTATAAGACATTGATTAATACAAGGACTTTATACTTATGTCTTAACATGTAAGCATAATTATACTAACACAAGTAATTATGAACGCAAACAATTGAGTTCTATAGTAATTTCAAGTTAATTATATACTTCAGAATTACGATCATTATCATATAACCATAATTATGTTGACTAAAACATGTAATCAAATGTTGAAGTATCTTTTCACTATATCATGACATTTGAATGTAGTAGGGCAACAAACATCTAGCGTGTTCAAGTCCTAGTAGAGTTCTTATTTTTCATGTAGTAGGGCATTAAACATCTAGTGTGTTTAAGTCCTAGTAGAATTATTAGTTTCCTTTACCTTGCGGTCAAGAGATACCAATAATATTGTTGTTCCTTGCACACACTTTGAGATTTCTCCCACTTGTGAAAGGTACAACATCATATTATGAAAACAAACAACACGTGATTGATTGTTCAAACGATATGATAATGTCATAGATATCATAAGTAGTTTTAGAACCATAACCTTTAATAAGGAATTGTGGATTATTATTCTATAGATAACGTTTCAGGAAGCGACAGCAGGAAGGCAACGTGTTATCTTATAAAATAAAATGCAATTTTCCTTTAAGCAATGGTTGTTCATATTCGGAAAGTAATAGATTATTTCAAAGCTAGTTTGAAATGATATGGGTGACTAACAAGAAATAAATCCCGCAGCTCCCACTGAAATTGACAACATTACATGAATGATATTTCAGTAATAAAATGCAACTGCTCCCACTGGATTTGTCAACATTGTAAGTGTTACATTTCCAGTAGAAAGCATATAGCAGTTTTATATACTTTCCTATTCTCTTTAAATGCCTACGAGTAGCATGTACTTAGGTATTGAGCAGAGTATATGAAGTTCTACTTATGTAGACAATGGACTAGCCATTCTTTCATTCAATTAACTTGAATCTTCAGCATGCAATTCCTCCTTTATCGTCTACATAGCCCCAAGGGTAATAAGCACTTTAGGAATAATAAGAGTCCAAGAAGATTACCTAGCAAATATGCTAGTAATTCCTTTACTCTTTGCGGTTTAAACTCATGCATCGTGACAAGTGCAGGATGTTATTTATTTTGGTAGCTCTAAACACAATGTTTCCAGTTACACAAAATATTTTATCTTTCAATTAACTCTAGACCACGAAAGGGTAATGAAAGATCATAAACGAGTTTATCAATTTTGGAATCCTATCTTAGTTAGTCAACTAAGGAGAAAAGATAGGAATAAGTCTCACTCTTCTTACTAGGAAAAGAGACTAAGTTTGTCTTTCGAAGAAAAACATCTTTGTTTACGAATTATGTTGCAATAACACAATTAATCATAACATAAAAAGTTCAATTCTAGTATTTTCGATAATTACATTCTTAAAAGAATTAACTACCCAATTAATTACTAATTAAGACTAAGATCCATCTTGCAACCCCACTTAATTACCATAGGTCTGACCAGTGTGTAAAAAAATAGGACAAGAGGTAAGCGACGAGCATTAATTGCAAAATGCAACTCTTAGATTTATGAGACTGTTTAAGGCATTAGTATCAAGTAATAATGTCAAAAGCATGTTTAGTTCTCATCTTATGCCTCGGGTCCGAGGTCTGACCAAGTTAACTCGATATAAGTCGACCAAGTATGAACGTGTAAAAATAACCAGAGGTGAGAAATAATTACCATGGGTTGGAAAGGCCCTTAGGTCTGACCAGAGAAGTCAATCCAAGTGCACGTGTTCATAGTTGGGTGGCATAGACTTAATATTAACAAATAGGTATGCACATATAAATGTGGTAAAAGTCGTGTACAAAGAAGCATGCGAAACAACTTTGTAACACTAATTTTAAAAACGTTTTGGTAATGACACTGTAGTGATCATCATGGTTCACGGTAGCTCCAATCGAACTCACAGGAGGCGGAGGACCAGGTAAGTGCTGAAGCATAACCTTAGACATCCTTTCAGTGAGACTGTGCTCACTTCTTTAAACCCCTTTTGAGTTTGTTCTAGTGGGTGAGCCGTACATCCCAAGTGTCCATAGCGTCTAGTTTTTAAATTCTTGAAAACGTGTTTCATATATTAGGTCACTTTATTTTACAAAACAATTTTCCACGAATCAAATAGCAGGTCACAATGAGCATGGTATTTTGGCGTGTAAATAAAGACCAATATTAATGTTATGGTTACGATATGTATTATTCCATATTGCATACAATTAGGTGTCAAAGCAAGTAATAATGCATATAATGGAATCACAAACATATAAACATAAACATCAATATATAACCACATATTTTTCCGAGTTCTCTTGCGAGTCTTCCCCAAACGGAGAACCATAAGACCGTCACTAGGATGCAGTACTTAGATCGCCCCATACATCACTTAGAAAAGCAATTGAGTGGGTCTTGTGGCCGGAAAAACACATAAAGCATGGCAATCCCAATTAACAAGTAATTACGCAATATATGTATTTAAATCAATATGTAATTCTAATTATCACAATAATTCTAATTAACAATTAATAAATACAAATTAACTTTTAATTCTAATTAGCAAGTAATTTAAATTTTACATGTAATTCTAAATTAACAATTTAATTTTAATTAACAAGGTAATTATAATTCACATGTAAATTAAATTCCAATTAACAAATTAATTCTAATTATCAATATAATTTTAATTTGTGTGTGACTAGTTAATATTTATTAAAAATTGACAAGTATTGCATATAATTGTCAAAATTAAAATAAAACATAATAACTAAACTAGGTTTCATGCAGCCCTTTTAAAACATGTTTATTAATATCAGAAACGTGTAACCCATAATCGCAAAAACAACCTGGCTCTGAAACCACTGTTGGGATTTTAGAACAAGTTAACCAGTAACCTCTACGAGTACGCAGCGGATATTGGATCTAGTTAATGCAATTATGTTAAGCACGTAATTAATAAACAATTAATTAATACAATAATTAATTAATAAAAGGATATAGAAAAGCTAACCTTGCTTGGCAATTGATCTCTAGTAACGGAACAAGAAACCAATACGAAACAAGTATCTAAAATAGATACCTCGAAGAGTATCACACACAACACGAAAACCGTATACGTTCGATAAAGAAGCTAGTCGAGAACGTATTAAAACCCATCAACACTTGACTCACTTGAATATAACACGAAAAAGAATACCACCAAGTACCACAACTTGTTTCTTATCCGAGGTCCAAAACAGCCTAAAACTGTTTTAATATTACCCGATATCGGACATCACATCCGATATTGTATTGCTTTGCTGTCCGAGAACCAACCCATGAACAGGAAACAAATCCCACCTGCCGCTATTCGAAGACAAGGAAGCAGCATAGAAACTACTAATAAAACTCTAAACGCTTGAATCAATAAAAGATGCAAGTTTAGAACATGGAACAAAACCTATAAACCTTAATCAACTTTGTAGCAAATTGAATAAGAAGTTGAGCTGGAACTTCGATTGGTTTAGAGTAGTTTTAGGGATATATAATATTCGTACAATGCATGCAATTGAGGTGGGTGTGTGTTTGCTTATATTGCAAACTAACTGATTCTTTGTTTGAGCCAAAACTTGGTCAACAAGTCTTAAACCCAATCAAAAACCCACTTCCCTTTTCTGCCCGATCAGATGGATCCCCAAGGGCCCAAGCCAGTCCATATCCAAACCAATTCATGTCCAAGAATAGTCCATGGGTCGTTCAAATTAATCGGGTCAAGAACATGCAAAACGGGTATATATAATTCAAGTATAAAGTACGTTCGACACGTATACTCGTGTTTATCGTGTGTGCCCCCATCGGCTCACACACTTCTAGTCGTTTACGTGTGTTTATAACTCCCACAAACCAACACAACCATAATAATAAACACATTGTTCTAAATTCTGATGACATCGGATTGCCCGCCTTCGTGAGTAATTACCTTACAAAATTCGTTCGAAAGTCTCAACAACCTACAAAATGGATGCGATTAGAACAATTATTCCATTACACTAAGTAATTTCAGGCAACCATAGTTGACTCGGACAAGAAAAGACTACACATAGCCCAAATGCTCAAGCACGCGAGCAAATTCTCTAAATGTCCAAGTAACTCAAATTGTTCACTTTTTATTAGACAAAAAAGAAACATGACATCTCAAAATAGACAAGGCGACTTGGGCGATTAGTCACTCAAATAGAGTGTTAACAAATGTCATGTGATTGTACTTTGGGCGACTTTTGTTGGTGGTTAAGAGCCCAGAACATGGTGAAGATAATCAATAGCAGACAATGTACCAATGAATGGTTACCGGATAACACTTGAAATCGTGTTATCACTTTCCAATAAAAATTATTCGACCCTATGCCTGGGTTACACGAATATCTCTATGGGATAAAACCAAGTAGTGTTTGTGTTTTAGGCACAAATCAAGAACTTGTTCGCTTTCAAGTGTTTATGTTTCGTCATCATTTCCATGCAGATGTGTATCCTATTTATAGGATCGATTTACTCTTAGTCAATGGAATTATGAGAATTAATCGGCCAATTAATCTCCTCATAATATTCCTCTATTATAGTCATAGTGGTTACAAGACAAAGTAAATATGGTCTTACTTACGAGTTTGAAACTACCCATTAATAGGTTAAAGCAGTTACAAAATAATTTCAGCAGTACTAGCAGTATTAACTCTGTCAACAGTAGTAACGTTAGTACTAGCAGTAGTAACTCTGCCAACAGTAGTAACATTAATTAGTACTAGTAGTAGTAACTTTGCCAACAGTAGTAACACGCTGAGCCACTATTAAAGTCAGGGTAATCAGGGACTTAATAGATGTACACTCCGTACATCCAAACCCATTTTCAAGTATGATCATATCCCTCAATTGAATTAAACTAGCAGGGTACCCGCGTGATGCGGCAGCGAGTACCCCGTGACTGAATGTTCTGGTAATGTGATGTTATGCGGCCATACTTTTTTAATAATTAATTTAGAAATAATAATAACGGAGATCTTGTTTAGTTTCTTTTTCGTTTTTGAGTCTAGGTAGATCTTTGTTATAACTGTGAGTTGGGGAGATCTTGTTTAGTTTGCTTTTCGTTTTTGAGTCTAGGTAGATCGTTTTTGAGCCTAACAAACAAAAAAAAGAAAGTCTTATGGCTGCAATGGCGGTGACTCGGTCGGCGCAATGGCGACCGAATCGGTCGGTCGACCGACCACTGCGGCCAGCCTAATGGCTTTATTTTTAAGTGTTTGGCTCGTAGCTTGATTAGATTATACATTGTGGTTAAGTGATTGTATATTTTGGTGAAGGGGTTATTAAATAGTGTATTAATTGTATATGTTGAATAGTGTTTTTTTAGTTTTATTTGTGCTTCAAATAGTTGTAACTTATGCTTTTTTACTTGTATTTGCTTAAAATTCTATATTAAGAAATATTAAAAAATTAATAGGAGGAAAGGTACAAGATGCATTATAAGTAGTATAGATTTCCAACAATCCTCCCCAATTTAGTACAATTCCTCTTGCATGAAATTAAATTTATAACAAAACATGTGCATAAATGAAAATATCTTGAAGATTAAATTCCCATCTTAGTACATTACACGTTCAAATACTCGTGAATCAGGGTGTTCTAAGAATTGAACCTATCAACCCATTTGAGTACCTAAAGATAACATACACAAAAGCTTTCAAACACTTAAACGCTCGTGACATGATACGCGTACAACGCGCGTTCGGGGTCAAAGAAAACTTCCTTTTCTTTGAGAAACTTTTTCAACCACCTAGGCAGTGAACCTAATCGTTGTAGTGTAGTATTAGGGTAAGCCTCATGATTGATATCGTTCTCTAGGGAAATAGGAATGCTAGTGAGAAATTACTACGCTAAGGTTGGGGTTGAGGAAGATTATTTTTTATCTTTTTTTTATATTTTTTAGAAAATTTAAAGGTACGAATCTCGGGGTATTGGATTTGGGGGTGGTATTTCTACCAATTACTCTACTATTATCTAGTCTAATTAACTAAGCTAAGGGGTAGTCTATGTCTAATTGATGTGTGCTCGTATGATGATTAAAAATGTGTCTACCTAGATGCTATTACTCCCTAGTTATCTTTTATTGATGGTTGAATTGTCACGTCCTTATTCTTAACGCGTTGTGTCTTCTAAGGTCGTAGGGTATGCTTTTTTCTCTAACTCTTTGAGGATGCCTTAAGGTTATTGCCTACAAAATCTCTAGGATTCATAAACTAACTCTAAGGTTATCTTTGGATTTTTAGCCTACAATAACTCTAGGCGATTATAAACTAATGTTCACAAAGATTACTCAAGCATTAAAAACACAACGATGGCCTATTGCAATCCTAAGCCAATTACAATTAAGAGAAGAGACAACCAATCAATATTCAATAACTAGGTTTCATAGATCTAGGCAAACACACAAGTAAATTAGCCGGACATGGTAAACATGCAAGCATACACACATACAATCGAAGACATAATGAAATCAATGAAGTAGATTACTTATCTTGTTGTACAATAGGGTATGAGAACCCTAAGATACTGCCCAAGACAACCAAAAATCATTTTTAGGTTTTACTCCACAATTCTACCTCCTAAAAGTCTGAAAATTCAATTTTTATATATAGAGTTACAACTGCGACGGCGTCACTCTTTAATTGTGACGCCGTCGGATCGCCGCCATTAGGGTTTCGTCTTGGCCAAGTCAACTTTGTGACGGCGTCACGTTGGGGTTGTGACGCAGTCAGCTTCATCTTCTGACGCCGTCTGAATCTGGATCTAGGCCGTCTCATTTGTGACCCCCTATTCTTTAAAGCCTGACGCCGTCAGGTACAAAATAGCAATTTCACTTCTGAGCCATCGCAATTAGAGGGACGGCGTCGCCTTTTATCTGTGACGCCGTCGGGTGCGTTTCCAGCAGCTTGAGTGTCTTGATCTTGACTTTAGCCATTTTCTTCACATATTCACGGCTTTTTTTGGTAAAAGGGATTTTTCACCCTGGTAAAATGCATTACACCAAAAACATTGAAGTACAAAGGATGAGGGTGACGTCTCTCATCTCAGTCCCTTAGGACACTTACAGACTCTCATATAAGAATGACAACCCATTCCTATAACTTAACAACACATATTCACGCCTTTTTGTCCAAATAAGTGTCATTCAAGCATTTTGCCTTCTAGAGACCTAAAAAGTGAAAAGGAACGAAATTAAGCAGTAACGAATATAAAAGTGAGCGATTAAGGGCTTAAATGACCCCTTAAAAGTGTACCTTTTAAATCCTTATCAAATATCCCTACACTTGGTATTTGCTTGTCCTCAAGCAAATGTGCTTTTAGCTAATTAATTTATAAGTTAGGGGGCATGCAGCATTGGTTTAGAACAATTCAAAACAAGTATAAGCCCCGCAAAAGTCATAACAAGCATGGAAATTACATACTAGCACCTCACAAGTGGTGTTTGGATACTCTCATCTCTCGGGTGTCAAATTGGAAATGGAAGATCAACACTCATTAACCGGTCCTAGTACATAGATTATCATAGGCTTGAGACTAGATCAAACCTCCATCGCTTTGGCGTAAGCACTTAAGAAAAACTATCTAAGAGGTCTTTTAAAGGGTTGTAATGTTAGGCTTACGGTAGGGAAACAAAGGGTTTGGTTGGATAGGCGATTTAGTGGTGGCAAGTCAAAAATTTTTATGTTACAAGCATGAGAAGAATGACGTTGCTAAGCCAAGACTCGACACTCTAAACTCTAGATAACTTTGAAACAAACATACATAAATATAAAGATAGATGCAGGATGGTAGCCCGTATGTTTTTTGAATTTTTTTTAACACTCTTTTTTTATTTTTTTTTTCATACACTTTTACTCTACCATCCTCTACGATAACATCAAAATATAAGGGATTTATAGGCACATCCCTACACTTGAGTTAATACTCTGGAAAGGAATGTCGGTTGTTTTTTACCCTCTCATCATACCAAAACAAAGCTTTGCAATATCTGCACACTTGGTTGCATTTACCCATACGAACGTATGTGTTTGGCGGGCCTAAAAAAATAAAATAATTAGGGAAAAAGAAGGGGGGAATAAAAAAATAATAATAAAAAGGAAAAAGGCAAAAAAATAATGGTAAATTTTTTTATGTTTTGCCTGGTCTAGTTTGCCTTCGTCTAGTGTTAGCCGACTGAGTTCTATTGCTTGTTTCACCTATAGAATCTCTTTGTACTGAATTATGTAAAACATTATTAGGACGTTTATTAATCAAATTACTTGTATATTCTGTATGCTAAAAGGTTAGCAGTCTGTGTACCTTGAATGAAGCGCGGCCTTTACGAACGTGTATTAGCAGTGGCAAAGCCCCTTGTTTGTGAATTTTGGTGAGCCAAAAGGTTATCATATACAGCTTCATACTCACTGCCTAGTGGGAAGTAAAAATAGAACGTTTAATTTTCATAAGTATAAAAACTAATGTACAGAAGATAATTTACATATTACTTGTTATATACGATGGTGTTTCATTTCTAGGAATATGTGGTCTTCGTGTAGGTTGTGTTTGAGTATATGGTCTTTTGGGTGTCGAAGAAAGCAATTATAAGGAATCCTTTCAACATTGGTGGTAGACTGTTGAGATTCCGCCACAGTTTCTAAGCAAATATTGCGGTGTATCCTTGGTACAATTGGTGGATCTTCTGTTGTTGTGGCATCACAGTTTCTCAAATGAATGTTTTTCGGTAAATGTTTATCGACATGTTCATAAGGCGGAGTTATGTTGTCATTTTTATCATTCACTATTGGTAAATTCTATGGATGTAAATATGGCAATTGTTTCATAATTGTCATTGCCAACAAAATTGAGTTTTTGGTAGGCACCAAACATTACACTATAACTGTTCAAAGTTTACAGATGTTTAAAGAGCATATTGTTAGTTGTACACAATGATGCTAGTATAATTGAGATGACACTCAAATCTAGTCATTGTATCCTTGATGATGACCATGTTGACTAATTATGCACAACTAAGAGAATAGTTGCATTATACATTAAAGAATAAAAAATATTTAAAACTTTAAAGTTTTGAAAGATGATTGTCATAAAAAGGTGGTTCAGGTTGTCTCGCACCTTATGGAATGTTATGACAATATCAAGATATGTGTAAACACATACAAGAAATTCACTTATTGAATTATTGAAATAAGTATTCTCAAAATTCCTATAGATCAAAGTTAGTTGAAATTATGCCTTGTCAACAAGTATGATTTTCATGACTTGTGGCAAAATTCATTAACTAGTATTATCATGCATTGATCTATTTAGTATTTGGATAAAGGATGTTAAACAATTATTATTTATAATGAATGAAAGTACTTTACACATTTAATTTCATTTATAATATTGTGTCATGTATTTACATGTTTAAATCCTTGAGTAACTTAAGTTATTCTAAATAGTCCGTTGTCGATCAATGACATGGGAATGTCATTGAATTAAGATAAATCTGAGTTTTAGTTAGAATATACTTGAAAGTATATTGATGCGAAGCATGACTAATTTCAAATAATATTCAATGGATTGAATATAGGATTTATCCCAACCACATGATGGTACTTTATGGATCTTTGTCATCAAGTACATCATGAATATTTATCCTCAGACTTGAGATACCAGAGAAATTTCATGGACGTAGTGCATCTCTGTGAGGCAATCTAACGCTAAACGTAACTGGTAGTTATTAGGGTTGTTTTCAGAAGTGTTGCGAAATTCATGAATTCTGCTTGTAGTCAAAACAGGATTTGTTTCATTCAAATTTGTTTTGAAGCTTAATACTGTTGGGCCCCTCGTAGTGTTGACAAGATATTTGCGTGGCCACACCCAAGGTCTTCTGAAATACGTTCAGAAGAATTGGTAATCTTGTTCAATCATATAAAATGAGAAACAAATTAGTTAATTAAGAAATGACTAAGATCCATATCCTGATTAATGTAGTATTAGAAACAAAAGGATGAATGTGATGATAAATCATAAAAACGTTTTTCCCACGAAACCATACATGATTTGTACTTGGGGCATTGGCGTGTTGCTAGACGCTAGCCAATGTCATTACACATTTTATAAACATATCCAAGTGGGAGCTGTTGGAGTTTATGTATATATTTATTAATGTGTATTTCCGGATTCGAACTCGTGACCACATGATTGCACACATTACGAATGAGAATTAAAGTTAAATAATTAATGTAAAATGATTACGATTAATTATTACACAAAGTCGACTAACGATCGTTAAGTATTTAACGAAAAATGACCAACGATTGTTAAATGTAAAGAGAATGACTAATAGTGAAATTCGTTAAAAAGGAAAAGATTTGGATACCCTCCTAGGGTATATTGTGGCGGTTTTAGGGTTGGTTACCAAATCCAAAACCCTAACTTGCTCCCAAAGTTTTTCTATCACTATATATACAAACCTAGGGTTAGATTTTAGGGTTAACTTTTGTGCACACAATTAACCTAAACTCTTCTATTTTCTCTCTTGCTAAAAATCGCCCAATCCACCCCCCCCTCCATAGGGTGTTTCGATTTTGTTCTTCCAAAAACAAGCTTTGTGTTTAGATCTAGCAATCACTTTAACTCGTGGTTAATTCGTGTGTACAAGAACGTGGTGTAACACATTATTTTTATATCAATTTGGTTTGTTATATCAATTTGGTTTGAGTTATAAAACGGTAAAGGATAACTCGTTAAATAGCAAGAGGTATGTTACGCTTTATTTTTCAGTTAATTAACTGCAATTATATGAAGTCCTCCGCGGTGTGTACTCTGTCATGTTCATGTTTATTATTTTGTATGTCATGTATAATAACCTCAACATATACTGTATTGAGATATTGCATCTTTGACTAATTTTTGAGTCATTTCTAAGATAATAAGTGGTCCTAAGTTTTAAAACACTATTATAAGATAATAAGTAGTCCACATTAATACTTACAGGAAACATGTATGCATCAGAACCACCATAAAGTATCACTTCAAACTTTCAGCCATCGAGTCCACACCAAGATTTTCATGTGGTTTTGAGTTGAATAAAATAACTGAGTAACTGAGAAACTGCGCTTATGTTTTCACCTCTGATCATATTCTTGGTTGCACTGATTAAGTAGAGGTTACTTGTACCGCCAAGTTGTAGAAATTGGAAAATTTGATCCTATGTAACCCAACATGTCAACACATATCACCTAGCATAAAATCACAATGTGCTATCATAATGTGCAGTAGGTTGGTTCATAATTGCCCAATCGATTGCTAGGATTGCAACACCAACAATAGCATCTCACTACATCAGATGAGGGACGTGTCACTTGTTAACGGTGGAAAAAAAATATTATAATAGAAAGCTTAAATATACTTTATGCAAAAAGGAGTTCAAGTCACTGAAAACCAACCATGTCAGCTCATAATAAATTTATACCAATAACTATACTCAGCCCACCCAGTTCCCACCTCCGCATACTGTAACACCCCCAAATCTGGTTTAGCGGAAGCATTCGGGTCATGGGGTGCTACTTTATGGAATCACAACACACATACAAAGAACGGATTATCAAACCGTTTAAAAGTTTACATTTCAAAAAATTAAATAGTTCTACATAAAGTTTTAGTACCGAAGGTACGACCCATTAAAACAAGTTGGTCCTAATACAAAATGTCAGTTCATTGTGTAAAAACACTTAGAATGACTTATGACCACGCCATGCCATAACAAACACTATGTTAATCTTTCTAAATATAAAGTTTTGGTTGTTCATTAAGAAAACATTTTACACCTTAAAAGATGAACTTAAATTACAATTCCGTATTAGAAAAAGTCATGAATTTGTATTAATTTTCAATCTTGATGTAAGAGTGCATTATATCTTTAATTTGTTTAGTGCTTTTCACAGCCAGATTGAAAACATAACACTAATCCGAACTCACTTGTTGATAAACCATATGGTATATTACCTAGCAACATTTTTTTCAGTGTCCTATGTGGGATTGAATGTTGAAAGGGTGTTCATCGGAAAAACTATACACCATCTAAATTCATCACTAATTTACATATGATTCTGGAATCTGCACCAGAGTATTACGATCAATAGCATGAAGAACCTTTCATGTATAATTAAATATAGGTTACAAAATCTTTTCGTATAATACTTATATATTTCATAACATAACTCACAAATAGAAATTTCTTAAGATTAAAAAACACAAAAACAGGATGTACCATTATAGTACTCGTATCATATAACTAATTACCGATGCTTGTTGGAAAATTTAGTGCACTTGTGGGATTAGTTCACACCTTATAATGGGTTAGGAGGTACGGAGTGTACACCCATAAGGTCCATGAACACCCTGACTCTTATAGTGGTTTGTATTGATAGTACTTGTAGAAAGTACTGCTTGTGGAAAGTACTGCTTGTGGAAAGTACTACTTGTGGTTTCCACTGATAAGCTGTGTTTCCACTGATAGGCAGTGTTTCCACTGAAGTGCTATGAAAGTACTGCTAGAGGTATGAAAGTACTGCTAGTGTTAAAGTACTGCTAAATGGCAGTTACAACTGCTTAATGACCACGTTTAATTGGTCATGTAACCACTAACAACTATAATGGGGATAGTTATGAGGTGATTAATGGGCCGATTAATCCTCATAATTCCATTTGAACGGTTGGGAGTAATCTCCTATAAATAGGAGATCTGATTATGCATGAAAGTCAGACATAAAACACTAAACACTTATTAGCGAAAGGGTTATAGAATTGTGCCTAATTCTATAACTGCATTTGGTCTTATCCCAAGTAGATATTCGTGATACCCAGGCATTAGGGTCGAATAGTTTACTTTGGAAAGTGATCACACGATTCCAAGTGATATCCGGTAACCACCAAGTGGTATTTGTTACTGCTGACCTTATTGTTGTTTCTGCTGAGGTTGATTATCTTACCCTGTTCTGGGAGCTAACCGCTAACAATCAAAGTAAACTATTTTGTGATAATCAATGGCAACTGCTGCAATGAAACACATGGCTTTAAACTTTGCTAAGCTGGACAAGTTTGAAGGGGTGGACTTTAGGAGGTGGCAGAAGAAGATGCACTTTTTGATGTCAAGCATGAGTGTGGTCTATGTGCTGACTACTCCAATTCCTGATGATGGTGATGATGCTACTGTGGAGCAGATCAGGAGGAGGAGCAAGTGGGAGAATGATGACTACATATGCAGAGGTCTTATTCTGAATGGTATGTCTGATTCTTTGTTTGATATTTATCAGAACTTTGAATCTTCCAAGGAACTGTGGGATTCCTTGGATGCCAAATATATGGCTGAGGATGCATCAAGTAAGAAGTTCCTTGTTAGTAATTTCACAAATTACAAAATGACTGATTCAAGACCAATTATGGAACAATACAATGAACTTCTTGGAATACTTGGAAGGTTTACACAACACCAAATGAACATGGATGAGGCTATCAAAGTCTCTTGTGTCATTGACAAACTCCCTCCTTCATGGAAAGATTTCAAGCATACCTTGAAACATATGAAGGAGGAGTTAACTCTTGTTGAGTTGGGCAGTCATCTGCACATTGAGGAATCTCTCAAAGTGCAGGATAATGACAAGCCAAAGAGTGGCAATGCTGCTGGACCATCTGTTGTCAATATGGTGGAGCATAACAACTCCACCAGGTACAATGACAACAAAGGCAAACGCAAATTTCATGATAACACAAGGGCAGATCCTAACAAGAAGGCAAAACCTACTTGTTGGAAATGTGGCAAGACTGGTCACATTAAAAGGGACTGCAAGGGTGTTAAAGTTGGTGGTAAAGCCAATGGATCAGGCACTAATGGTTCAGGGAGTGGTGGTTCAACCAACTCACTGAAAGGTCAGAATATGTTTAATAAGTCTTTTCAGATTTATTATGTTACATATGTATCTGAATCTTTTTATGTGCAGGATGATGATGTTGCGTGGTGGGTTGACTCTGGTGCAACAGTTCATGTGTGTAAAGATAGAAGCTGGTTCAAGACTTATGAGTCACTGAATGATGGTTCTATTCTTCACATAGGAAATGAGTCAACTGCCTTGGTGCATGGTCGTGGTTGTGTAGATCTTAGGTTTAGTTCTGGAAAGATTGTAACTTTGTTTAATGTTATTCATGTTCCTAATATAAGGAAAAACTTGGTTTCAAGTAGTGTTTTGAATAATCTTGAATATAAACAAGTTATTGAATCTGATAAATTTGTGCTTTCTAAGCATGGTGTTTTTATTGGTTTTGGTTATTTATGTAATCAAATGTTCAGGCTTAATGTTACCACTGACAGTGTTATTTCAGCTTTTGTGACCACATATGATCAGACTGATTCTACCCTTTGGCATGCTAGACTTGGTCATGTTCACTATAAAAGAATGCAAGATATGTCTAGGGATGGTTTAATCCCTGCTTTTGACATGGACACTGAAAAGTGTAAAACTTGCATGTTGACCAAGATAACCAAGAAACCCTTTCGGGGTGTTAGTCGTGAGACTAAGATCTTGGAGCTTATTCACAAGTGACTGTGTGATTTGCATGTTACTCCTTCTTTAGGGAATAAGAAGTACTTTGTGACATTTATTGATGATGCTTCTAGATTTTGTTATGTCTATCTGTTACATACCAAGGATGAAGCATTAGATAAATTCAAAGTGTTTAAAACAGAAGTTGAATTACAACTTGGGTCTTTGATCAAAAGATTAAGGACTGATAGGGGAGGTGAGTACATGGATACTCAATACTTTCAGTCTGTTGGAATAATCCATGAAACGACTGCCCCTTATACTCCTCAGCAAAATGGTATTTCGAAAGGAAAACAGGGTGTGAAGGAGATGGTTAATTCCATATTGTCCTTTTCAGGATCGAGTCAAGGGTTCAGGGTGAAGCTATGTTAATAGCTTGCTATTTATTAAATAGGGTTCCTAACAAAAGGAACAAGGTTACCCCTTATGAACTCTGGACTAAAAGGAAACCCAACCTGAATTATCTCAAGGTTTGGGGTTGTAGGGCTGTTGTAAGACTCCCTGATCCAAAGCAAAAGACTTTGGGTGAAAGAGGCATTGACTGCATCTTTGTTGGATATGCTGAGCATTCCAAGGCTTTTAGGTTCTATGTTATTGAACCTAGTGAACATGTTTCAGTTAACTCACTAATTGAATCAAGGGATGCAGACTTTGATGAGAATAGATTCTCATCAGTCCCTAGACCAAGTCAGAGGATTCCTAATGGAACTCATGACACGGTGTATAGAGGTCCCTGATGATGAATCATCAGTGGTCCCTGATGAGGTTGTGGTTCAGCAACCTGAACCTGTGCTCAGGAAGAGCAAAAGGGTCAGGACTCCAAAGTCATTTGGACCTGAGTTTCAACTATACTTAGTTGAAGGAACAAGGGATGAGGTCTCTGACCAATACTCCTATTGCTTCATTGTTGAGGATGATCCCAAGACATTTGAAGAAGCAATGAAGTCCCAGGATATTGCTTTCTGGAAAGAAGCAATCAATGATGAGATGGATTCCATCATGGGCAACAACACTTGGGTGTTGGTTGATCTACCTCCTGGTTGCAAACCTTTGGGTTGCAAATGGATTTTCAAAAGGAAAATGAAGGTAGATGGAACTATTGAAAAGTTCAAGGCTAGACTAGTCATTCAGGGCTTTAAACAAAAGTCAGGAATAGACTATTTTGATACTTATGCCCCTGTGGCTCGTATCAGTACCATAAGACTGTTGATTGCTATGGCATCTATTCACAATCTGGTTATTCATCAGATGGATGTGAAAACAGCTTTCTTAAATGGTGAATTGGAAGAGGAGGTTTATATGAACCAACCTCAGGGCTTCATCATGCCTGGTAATGAAAACAAGGTGTGCAAACTAATTAAGTCTCTTTATGGACTTAAGCAGGCACCTAAGCAATGGCATCAAAAATTTGATGAAGTGGTTTTGTCTAGTGGTTATGTTCTTAACCAGGCTGACAAATGTGTATATAGCAAATTTGATGAATCTGGTAAATGAGTCATCATTTGTCTATATGTTGATGACATGTTGATCTTTGGCACTGACCAAAATCAGGTTGACCTGACAAAGGAATTTTTGTCATCAAGGTTCTCCATAAAAGACATGGGGGAGGCTGATGTTATCCTTGGTATAAGGATTAAACATGAAAGTAAAAGAATTTCTATCTCTCAGTCTCATTATATTGAGAAGGTGCTGAGGAAATTCAATTACTTTGATTGTACTCCAGTGAGTACACCTATGGATACTTGTGAGA
Source organism: Chrysanthemum makinoi (assembly GCA_910596185.1). NCBI lineage: Eukaryota > Viridiplantae > Streptophyta > Magnoliopsida > Asterales > Asteraceae > Chrysanthemum > Chrysanthemum makinoi. Next base: position 327,402,770 of record OU343221.1, read on the forward strand.
AGCTGACGCCTAATCATGGCAAGGCTGTATCTCAACTTGAGTATTCTAGGGTAATTGGCTGCCTGATCTATGCCATGACTTGTACAAGGCCTGATATTGGTTTTGCAGTGGGAAAATTGAGCAGGTATACTAGTAATCCTAGTGCTCATCACTGGCAAGCAGTTCAGAGGGTACTGAAGTATTTGAAGAGAACTATGGATTATAGTCTCTCATATATTGGTTACCCATCAGTGTTGGAAGGTTACACTGATGCAAGTTGGATCAGTAACACTGAAAACAATTCGTCTACCAGTGGCTGGGTATTCCTACTTGGTGGAGGTGCAATTTCTTGGGCATCCAAGAAGCAAACTTGCATCACCAGTTCAACAATGGAATCTAAATTTGTGGCTTTAGCATTTGCTGGGTAAAGAAGCTGAATGGCTGAAAAACTTGCTTCTTGAGATTCCATTGTGGCCTAAACCTATAGCACCTATTTCTATCCGGTGTGATAGTGCAGCTACATTGGCTAAGGCTTATAGCCAGATGTACAATGGTAAGTCTAGACACTTAGGTGTCGGACATAGCATGATTCGTGAGCTTATCATGAATGGGGTGGTATCTATAGAGTTTGTGAGATCTCAACAGAACTTAGTGATCACTTGACGAAGGGTCTGGCTAGAGACTTGGTTATAAAGTCTGCTAAAGGGATGGGTTTAAGTCCAACTTAGTCACTGAATGCTAGGACACCCAACTCCCTCCTAAGGAAACTTGGGAGCTGAGTTCAATGTGGAAAGCTGAACATTCAGTGGACTGGAGCACATGTTTTATTTACATCCCAAGGTTGTGCTCAGAACCTGCTGAAAGGAGGATGAAGTCTTTACTTCTTAATGGTTATATTTTCTTTGAAAAAGTGCTTGGCAGGAGCATGACTAAAGAGGAACCACCTATGTAAATGTTGAAGTTGTGCCGCTTCAGGAAGCTTTGGACTTTTAGCTTTTACAACATTTATGAATTTGGATATGGACACATGGCTTGTATAGTGTCAGGAGCTGTTAAGTGTTTGAAAACTTGTGTGTATTTTATCTTCAGGTATTCAAATGGGTTGAAGGGTTCAATTCTTAGAACACCCTGATTCTCGAATATTTGAACGTGTAATTTACTAAGATGGAAATTCAATCCTCTGGACATTTTCGTTTATGCACATGTTTTGATTGATGTTTAATTTTCATGCAAAGGAAGTGAACTAAATTTGGGGAGGATTGTTGGAAAATTTAGTGCACTTGTGGGATTAGTTCACACCTTGTAATGGGTTAGGAGGTACGGAGTGTACACCCATAAGGTCCATGAACACCCTGACTCTTATAGTGATTTGTATTGATAGTACTTGTAGAAAGTACTGCTTGTGGAAAGTACTGCTTGGGGAAAGTACTCCTTGTGGAAAGTACTGCTTGTGGAAAGTACTGCTTGTGGTTTCCACTGATAAGCTGTGTTTCCACTGATAGACAGTGTTTCCACTGAAGTGCTATGAAAGTACTGCTAGAGGTATGAAAGTACTGCTAGTGTTAAAGTACTGCTAAATGGCAGTTACAACTGCTTAATGACCACGTTTAATTGGTCATGTAACCACCAACAGATATAATGGGGATAGTTATGAGGTGATTAATGGGCCGATTAATGCTCATAATTCCATTTGAACGGTTGAGAGTAATCTCCTATAAATAGGAGATCTGATTATGCATGAAAGTCAGACAGAAAACACTAAACACTTATTAGCGAAAGGGTTATAGAATTGTGCCTAATTCTCTAACTGCATTTGGTCTTATCCCAAGTAGATATTCGTGATACCCAGGCATTAGGGTCGAATAGTTTACTTTGGAAAGTGATCACACGATTCCAAGTGATATCCGGTAACCACCAAGTGGTATTTGTTACTGCTGACCTTATTGTTGTTTCTGCTGAAGTTGATTATCTTACCCTTTTCTGGGAGCTAACCGCTAACAATGCTGCTATATTAGAAAGACAAGGTTTGAAACTGAAACGCCAACCATTTCTTGTCAGCAAGACTGAGCAAAGGGGTGTGCTCAAACGGTCATAATGATTGTTAAAGAAGTACTCCCTCAACAAGTATGCCGATTTATATGTTGAGAGGCGATACTCTAACATATTCCTCTTATTTTGACAAGTAGAAGATAACTTGTAGGAAAAACAGTTTCACATGAACTTGTTTATGTACCTTCTTCGACTTTGGTCCTAGACACCAAAACACAATGAACAAATACGTGTGGGAACACAATATACAACTATACAAGCATCCAAATATACAACGACATGACTGATTTTTAGACCAATTCACTATTCAATGATCTCTGTCTCTCTGATAAGGATTGGAACATAAAATAACCTAACTATTAAATGAATTGAAGGCGATATAACATTAGGGAGTCATGTTTAGAGTTCTTCAGAGGCTAAAGAAAGTCTCACCATTTTCTAAGTAACTGAAACATAAAGACGAAAAATTTCTTGGGAAGATAAGCGAAAAACAATTATCAACAAAAGTCAAGAAAGTATAAGAGCTAGTGAAAAAAGGTAGAAAATTGTCAACATTGTCCCCTAAATTGAGATTAGACACATTCAAAGAATACTTAAGCTATTTTAGGTATAAATCCTAGTCAGAGATCATTTGAACACTGATGCTCATAGAGGGAACATAAGATGGCAATAGAAACATCAAAAGATTTCTATTTATTTTCAAGTCTATAATGAAATCTTCCTTATGTTTACACTGAATAGACTTCATAAACCACCCTTTTTCGGAACTTTTTTTAAGTACTAAGTTACTGTAAGTCATATTCGGATAATGAAGCTTGGTTTTTCTTGCTATTTTATGGCCATTGACAAATGAATTCATTGATTTAGGTGTTATGTGTTGGTGTGTAACAGCCCAGATTAGGGTAAGATAATCAGTAGCAACAGCAAATACCACTAGGTGGTTACCGGATATCACTTGGAATCGTGTTATCACTTTCTAAAGTAAACAATTCGACCCTAATGCCTGGGTATCACGAATATCTACTTAGGATAAGACCAAATGTTTGTTAGTGATTTAGACACAAATCAATAACCCTTTTGCTTAGAAGTGTTAATTGTTTTCTATATCTCCCTTCATGCATGATCAGATATCCTATTTATAGGAAATTACTCTTAGCTAGTCAAATGGAATTATAAAAAATAATCGGCCAATTAATCTCCTCATAATTATCCCCATTATAGCCGTTAGTGGTTACATGACCAATTAAGCGTGGTCATTAAGCAGTTGAAACTGCCACTAAGCAGTACTTTCATAGCACTAGCAGTACTTTCATAACACAAGCAGTACTTTCCACTTATGGTTGTACACTCCGTACCTCCTGACCCATTACCAGGTGTGAACTAATCCCACAAGTGCACTAAATTTTCCAACAATCCTCCCCAAATTTAGTTCACTTCCTTTGCATGAAAAACAAACATTAAACAAAACATGTGCATAAACGAAAATGTCCTGAGGATTGAATTTTCATCTTAGTAAATTACACGTTCAAATATTCGAGAATCAGGGTGTTCTAAAAATTGAACCCTTCAACCCATTTGAATACATGAAGATAAAATACACACAAGCTTTCAAACAATTAAAAGCTCCTGACACTATACAAGCCATGTGTCCATATCCACATTCATAAATGTTGTAAAAGCTAAAAGTCCAAAAGCTTCCTGAAGCGGCAAAACTTCAACATTTACATAGGTGGTTCCTCTTTATTCATGCTCCTGCCAAGCACTTTTTCAAAGAAAATATAACCATTAAGAAGTAAAGACTTCATCCTCCTTTCAGCAGGTTCTGAGCACAACCTTGGGATGTAAATAAAACATGTGCTCCAGTCCACTAAATGTTCAGCTTTCCACATTGAACTCAGCTCCCAAGTTTCCTTAGGAGGGAGTTGGGTGTCCTAGCATTCAGTGACTAAGTTGGACTTAAACCCATCCCTTTAGCAGACTTTATAACCAAGTCTCTAGCCAGACCCTTCGTCAAGTGATCAGCTAATTTTTGTTGAGATCTAACAAACTCTATAGATACCACCCCATTCATGATAAGCTCACGAATCATGCTATGTCTAACACCTAAGTGTCTGGACTTACCATTGTACATCTGGCTATACGCCTTAGCCAATGTAGCTGCACTATCACATCGGATAGAAATAGGTGCTATAGGTTTAGGCCACAATGGAATCTCAAGAAGCAAGTTTTTCAACCATTTAGCTTCTTTACTAGCAGCTGCTAAGGCCACAAATTCAGATTCCATTGTTGAACTGGTGATGCAAGTTTGCTTCTTGGATGCCCAAGAAATTGCACTTCCACCAAGTAGGAATACCCAGCCACTGGTAGACGAATTGTCTTCATTATTCTGATCCAACTTGCATCAGTGTATCCTTCCAACACTGATGGATAACCAGTATATGAAAGACTATAATCCATATTTCTCTTCAAATACTCCACCCTCTGAACGCTTGCCGTGATGAGCACTAGGAGTACTAGTATACCTGCTCAATTTTCCCACTGCAAAACCAATATCAGGCCTTGTACAGGTCATGGCGTACATTAGGCAGCCAATTACCCTAGAATACTCAAGTTGAGATACAACCTTGCCATGATTAGGCATAAGCTTCTCACAAGTATCCATAGGTGTACTCACTGGAGTACAATAAAAGTAATTGAATTTCCTCAGCACCTTCTCAATATAATGAGACTGAGAGATAGAAATTCTTTTACTTTCATGTTTAATCCTTATACCAAGGATAACATCAGCCTCCCCCATGTCCTTCATGGAGAACCTTGATGACAAAAATTCATTTGTCAGGTCAACCTGATTTTGATCAGTGCCAAAGATCAGCATGTCATCAACATATAGGCAAATGATGACTTCTTTACCAGAATCATCAAATTTGCTATATACACATTTGTCAGACTGGTTAAGAACATAACCACTAGACAAAACCACTTCACCAAATTTTTGATGCCATTGCTTAGGTGCCTGCTTAAGTCAATAAAGAGACTTAATCCGTTTACACACCTTGTTTTCATTTTCAGGCAAGATGAAGCCTTGAGGTTGGTTCATATAAACCTCCTCATCCAATTCACCATTCAAGAAAGCTGTCGTCACATCCATCTGATGAATAATCAGATTGTGAATAGATGCCAAGGCAATCAGCAGTCTTATGGTACTGATACGAGCCACAGGGGCATAAGTATCAAAATAGTCTATTATTGACTTTTGTTTAAAGCCCTGAATGACTAGTCTAGCCTTGAATTTTTCAATAGTTCCATCTACCTTCATTTTCTTTTTGAAAATCCATTTGCAACCCAGAGGTTTGCAACCAGGTGGTAGATCAACCAACATCCAAGTGTTGTTGCCCATGATGGAATCCATCTCATCATTGATTGCTTCTTTCCGAAGCAATATCCGGGACTTCATTGCTTCTACAAATGTCTTGGGATCATCCTCAACAATGAAGCAATAGGAGTATTGGTCGAGACCTCATCCACTGGTTCCTTCAACTAAGTATAGTTGAAACTTCAGGTCCAAATGACTTTGGAGTCCGACCTTTTGCTCTTCACGAGCACAGGTTCTGGTTGTTGAACTACAACCTCATCAGGGACCACTAATGGTTCATCATCAGGGACCTCTGATACACCAGTGTCATGAGTTCCATTAGGAATCCTCTGACTTGGTCTAGGGACTGATGAGAATCTATTCTCATCAAAGTTTGCATCCCTTGATTCAATTATTGAGTTAACTGAAACATATTCATTAGGTTCATTAACATAGAACCTAAAAGCCTTGGAATGCTCAGCATATCCAACAAAGATGCAGTCAATGCCTCTTTCACCCAAAGTTTTCAACTTTAGATCAGGGAGTCTTACAACAGCCCTACAACCCCAGACCCTGAGATAGTTCAGGTTGGGTTTCCTTTTAGTCCAGAGTTCATAAGGGGTAACCTTGTTCCTTTTGTTGGGAACCCTATTTAATAAATAGCAAGCTGTTAACATAGCTTCACCCCAGAACCCTTGACTCAGTCCTGAATAGGACAACATGGAATTAACCATCTCCTTCATCACCCTGTTTTTCTTTTCAGAAATGCCATTTTGCTGAGGAGTATAAGGGGCAGTCGTTTCATGGATAATTCCAACAGACTGAAAATACAGAGTATCCATGTACTCACCTCCCCTATCAGTCCTTAATCTTTTGATCAGGGACCCAAGTTGTAATTCAACTTCAGTTTTAAACACTTTGAATTTATCTAATGCTTCATCATTGGTATGCAACAGATAGACATAACAAAACCTAGAAGCATCATCAATAAATGTCACAAAGTACTTCTTATTCCCCAAAGAGGGAGTGGCATGCAAATCACACAGATCACTGTGTATAAGCTCCAAGAGTTTAGTCTCACAACTAACACCCTGAAAAGGTTTCTTGGTTATCTTGGTCAACATACAAGTTTTACACTTTTCAGTGTCCATGTCAAATGCGGGGAGTAACCCATCCTTCGACATATCTTGCCTTCTTTTATAATGAACATGGCCAAGTCTAGCATGCCATAGGGTAGAGTCAGTCAGGTTAGAGGTGGTCATAAAGGCTGAATTAACACTATCAGTGACAATATTAAGCCTGAACATTTGATTACATAAATAACCAAAACCAATAAAAACACAATTCTTAGAAAGAACAAATTTATCAGATTCAATAACTTGTTTATATCCATGATTATTTAAAATACTACTGGAAACCAAGTTCTTCCTGATATCAGGAACATGAATAACATCAAACAGAGTTACAATCTTTCCAGAACTAAATCTAAGATCTACACAACCACGACCATGCACCAAGGCTGTTGATACATTTCCCATGTGAAGAATATAACCATCATTCAGTGACTCATAAGTCTTGAACCAGCTTCTATCTTTACACACATGAACTGTTGCACCAGAGTCAACCCACCACGCAACATCATCATCCTGTACATAAAAAGATTCAGATACATATGTAACATAATAAATCTGGAAAGACTTATTAAACATATTATGACCTTCAGTGAGTTGGCGAACCACCACTCCTGAACCATTAGTGCCTGATCCATTGGCTTTACCACCAACTTTAACACCTTTGCGGTCCCTTTTAATGTGACCAGTCTTGCCACATTTCCAACAAGTAGGTGTTGCCTTCTTGTTAGGATCTGCCCTTGTGTTATCATGATATTTGCGTTTGCCTTTGTTGTCATTGTACCTGGTGGAGTTGTTATGCTCCACCATATTGACAACAGATGCACCAGCAGCATTGCTGCTCCTTGGCTTGTCATTATCCTGCACTTTAAGAGATTCCTTAATGCGCAAATGACTGCCCAACTCAACCAGAGTTAATTCCTCCTTCTTATGTTTCAAGGTATGCTTGAAATCTTTCCAAGAAGGAGGGAGTTTGTCAATGACACAAGAGACTGAAATAGCCTCATCCATGTGCATTTTGTGTTGTGTAAACCTTCTAAGTATTCCAAGAAGTTCATTGTATTGTTTCATAACTGGTCTTTAATCAGTCATTTTGTAATTTATGAAATTACTAACAAGGAACTTCTTACTTGATGCATCCTCAGCCATATATTTGGCATCCAAGGAATCCCACAATTCTTTGGAAAATTCAAAGTTCTGATAAATATCAAACAGAGAATCAGACATACCATTCAGAATAAGACCTCTGCATATGTAGTCATCATTCTTCCATTTGCTCCTCCTCCTGATCTGCTCCACTGTAGCATCATCCCCATCATCAGGAATAGGAGTGGTTAGTACGTACACCACACTCATGCTTGACAGCAAGAAGTGCATCTTCTTCTGCCACCTCCTAAAGTCCACCCCTTCAAACTTGTCCAGCTTAGCAAAGTTTGAAGCCATGTGTTTCATTGCAGCATTTGCCATTGATTATCACAAAAAATAGTTTACTTTGATTGTTGGTGTGTAACAGCCCAGAACAGGATAAGATAATCAGTAGCAACAGCAAATACCACTAGGTGGTTACCGGATATCACTTGGAATCGTGTTATCACTTTCCAAAGTAAACTATTCGACCCTAATGCCTGGGTATCACGAATATCTACTTGGGATAAGACCAAATGTTTGTTAGTGATTTAGGCACAAATCAATAACCTTTTTACTTAGAAGTGTTAATTGTTTTCTATATCTCCCTTCATGCATGATCAGATATCCTATTTATAGGAAATTACTCTTAGCTAGTCAAATGGAATTATGAGAATTAATCGGCCCATTAATCGCCTCATAATTATCCCCATTATAGCCGTTAGTGGTTACATGACCAATTAAGCGTGGTCATTAAGCAGTTGAAACTGCCACTAAGCAGTACTTTCATAGCACTAGCAGTACTTTCATAACACAAGCAGTACTTTCCACTAAAAGAGTCAGGGTGTTCAGGGACCTTATGGGTGTACACTCCGTACCTCCTGACTCATTACCAGGTGTGAACTTATCCCACAAGTGCACTAAATTTTCCAACAATGTGTTAGGATTTGAGTGTGTGGGTGCATGGTCTTATAATCTGAGGATCTTTAAGAAAATGTTGAATATCTAATTAATACCTTGAAACAACTAAAAAGATATTAGTACCTTATAATATCTTATACCGATTTAGACTAAGCAAAATATCCCATAAACCCGGTTTCCATAATATATTAAACCTTCCATCAATTATATATCCTAACCCTAGTTTTTGGTACATGGACCACAATAGAGAGAGTACTATGGCTGAGACACGCCGCCGAAAACACATCAGAACGACAGAGATTCCACAAGAGGTTATATTTTACCACATACTTCCAAGGCTTCCAGCGAAATCTCTGATCCATTTTTTGAGTGTTTCCAAACAATGGCACTCTTTCTTAAAGTCACCTATGTTTGCCAACATGCATCTCAACCATGTAACCAACGATGCTCATCAAAACCATTACAAACTTCTCGTGATATATATAACCCCGCGATGTAGTTTCAGCAACATGGATTGTGAAACACTTAAACCTGGTCTCCGCCACCGCCGCCATTTGCCATTTGAGTTAAGTTATGGACAAGATATACAGATCAAATCATCTTGTAACGGACTTGTAATGGTAGTACTCCTAAAGAAGGGAAGCCTTGATGATAGGTTCTTGGATCTAATTTTATGGAATCCCTTGACGGGTGACTATAAGACCTTGTCAAAAAGTGGTTCAAACTTAGACTGTCAATATAACGCCCCATTTGAGTTGTATTACAACTCTTCTGAAGAAGACTACAGGCTTCTACATATAACCAGCCACAATGATGTCCACATATACTCATTGAAATCAGACTCATGGAGAAAAATCAATTCGAAAAGCGAGTTTGAATGTATTCCCAACATGACTCGATGGGGTTGGTCCGCAAGTACTTGTTGGAACGGAAATCTTTATTTTACGAAACTTGTCAGCACTTATTATTCAACTATAAGGTTTGACACTAAGACTGAGAAGTTCACCGAGATAAAAACTCCCCTCCGCCAAAACAACAACTGGTGTTCCAGACTCACCGTTCAAAGAGGCTGTTTACACATGTGTGTGAGGGAGTACAGCCACATGCAGAGAAATCCTCAGCTTATGTTATGGAGTATGAATGCAAATGGAGTTTGGAATAAGGTGTCAAGTACTTACACACCGGAGAATATTGATCCACTGCATTTGATGAAGGACGGGAATTGGCTCGTGAAGTCCAAAAGCTACTGCTATAAAATTTATAAACTAGACCTGGAGAACAAGCATAGCGAAAGCGGGTATTTATATAACCTCCGTGGTTGTGTAGAAGAGAAATACATTGAGACATTTGTGTCACCCAATCAGTATATGAACTGAAAAGCACCTAATATCATCATCGGCAATCATAGTAATTGTTTTTTTTTTTTTTTTTTTTCCTATACTAATACTTGAACTACAACATTTTGGTTAGATATGTGTGGTTACATCTATACAATGTATTACGTTATCTGAAATCAATTTAATTTTCTTTGGAATATCATGCTTGTTTTACAGATTCAAAAGGCGCCACCATATTTGGTAATGATCTGAAGCTTTGCAGTATTGCTATAGATTTCTATACACAATGCGTAAATACTGATAACTTGGATTTTTCTGTCATATAACAGGACTAGTGTATCTTCCGTTGTTAGTACTAAACAAGGTTAACGTCTTATATTTTAGCAAATTGGGTCAATAGGCGTAGTAAATGGTTGATCTTAGTCTTGGATGATCAGATTCTCAGTCAATGTAATGTAGTAATTAACTATGTAATGAGGAGAACTTGGAACATATCAAATATAATAACTGATGGAGGCTGATGAAAGCTATTTGTGAGGTCTAGAGTACATGGTTCATATTGTATATCGTTTATGTTCTCTAGATTATAGTCGTTTAGTGGTTGTTATGCTTTGAGCTTGTTCAAGCATATAGTTTGCTATTTAGGTTTTTAAAGGTTGGCTCATTACCACCTTTTCCATGTACCTATAAAAATAAAAATCCGGTGAATTCGAACAATCCTCAAAAGAGATTGTAACCATTTAAGCTGGGTTCGTAATAGGAAAATGACTTGAGCAACACCATAGTCACAACTAGTAAAGTACTTGCATTCATGAGACAACGTTCGTGTATACTTAAAAGAGGGAAAACGGTTAGGCTTGATCCGAGCATTCGGATTTGCAGACAGGGCATACTTTCTTCATCACCAACCACTTCTTGATGCAGTCTACATGATAATTATGTCCACATTTTTTCATTCTTCCAACCTTTTCTTCATTCTTGTACTCTTCGAGGCAGATAGGACAAGAAGCTTCCTTGTGAATTCGGTCAATGGAGCAGTAGACTTGTTCATTTAGGCACTCAAACATCCCTTCCTCAGACAAACCAGTGCTCACAGTACCTATCCGTTCCTCAAGAGCAAGCAATTCCTCGTAACTCATGTCGGTAATGTCTAGTCTCATATCTTGAAACTGATCCGGGAAGTTCATGGAGTATTGATCAGCAGTCAAGGTCTCATGTTCCAGTCTTTCGTGAGCCCCTATTACATCAACAATAGGTGGAGTTGTCGGTGGAGATGTCGGAACAGCCATACTTGGCCTTCCATTCCTGTAACCATGGTCCCACCCTCCTTCTTCATAATGACTTGAATATCCAGTCACTACACCACAAAAGGCTTTTAGAGACGGAGACATTTGGAGACAGCAGGTGTTGGTCGCTAAATGTTAAGAGGGGCCCACCATATTCAACGATTTTGTGATTGTTTGACCAAGGGTTACATTTTATTTTATTTTTTGTTAGAAAAATTTCTTTTCCCTCCTTCAGGAAAATATAACCCGCCAATATATCCCTCTTTCATCACTAAAATAATTTAAATTACACCACATCACCACCTACTCTCTAAAAAGTGGATCTGGGTTTTGCAAAAAAAAAAATTATCTCATTGTGAACTCTTTTCACCTTCATCCAAAACCATAAATCAGCACCACCACACTCGAAACCACAAATCAACAACACCACACGCACCACTGTGCCTACCACCACAGCCACCAATTAGAGGTAAATGACTAGTTTGTTTTGTTTTTTTTATTTGGATTTTATTTTTAATTTGGTTTATGATTTTATTTACTTTGTCACAGCCACCATTGCCGTCTTGAACCCACCACCGTTCGCTGTTGCCAGTCCATCTATTTTGTTGAAAGGTTCGTTTTTTGTTTAATGTGTTTTGTTTGTTTTGTTTAATTAATGTTTAATGGTTTTTTTTTAAATTGTTTTTGTGTTTGATTTTGGTAGTACCGCCGTCGCCGCCTCCTCCTCCTCCTGCTGTTTCACCGGACCCACCACAGTTGAACCACTGCCGCTGTCAATCCTGCTGTTTGTTAAAGGTATGTTTGGTATTTGTGTATGCCGGAGTTGTTTAATCTCATGGTCTTTGACAATTCATTAAGTCCATTTAATAAATGGGTTTAACTGAATATATAATATATAAATGTTGTGAATCATTTTATGGTGTAAAAAAACAAAGTGGATGCTCGGCGGTGCTAATTTGGAGGAGCTGTTCTTATTTTGCCATTACTGTTGGACATGAAGTCTTTTTTGTTGCTTATTTTGCTGATAAAGAGTGTTTGTAAGAGCATGGAAATTTGGTGTTTTATTTGGTTGTGATTTGGATTGCTGATAGGGAGTCTTGGGTTTTGCGTATGAAGAAGTTTTTGTGGTATGGCTCTTTGGATATTTGTTTTTCTACTGTCTGTTATTTGTGGTATAGAAATCTGGTGGTGGTCATAGATACTAGTAATTTTGGAATTTGTTGGTTGTGTGGTTGTATCGTCAATATATATATCCTCTAGAGAAGCTATAGAGGCTGCTGGGATTTGGGATTTTAGTGTGGTAAATTGTAATGATGGTAAGAATTTTTATTCTAGTCTTCATAGGTAATGGTTTGTGCAGAGTTGGTGTTTTGGTGGAGTTAAGAGTGTTTGGGAGAGGGGTTATGTGGAGTTATGGGGCGTTTGGGTTATGTTTTTGGAGGGAAGTCAGAAGTGTATGGTTATATTTTTTGGCTTGTCTAATTGTTGGTGGTCTGGTTCAAGAGGTGAATGGTCACGTTTTATGTTATGGTTGTCTAAGATATTATGTTTGTTTTAAGTCGTTCTTATCGAGCATTGTTTTTGTTTGGTAGAAAGTTTAAGTTATCGAGTATTGTTTTTGTTTACTATATAGTTTATTTATGTTAGTGTTTGATTTTGTTTATGCTTGTGCAGGACCATCACAACATCACTACCTCTCTTCCTTTCTTCCTCTCTTCTCCTTTTTCAGACGTAAACCGTCGAGTATGTTTTTTTACTCAATTATTTTGTGTTTCTTTATTTGTATATAATTTAATTATTTTGTTTTTACGTTTGTTTGGTAATGTATTTGGTGTTGGAATGGTATTTGAATTATATTTGATTAATAATATGCGTTTGGTTGGTATGCGTTTGAAAGTGGATATAATTTGTGAAATATGTGATTATGATTACAGATGGCATATGTTGCTCCTGGCCACCACGGAGGGGATGCAGGTGGTGATCCTCCCGAGGATCGACAACCTAAGCGTTTACCCTACCAGTGTGAAGGTAAGAAATTACGGATTATTATGAACTTTAATTTGATTACTTGTATTTTTACGACTCATCAATCATATGTGCGGGATCTGGGAAACGCGGTCCAACCAAACATAAGGCGTTGAAAAAGAACTTCAAACAAAATAACAACAAACCCCTTGAGATAGAATTCGATGTGGGGGATCTGAAGACGTTCAAACCAGTAGGCCCGTATGCGGCTAACTTGTCTACATATATTGGGGAATTAGTTAGGAAAATTCCCCAATATTACGAGTCATGGGATAAAGTCCCCGCAGCAGAAAAGGCAACGTTAATCCCTAACCTTCAGGTCTTGATTATTTTATTTATAGTTTTGTTGTTATCAAATGTTTAGATATGTGTGTTTATTTTAAAGTGTGTTTATATAAGAGTGTATTTATTTAAATTTGTATTTATTTACAGAGGTATTTCCAGTTGGAACGACACCTCCGTGACCAGACTGTAATCCTCGTAAAAAATGAAAAAAGGACGGTCGGGAGCTTAGTGAGAGCTGGGCTCCAGAAGGATTTTGCTAAGTCCTACAAAGATAATAAAAATAAGTTCAAGAAGAGATGGTTTGATTCAGCGAATTCAGTCGAAGAAGCAAGAAACCGAAAGCCGCCAAAGTGGAAAGCAGGAGATGATGAGTGGCAGAAGCTCGTTAACTTCTGGGCTAGTCCGGAACGAATGAAACAGTCAGAGAGGAATTCGAGGAATAGATCCAAGAACAAAGTGACAACACATCAAGGATCAATGTCATAATAATCGAAATTAGTTAGTTATAGTAATAATAATAGCTCGATCAAAATGTAGGTAGTGAATTGACAAATGAAACTTAGTTATTTGGTATTAATTATTTGTTAATTGACAGGAAGAATCTGGCCGTATCCGTCATTTGTTATATTAACTTTCTTGTTATTTTTGAACTACATAGGGAGAAATGAAGGCTCTTCAAGATGCGGTCAAAGAAAAACAGCTTGATCCCAAGACAGACCTCGAGATCATTGATGAAGTTCTGGGTTCTCAAAATCGGGGACATATTGCGGGTGTTGGCAGGGTGGTACCGGGCACGGGTTCGAGTTCTAGGAGCACACAGGTGGACACAGGTTTATGTACCAGGGAGGAGATAGAAGAGATGAAGAAGCAGCATGCTATGGAGCTACAGGAGCAAAGAAACTTGTTTAAGCAATTTCTGGATTTTTACAACCGTCAACAAGGTACACCCGCTTCACAGTTTCAAATTCCAGATTCATCCACTACTATGTTTCCTGGATCTACATACACTCGTGGCGAACCTAGTACTACTCATTCCGACCCTAGTTTTAATCTCGACCTTGATAATTGTTACAAGCTGGTAAGTGTTGACGAAGATGATGATGGTGTTGATGATAGTGGGCAGGATGTTGGTGATGGTGGTAGTAGTAGTGAGTTTGATGATGACGAGTAAAGAGTTTGGTGATGATGGTAGTATTAATAAGAATGATGTATGGATCTTGTTTTGTTATCTGAATTATGTAAGAATATTACCAAAATTATTAGTATTTGTATGGATCATATTTTGTAATTGGACGGTTTTGAATGAATGAATGAATTGAAGCATTTGTATTATTGATTATTGATTAGGGTGATTTACAGCATTGGTTTTGGTAGGTTTTTTTGGGAAAAAATCTAGAATTGCTCAATGCTGCTGCATTTTTTTTCCTCCACAGCAGTTTTTAGTGACAGCCTTAATCTGTCTCCAAAAGTCACCCACACAAAAATGACCCTGTTTATTTTATTTATTAATATTTATTTTTTAAAAAAAAGTAAATCTGGTGTGGTCGCTAAAATGAAGGGCCCACCCCGGTCAAGTGAGTTTGAATGAAAAATTGTGGGTCCCACAGTCTGTCGCAAAAAGTTGAAAGATGTTGACGCAAAAACTTTTAGCGACTGACTATAGGCGTCAACCCTTTGGGCGACAACCCTCTGTCGCAAAAAGCATTAGCGACCAAAAACTTCTACTTTTTGCGTCCAAGCTTTCTGTCTCTAAAGGTGGTTGCTGTTGTAGTGAGTAGAAATAGTCTCGGAAGGAAAGTGTAGCTCACTTATTGATGAACTACTGTCGTTCGTGTCATTAAAGTGATCGCTCGGAGAACCATTTGATCTTATACTTCCTGAAATGTATTTGTAAGCATCTTCGGTGGACAGAACACGGGAAACATGAGGATGCTGTGAAGAAGAAGATGCAAGATTTCCTTGGAATACTGGATTGTGGTGGCAGGCATTGATATCAACAGAACTACCTCCAACATTAAACTGACTCGTTTCCCGTCTCAGACCATTAATATCTGGAGCATGAGAAGCAGTATAAGGAACAGAATTCCACCCTTGACTCATCACATGAGCACTTAGATAATTGACAGGGTGGACAGGGACAGGGTAGTTTGCAGAATGGGTTGTCGGTTGGTGAAAAAGAGAACCGTAGCTTGGCTCATGTGTTCTTGTCATGCAAGGTTCAAACTCAGGTATATATCGGCTTCTAACATTCCTCGTCCAAGTTTGAGAACTAGATGAACTCCCTGCAGCATCATAAAAATTGCTCGTGATACCTTCACATATACTAGTGCTCGGCCTTTTATGGGGTCCTCCATGACCAGCTGCTGGAATGTGACCCATACCTGGATCATAATAATGACTAGGTTGAAAATGCCCAACGGTTGATAAATGTGTGTAGGGATCTACGACAGGAGGTCCTGAAACCTGCTGTACTTCCATGCTAACAAAAGATGGATGATGCTCGTTATATCTGCCTCCAAAGTTCCATGCATAATCCTGGGGATAGGGGTACGATCCGTCTACATTCCACCTCCCCCATTGCCCGCCCTGGCGAGACTGGATAAGTTGTTGTTGTTGTTGTTGTTGTCCATGACCAGGGGGAATATGACCCATACCTGGATCATAAAAATGACTAGGATGAAAATGCCCAACGGGACCCATTGGTGCCACAGAAGTGTTCCCACTGGCTGATGAATATATGTAGGGATGATCAACAGAAGGTCCTGCAAAAGATGGAACTTGTTGTACTCCCATACTAACAACTGATGGATGATGCCCGTTATATCTGCCTCCAAAGTTCCATGCATAATCCTCGGGGTTGGGGCATGATCCGTCTACATTCCAACTCCCCCATACCCCGCTCTGGTGGGATTGGATATTATGTTGTTGTTGTTGTCCATGACTAGCTGGAATATGACCCATACCCTGATCATAAAAATGATTAGGATGAAAATGCCCAACGAGGGGTGATGAATGTGCGTAGGGATCTACAGGATGTCCTGAAAAAGGAGGAGCCGAACCTGTTGTACTTCCATGCTAACAAAGGATGGATGATGCTCGTTATATCCGCCTCCGAAATTCCAGCGAGGATTTGAACCAGCATAATCGATTGGAGCAACAAAATGTCCATTGTCCATCCTAGGAATGTAAGACTTCTCTACAGGAGGATGATTGCTAGCGTGTTGGTCATGAAGCTTTGATATCATAAATGGATTAGACATGTCTCGATGCCCTATCCTTTAAAAAGTGTGCGATTTTTTATATAAAAAGTGTTTGAATGAGGGCACGTCGTTAATTTATTAAGTGAATGAGTTCGATTGGGTTTTGTTTTTTGGAATTTATACTTTATAGTAAAACACATGTTGGGCTTGAGCATGGTTACATAGGTCGGTGCAGCTTAGAATATTGATGCGTGCCATTGGGCCTACAAAGTTGGGTAAGTCGTTTAAAATGAATGTGTTTCAAAATTCATGAATCATGCCTGTATTATTATCAAGGGATAATTACACGAAAATGTATTTAACTTGTCACTTTTTGGTCCGGGAAAGAGTCTGGGCTGGAGCAAGACCCCATCCGGGGCTGGAGCAAGTCCCATCCGGGGCAGGAGCAAGTCCCATCCGGGGCTGAAGCAAGACCCCTTTCCGGGGCTGGAGCAAGACCCATCCGGGGCTGAAGCAAGACCCCTTCCGGGGATGGAGCAAGACCCATCCGGGGCTGAAGCAAAACCCCTTCCGGGGCTGGAGCAAGACCCTTCCGGGCTGGACCAATCCGGGCCGGACATCACAGTTTCCCGCCTAAAACCATTTACCGCCTAAAGGTTTCCCGCCTAAATGTTTCCCGCCTAAATATGTCTCCATCACCGGATAAGGACAAAGGAACCAACCTATAAATAGAGTGCCTCTACCACTCTACACGGTATGATATTCTCTCTCACTAAATACACACATACTACTCCACTTAAACTGACTTGACCATCGGAGGGTGGTTCCGGGGCTTCGGCCTCGGACCCCTTCTAACCGGTTTCTTTCTTGTACTGTAGCAGATCTCTACGCTCGGGATGACGTGGAACGGCTCAACCTATCGTCAAGACGAACCCGACTGATTATGCTTCAACAAGTGGCGCCATCCGTGGGACACGAGGAAAATGCTCGTCCTACCTCGATTGAACATCACGGCAGCGGAATTATTTCGCATGATGACGCTTGCCTAAGTTCGATTCGGATACACGGTTTTCGCACCTCAAATCATCCTTTGTCCCAGATAACTGTTTATCTTGAACACAGAAGAACAACGATGGCGGGTCTACGGTCGCGTGTTCCTATCTTGTGTTCTCTCTCTAACCAAAACAGGCAAATAATTACGAAATTGGAATCTCCAATTCGGCTCGTAAGTCCTTCACCTCATTCTTATTCTTTCTTTAAATTGCCATGAAACCTCTATTAAACCAAAAAAGAAAGAAAAAAAGGAGATACGGCAATAATTATGTGAACAAATTAGGAGCAACCATTATTTTGTACTTATGCATGCTTTGATGCAACTTCTGTGAGTATGCATGTGGGTGTGGGGCCAGCTGGTTGATTGGACATCCCACTAATATATGTTTGACCATAAAAGAAAGAAATATATGTTTGACCATAACTTTATTTCGTAGCTTTTGTATATCGCGTGTATTTACATGATATAAACGGACAAATATAAGCTGACAAGATCACATGGCTTTGTTGAAACTTGTGGTACAAAATGCCACCCTTTAATAGGTACGTTCTACCTACTACCATAAACCTTTTTTATATATTTACCATGGGA
Organism: Chrysanthemum makinoi; assembly: GCA_910596185.1. NCBI lineage: Eukaryota > Viridiplantae > Streptophyta > Magnoliopsida > Asterales > Asteraceae > Chrysanthemum > Chrysanthemum makinoi. The sequence goes on from OU343221.1 coordinate 327,421,104, forward strand.
TTAATTTTGGGCGCGGCTGTGTAACTCAAAACTTCAGAGTAATCCAAAACTTTCATATTTTGTTCACTCCATCCTCAAGTGATGTTACCAGATCTTTTTAGAATACGTCTCTAAACTTGCGGCTGTAAATATGTCTCCATCACCGAAGGCACATTTCCTACTCACCCCGGTCGGGTAGCTTATTTTCATTCCATCTTTTTGGAAAATCTTCGGACGCAATGGCTGAAACTGCATCGGCCCTAATAAACATCATATTTTCGTACACTTCGTCGTTGTCGATTTATATTCTTCAAACACCTTGTCCGATCTTTAATCTCCGAAAAACAAACTTCTCCGGAGATAATCATTTTGACCATCACCTAGCCAATGTGCAGGCATGGTCATTTTGGCACACGTTGTGCCGGGGGTTGTTAATGCGCCAATGACACATTCACAAGGTCCAAAAGGACTCGAGTAAATGCGCATCGACAAAGCGTCGAGAGGATCAAACAGGAGCTTGGTCCTCTCAAACAGGAGCTTGGTCATTTTGGTGCACAAGATATTCATTTGCCGGGGTGGTTTTTTCTCCAAACATGTCGATTACACTCTAATGCTGTGGGGAAGTTGTCGTAATAACGAACACCAACGGATATTCTTAGTCTCTGAAAGGCGTGTGAACACTTTCAGATCGAATCAATTTGGCGGTTCTACCAAATTATTCAATCGGATACAATTCAGAGTTGAGAATTTTCTGTATGTTTGTGTATGAGATATATTGAACCGTTATATGATAATGACCAAACAAACCGTATATAACATGTTACGGGATAACTGCCAATGACAGTTTTAGGGTTTCCAAGTTGTCAAGTTTTGTCCCTCAATTTCCGAAACTTAATTTCTGAGGAACGACACTTCAGCAGAATCAATGACTTCAGCAGAATCATACTACTTCAGCAGAATCACACTACTTCAGCAGAAATGAATCCGTCAGCAGAAATGAAAATTCAGCATGAATTCTTTACATAACAACTTAGTGGAAATAAAAAATTTCCAAGCTGACCCCAGCCAGGGGCTCTGCCCCTTGGACCCTGCCAGGGGCTGCCGCCCCTTGGACCCTGCTGCGCCCCCGGACCCCCGTCCCTTAGGGGCTTCGCCCCTAAGATCATAATAAACTCAAGTAGGTGTGCACTCCGCACCTCCAAACCTAAATGATGTATTATCATGATAAAATTGGTCAAACAAGTTAATCCAATTACACTAAAATATCCAACAAATGCTACCCGCAGCATCCGTCCATCACGAATGGTATCCGCCGGTCCGTCAGCGTCATAACATTTTTATGATCTTTTAAGTCATCCTTAGTGATTCTTTTAAGTGCCAACCATTTTGTCGCGAACTTCATATGTCCGATGTTCTATCAAGTTCTACACGAGACACTGAGCGAGACGCGGTGCCGCCATAGACGTGAGTTCCAATCTTCACGTGCTCCCGTCTTTGTCACATTGAACCCTTTGCCGCAACACTCTCTAGCTGACCTTGAGACTCTACTGGCGAGCTCCAGTACACGAACATTTATAAGGGTTAACCACCAAGTTCTATACCTGTCCTTCTAAGTCACGTATAGCATTTGCCATACTCTTACAAAGGCCTATTCTTACAAACACCCAATTACCACATTTATGACCCAGCATAATATTGTAAAAGGCCTTTTACCTCGAAGTTCTCATTCGCTCCTGATGAGATAGAATTTATCTCCGCCGGAGCAATAAAAGCTCATGAACGTTTCAGATAAGCCTTTGACCATTTTATCATTACGTGACCTGTGGACGAGAAAGCCCCAACACATTGTCGTACCATGCAGAATCCACGAACTGCGGAACCAATTCTGAACTCCGGACGAAATATGCCTGGTCCGGTGTTCCGACCATCCTTTTGTTAACAAAACCTCGTGGTAACAACTCAAAGACCAGTCGCTATTTCAAAATGAACCCCTGATGTCATTTTTAAAAGTTCTCCGGATTTTTAATCCCAACCTTCGCCACCTTTACTGGTACTAAGATCCGGACTTCACCAATTCCGGGGCTAATCTCCGGACATTATTTTCACGACCCGGTGAAACAATTATTGGAACCCCCAGCCCCATCTGTTGATGTTTTAAGTTCTAGACAAAGGAACCGCGACACTCCTACATGCAACCTCCGGCCAAAACATGAGCTGCGACCGCACATAAAGAATCTTGGTACTCGTTTTTTCAAAGTACGGCTCATACTTTCGATTTTAAGTCCATTAATAAACGAATGAATTGCAACACATTGTTGCTCGATCAGTGAATCTCTTGCTATCACGAATTTACAATCATGACTAGCAGCTTTCAGGCTCCGGTACGGAGAACCACCCATCACTTTAGTCTTTTTAAAAAGAAAACATCACTTGGAGTGCATTCCGCGGGCAGAGGGCCAATAATTACCCAAACCTTGATTATCAACCTCCCGGACACGGCGAAGATCCGCCATGAATGTTGGTTCCGGTCACTATCAACCAACTCCGGGCCACCGAACCACATACGATTCTAACCTTTATTAACGCCTTTTGCGCGATTGCATCTGACCTTTTTTTCTTCACAATCTCGACTCGGATCAAGCTCCGAACAAAAAAGTTCAACCCATTTGTCATGCACCGCATATGTCGAAAATGGTCGAACACCATCACTCGGGGTTGCACTCTTATCTTTCCGTGATAACATTATTTCAAACACAAGTATAATCCTGGACGCTTTTTTGGCTGGTTTTCTGGATTTTCAATCTTAACCTCCATCCTAATTTGACCTTCGTAAAAGTTCCAACCTCTTTTATCAGTCCAAATGTTTTGTAGTTTGTGCGAAGGAAGGAGGAAATGAATACAATACCAATACCAATTTATTATAATAAAATCCTTATGTGCTGGCATGCGCACAAGATGTGTTACCTTCAGTACCACACACGTGTATAGAAGGATTGACACATATCATTTTTAACTATATATAATTACGCATGAACCCAAAAAGGAGATGAATGATTCCTTTTTTAACATTATTTCACATATGGTTGAGCACCTTTTTAATTAGCTCCGCGTTCCGTAAATAATATACCCGGACATATGGTTGAGCACCTTTCTAATTAGCTTCGTATTTCGTATATAGTACCTACGGAATAAGTACACCATAAAAGTAATTGATTTTACTCATTCATAACAATAAATTGCTAGTCAAACTTATCCATAGTTTTCATTTGGCTACTGTTACATGACTTTTATTAAAGTACCTCAAACAATACATACTCTAAAAAATATAGCACCATTAAACTTTGGGGGCTATAATAGTATGATAACACCATTGCCAACATATTGATCTTATGGGCCGCTTGGTCACACTCCCACGATAAGCACGATAAACTTTCGTAGGTTGCGACCCATGTTACTCCTGTCATATCAAAGTAGAAATTTGCTTCACCCAAATTCAAAAACCGCTTGGATCATCAACTCCGGGTTTAACCTTTGAAAGCCTGACTTTCTTTGGCGACTAACTAGCAAACTACGTTGTTCAAATTCCTACCTACGTATGGATACAAGGAGATACAAGTATATAACCACTAAGGTCTTGATAAGATATTCAAAACTATATAGTAAAATACTTTCACCTCTTAATACCCCTGGTTGGATGATGTGGCTATCCTTTGATTTCTGGATACCTTCGATGACCGCCACTAACGGACGACTCGTCATTCCGAAGACACGCCTACCTTTGTCGCCCTATTAACCAAACCGAATCACGAAACCTCCGAAGCTCCGGTCTCCGGTGCGATGGACCTTCATCCTGGTTTGACCTTTCCATAAAGGCCGATTCCCTTTCAACATTACGCGTACAGGTATTTTTTCAGGGCTTATTGAAAATGATGCAGAGAGCAATATTTTACTCATGGTATAGAAACTACGCGGAAGATAATATTGCCGCATACATGTACAAAGTCATAAACACCTGGATATAAACATATTTTCTTGTGGACATCATACTGCCTTGTATTGTCATTCCAACATCAGGAGCCACATGATTAAAGTATGCATTTAATGCGTATATTATTATGAAAAATTAATATTTGATACGTAAGTTTAAAGCTACGAATAAAATGTAGTAACATTAAACTTTATCGCAACTTTACATTTTGTTTGGTACTTGTACAAACATATATTTGCGAGAGTTATCATTGCAATTAAAAACATACATTTAATAGAGCTAATAATTGGACATCGCTCTCTTCTTTTTGCTTCATGCTAAGCAAAATAGGAGATGTTCACTTTCATGAACGCAGTTTGACATCTATTAATTGACTCAACAAATGTGAGTATTTCAGTAAGTAACCCATGTTACACAACATCTGAATAAGCCTTGCCCACACTTTTCATTTGGCTATCGTCGTATGACCATCGTGAGAACACTTCGATCGATACATATTTTTGAAACAAGTATTTAAGTTTAACGCTACTAATAAGACAAAGTACCATTAAACTTGGGGGGCTATAACGGTATGATAATACCATTAACTATATCTCACTCGATATTGACCCGGCATTTATTATAATGCACATGAAGTATTATTTCATTATGAAAAACACACTATAAGGGATGAGCAGCCCCATAATTAGCTCCGTACCTGAAAGTAATATTCTCTAAAAAGTACGAGGAGGCGTAACCTTCGAATTAACTCAAATACGCAAGAGGCATTGCAAGCCCGGTACCAGAAGGCGTAACCTTCTAATTAACTCAAGCGTGTAAGTGGTATTGCAAACCCATCGCTAAATCCGAATTCAATATTCGCACCAAGCCGAATTCAATATTCGCACCAAGCCGAATTCAATATTCGCACCAAGCCGAATTCAATATTCGCACCAAACCGAATTCAATATTCGCACCAAGCCGAATTCAATATTCGCTCCAAGCCGAATTCAATATTCGCACCAAGACGAATTCGATATTCGCACTAGGTCGGGTAACCTAAAAATTGACCCAACTACGGAAATATATTCTTCGAAAGTCTGAAGACTAATGTATATTCGCACTAGTGTTCATACCCCTAGGAAGATGAATTCGAGTTGGTACAAGGTGGCTGTCACACCCCCAATTTACCTGTTTTGCAGCGGAATGGAATTCCTGGGGATTGACTGTCATAACATCACAATCACAGTTATATTGAACGACCTAAAGTGTCGTTTGGAAAATACATCGTTTGATTTAATAAAACTATCAGAGTTTACAAAGTATAGGTCCCAATTGAAAATCATCTCGTACGGAAATAAGTTTGTTACAATTCAAACGATGTTTTAAAGTATGTAAAACCCAAGTGAGACGCGTCGTCACCACGACTCCATGACGTGTCCAAATGCATGCCATGAAGTGTATACCTTAGATACCTGAGATAAAACATGCTAAAAAGTGTCAACACAAAGGTTGAGTGAGTTCATAGAGTTTGAGTTGAAATGTAAATCCTTTCAAAATCGTTTATGCAGCAAAGGCATTGTAAATCATTGAAATGTAAAGACTTTCAAAATCGTTTATGTAGCAAAGGCATTGTAAATCCACTCAGTTCCCAGTCCCGCCCATACAAAACTTGCAACCTGTGTGTTCACAACCCACTGCCAGAATGTGTGTAGTTTATGTTCCAAACATATGATGTCCAATGAATTCACATAATAATGCATAACTCAATGTATCGAAATCGTTTATGTAGCAAAGGCATTGTAAATCCACTCAGTTCCAAGTCCCGCCCATACAAAACTTGCAACCTGTGTGTTCACAACCCACTGCCGGAATGTATGTAGTTTATGTTCCAAACATATGAGTGTGGTTCAAATCGTTCCAAGACCGTTAGTCCATGAATATACCAAGACCGTTAGCTCAATGAATATACCAAGACCGTTAGACCAATGAATTTACCAAGTCCGTTAGCTCAATGAATATACCAAGTCCGTTAGCCCATGATTATAATATGGAAGTTCTAAGTATGGCAAAACTGTTACTACGCATGACTAAGCATTCAGTTCGGCTAAACATGTAATTTGCAAATAATCATGAATGTAATAAAATAGTCGAGCATGTATCTCCCCCAAAACAGTTATGAAAGCATTAAAACAAGAAAAGTGGGGCTATGGAACTCACTTGGACAATGATGCGATGGCAAAAGTGAGTACACCGATATGTAATGTGAATCTCTATGCTCGAACCTATGATGAATGATATGATATGTCATGAGTTGCAATGTAATGTTATGCATGCATTCCATATGTTATTTATACCATTTACGGGTTTTGAAAATATTACTCGTCGTCGAAAAATACTCGTTTGACGTCTTGACCCTTCAAAAATGACCTTACATGTTTTTACGTCAAAATGTCATCCTACAATGGTTTTATAATGATTTTTGGTGAAATTACCATTTTTCGTCGCAAAACAATGTCGTCGGAAAAACCATGAAATTAACAAAAATGACTTCGGAAATGTAGTCGTAAAATGGTGTACGTCGATCGTTAGAGAACGAACTCGACGGTTTTGGAGAGTTTGTATCGATAACTAAAAGTTTCAGTTCAGGAGTTTTCGTCCAAAAGGTCTCGATCATAAAGATATCAAGGGCTAAAGATGGTGGTTTTGGCTAATTGTGTGCAGAAAATGAGTTTCGACCAAGTTTGAACATCCGTAAATAATTTACCATAACTCCGCTTTACAAACAACTTTTTGTTTTGAAAAATATGGCCGGTGAACTTGATTTTTACTAGAAAACTTTTTGTTCCAAAAAGTTTCACAACCTTGTTAAAAACAGCCGCAAACATGGACGTTACAGCTACTAAAATACTTGTAACGTAAAAATAATATTGATTTTCAGAAAATAATAGTTACGGCAAGTTTATGAAAACGTGCATATATTTGTCGTTTCAAATCCGTTTTCTACGTATAATATGTCCTTAGCTTCGTATCGAAGTAAACTAATATATTTTTGAGAAGTCGAAATAATTTGTGAAGCTTAAGGCTCGTTTTTGACCCGAATAAACTAAAAACTGCATGCTGAATTTTCAGAAAACAAATATATTTCGTCGCCAACTTTAAAAATTCACCACGGCTTCGTTATAAGTCCGTTTTTATCCGTTCAAGCGGCCACGGATTCGTTTTTAAGTATATTTTCTAAAAATCAAGGCCAAAGTGTCGTACCAACTGTAGGTTTTTCCAGAAATTCATTTTAAGGACAGAACGTAAAATATAGTTTACGAAAATAGTTTTTTTCACGGACAAAACCTATTCTAATCCCTTCAAATCAACTCCAAAGCTAATCTAATCCTACCATACACCTTCTTAGGGTGTCATGGGTTCCTAATCACCATCAAGACCAAAGAATAACTTGGGAATAATTATAGGATGACCATATTGTATATATAACTTAAAAATCAAGAAATAAATGGTATAAATCACATAACTTGCATATAAGCTCTAAAAATGAAAAGAAACATATGAAAATGACATGGAAACTTGAAAATGATAAGATCATGCTTACAAGTGAAAATGAAGAGGTGTAGGTAACAAAGGATTAACTTAAATATCCTTGGTTTTTATTTCAAAACCATAAAAAGGATATGATCTAGGTTGATTAAACACTTGATCTTGAAGAAAATTTTGATCCCTTGTTTGCTTTGTTGCTTGGCCGGTTATGGAGACCCAAGAAAGGAGAGAAACTTTGTTTAACACTTTGATAACTATGAGAAAAATGAAAGTGAAATAAGACTTTTGAAGACTTGAAGTGAATTATTAGTAGACATAAGCCATGCCTCATTTAAAACATACCCTCCCTTGGGCGTTTTTCATGGATCATGTTCCCCAATTATATATTTTTTTTTTTAAATCTTGCAACTTGTGTAAAACTTTGTAAGACTTTGATAAAAATGTAGTAATTGTGTAAGTATTACTCAATTTATAAGGTAAATGGGAATTTTTGGTGCAAGTAAGTTTTTATTAGGTCAAACTAGATTGTAATGAGATGATAAAAATTGTAAAAATACTTTCCTTGTGAAATTCGGGTGATAAAATAATTATCGTAAAATTTTTAAGAAAAACGACGTAATAATTAAATTTTAACGATTAAAATACCAAATAAATTTGAAACACTAGGAAAACTAAAAATATAGTTTTTATGAACTAAATATAAGTTTAAAAATACCTCGGGATCATTTTTGAAAGTAACGGATTAAATATTTAGAATAATAACCCACGCGATAACGATTATTAAATATAAAAATTACGCGTTGAAGGTGAAATGAAATGTCATGAATGAATTAATGAGATGCAAATGATGTGAATGAAATGTAGACTAATCATAGTCCATATGAAATGTACGTGATGTCATGATCATGAATTCGCCGCTAAACCTCCAAGGTTACGCGAATTTGAAACAAGTAAACCAAGTTTACTAAAATGTTGAAAGAATAAGACATGAACTGTCGAAATGACCTGAAAGTACGGATTGTCACATTCGCCCATCCAAAAAGGAATTCATCCCGAATTCAGTTCGTGTTGGTCTCTCAGGTTTAGGGTTTGATGTGGCAAACTTTCCCATTCCCGAGCAAAATCCTCAAAAGACTTTTGGTAACCGATTTTTGCTTAATCCCACAACTCATCAAACAAGAACTGTCATACGATTAGGCTAAATCGGTTTAGGTAACAACTTGTTTCTAGCTCGATCTTTGCAACTCATCAAACAAGAACTGTCACGCGGATCAAACTGGAAACAAGTGGTTTGAAGAAAATCTTTTGAAAATTTGGCTCGATTACGGAATTGCTTACACATATAAGCCTACTACTCCCTTCATCGCATGATTCTTCCTGAATTAGACATAGGTGATCAGGCTATGTATAATTTAGGAGTAACTATGCAATGCTTGGACTAATCGACTCATATGTTATTTGGTGTTGGGTCAACTGATTGATAAAATTGTGATGAACATCGAGGAGAGAAGACGTGGAGAAGTGTCGTTAAAATGATAGTTAAAGTAAAAAGAATTAAAATCCTCGTAAATGATAACAAATCGGAAAGGAAGGAAAATAAAGTACGATAGATTAGAATATTTTACAACGAGTGGTTTAGCAAAAGTAGTACATCTTAAGTTATAAAGATTCGGATGCGATGAAAAACATAAACTTATTACGACATAGTACATAGAGAGAAATAAGACTGTTAGTTTCCGAACTTCTTCAGTCTTCCGCGTTGTTGAAATCCTTTTGAGTTTCTCCTCCTTCTAACATGTATACTTTCTCAAGAGCACCTTCAACTTGTTGATCTCGGTTTTGGGGACATTGGCTCCGATAGTGTCCTTGCTCCCCACATCCGAAGCACGTAACTATAGTCTTGCCTCTACAATCCCTGGCATGGTGTCCTAGTTTTTGACACTTGTAGCACTTAACAGGACAAAGACCCGTGTGATGATACTTACATCGATTACATAATGGGTAGGTTCCAGCATAACCTCTCCTTCTATTGGTGCAAAGAACATAAACCATTGCAGTTTCTTGCCCTCTATTATGTTGTTGATGATGGTTATTGTTACGGTTTTGGTCGTTGTTATGGTAACCTCCTTGGTCATTTTCCCATTTTCTTTTGTTGTTGCTGATTTGGTTATCGTTGTTGTTGTCGTTTTGGTTGTTGTTGTAGTTGGTGCGGTTGTTGGTATTGTTGTTCTGGTTAATGTTGGTGTATTTACCCCTCTTCACCACTTGTGCCATCAACTTCTGAGTCACTCGAATAGCTTCCTCAATTGTTTGTGGATCAAATGAAGTCACATCTCCTTGAATGACCTCGGGAAGTCCTCCAATAAAAGCCTCTAGCAATTTCTCATTATCCGATACCATTGATGGGCATAACGCGGCTAATTCCTGGAATCTCCGAATGTATGTGTCAATATCGTACCCAATGGTTACCAATTCATAGAACTCCGTCTCCAACTTTTTGATTTCTGTTCGAGGACAAAACTTCTTAGTCACCAAGCCCTTGAATTCTTCCCACGTAAGCTTAAAAGCATTCTCCATACCAATCGGTTGAGCATATGAATTCCACCAAGACAATGCTCCATCAAGTAAAGTACTCGTAGCAAATTTGACCTTACTATCATCCAGACAGTTACAAAGCAAAAACACGGATTCCAACTTTTCAAACCATCGTACCATTGCTGTAGCTCCTTCCGTCCCTCTAAACTTGGTGGGTTCGCCACTTTTGAAATCTTTGTACGAACATTTCTTAACCCCAGATCCTCCTGCATTACGAGTAGCGCAGTTAGTCTAGCGGCTTCAGCAGCAGCGTGGCCTCAAAGCAGCAGCAGCCACCGTTTCCCTTTCAACTCTTAGAGCATTTGCAATGCTATCATTTACTAACTTCTGAATAGCCGTTTGGGTCATTTCAACTGTAGCTTTCTTCGGTGCCATATCTTCTCCAAAACAAGAGAAAATGTGAGACGTAGCAAAATCCGATGTTAATAATAAGCGTTCTAAAGAGATGTGATAAGAGACGATAAGTTTGAGGTTTTTAAATAATCGACGGGTTCCGAAAAGATGGGTTATGAGATGTTGTAAATGCTTCAAATGTATGGTGGTTTAGTGACTTAGTGTGTGAATAACGTGTAACTCGTCATGTTAGTGGTGAAACAAAGGAGTGAGAGTGACTTCGCCCTATTTAAAGGTTTATCTCGGTATACAACGTTATCGGTGATGAATCTATTGATGTGAAAATTGTGATAGGGAATGACAGGGAATTCTCCACGTTAGAGTATGAAGAAAGAATAATGGAGTGGGCATTTAAGGGCATCCATGTGACAATCGATTTGAAATGAAAGCAAATAACTCAAAAATGTACGTATAAACCGCATGTAAAGTGAACATGCACTTGTGATGAAATGATGAGATGCTATGATAATGTAGTTATAGTCTAGGGTCAATGATGCAACCTAGTTCTCTATAACTGAAGCTCTGATGCCAATCTGTCACACCCCCAATTTACCTGTTTTGCAGCGGAATGGAATTCCGGGGGATTGACTGTCATAGCATCACAATCACAGTTATATTGAACGACCTAAAGTGTCGTTTGGAAAATACATCGTTTGATTTAATAAAACTATCAGAGTTTACAAAGTATAGGTCCCAATTGAAAATCATCTCGTACGGAAATAAGTTTGTTACAATTCAAACGATGTTTTAAAGTATGTAAAACCCAAGTGAGACGCGTCGTCACCACGACTCCATGACGTGTCCAAATGCATGCCATGAAGTGTATACCTTAGATACCTGAGATAAAACATGCTAAAAGTGTCAACACAAAGGTTGAGTGAGTTCATAGAGTTTGAGTTGAAATGTAAATCCTTTCAAAATCGTTTATGTAGCAAAGGCATTGTAAATCCACTCAGTTCCAAGTCCCGCCCATACAAAACTTGCAACCTGTGTGTTCACAACCCACTGCCAGAATGTGTGTAGTTTATGTTCCAAACATATGATGTCCAATGAATTCACATAATAATGCATAACTCAATGTATCGAAATCGTTTATGTAGCAAAGGCATTGTAAATCCACTCAGTTCCAAGTCCCGCCCATACAAAACTTGCAACCTGTGTGTTCACAACCCACTGCCGGAATGTATGTAGTTTATGTTCCAAACATATGAGTGTGGTTCAAATCGTTCCAAGACCGTTAGTCCATGAATATACCAAGACCGTTAGCTCAATGAATATACCAAGACCGTTAGACCAATGAATTTACCAAGTCCGTTAGCTCAATGAATATACCAAGTCCGTTAGCCCATGATTATAATATGGAAGTTCTAAGTATGGCAAAACTGTTACTACGCATGACTAAGCATTCAGTTCGGCTAAACATGTAATTTGCAAATAATCATGAATGTAATAAAATAGTCGAGCATGTATCTCCCCCAAAACAGTTATGAAAGCATTAAAACAAGAAAAGTGGGGCTATGGAACTCACTTGGACAATGATGCGATGGCAAAAGTGAGTACACCGATATGTAATGTGAATCTCTATGCTCGAACCTATGATGAATGATATGATATGTCATGAGTTGCAATGTAATGTTATGCATGCATTCCATATGTTATTTATACCATTTACGGGTTTTGAAAATATTACTCGTCGTCGAAAAATACTCGTTTGACGTCTTGACCCTTCAAAAATGACCTTACATGTTTTTACGTCAAAATGTCATCCTACAATGGTTTTATAATGATTTTTGGTGAAATTACCATTTTTCGTCGCAAAACAATGTCGTCGGAAAACCATGAAATTAACAAAAATGACTTCGGAAATGTAGTCGTAAAATGGTGTACGTCGATCGTTAGAGAACGAACTCGACGGTTTTGGAGAGTTTGTATCGATAACTAAAAGTTTCAGTTCAGGAGTTTTCGTCCAAAAGGTCTCGATCATAAAGATATCAAGGGCTAAAGATGGTGGTTTTGGCTAATTGTGTGCAGAAAATGAGTTTCGACCAAGTTTGAACATCCGTAAATAATTTACCATAACTCCGCTTTACAAACAACTTTTTGTTTTGAAAAATATGGCCGGTGAACTTGATTTTTACTAGAAAACTTTTGTTCCAAAAGTTTCACAACCTTGTTAAAAACAGCCGCAAACATGGACGTTACAGCTACTAAAATACTTGTAACGTAAAAATAATATTGATTTTCAGAAAATAATAGTTACGGCAAGTTTATGAAAACGTGCATATATTTGTCGTTTCAAATCCGTTTTCTACGTATAATATGTCCTTAGCTTCGTATCGAAGTAAACTAATATATTTTTGAGAAGTCGAAATAATTTGTGAAGCTTAAGGCTCGTTTTTGACCCGAATAAACTAAAAACTGCATGCTGAATTTTCAGAAAACAAATATATTTCGTCGCCAACTTTAAAAATTCACCACGGCTTCGTTATAAGTCCGTTTTTATCCGTTCAAGCGGCCACGGATTCGTTTTTAAGTATATTTTCTAAAAATCAAGGCCAAAGTGTCGTACCAACAGTAGGTTTTTCCAGAAATTCATTTTAAGGACAGAACGTAAAATATAGTTTACGAAAATAGTTTTTTTCACGGACAAAACCTATTCTAATCCCTTCAAATCAACTCCAAAGCTAATCTAATCCTACCATACACCTTCTCAGGGTGTCATGGGTTCCTAATCACCATCAAGACCAAAGAATAACTTGGGAATAATTATAGGATGACCATATTGTATATATAACTTAAAAATCAAGAAATAAATGGTATAAATCACATAGCTTGCATATAAGCTCTAAAAATGAAAAGAAACATATGAAAATGACATGGAAACTTGAAAATGATAAGATCATGCTTACAAGTGAAAATGAAGAGGTGTAGGTAACAAAGGATTAACTTAAATATCCTTGGTTTTTATTTCAAAACCATAAAAAGGATATGATCTAGGTTGATTAAACACTTGATCTTGAAGAAAATTTTGATCCCTTGTTTGCTTTGTTGCTTGGCCGGTTATGGAGACCCAAGAAAGGAGAGAAACTTTGTTTAACACTTTGATAACTATGAGAAAAATGAAAGTGAAATAAGACTTTTGAAGACTTGAAGTGAATTATTAGTAGACATAAGCCATGCCTCATTTAAAACATACCCTCCCTTGGGCGTTTTTCATGGATCATGTTCCCCAATTATATATTTTTTTTTTTTTAAATCTTGCAACTTGTGTAAAACTTTGTAAGACTTTGATAAAAATGTAGTAATTGTGTAAGTATTACTCAATTTATAAGGTAAATGGGAATTTTTGGTGCAAGTAAGTTTTTATTAGGTCAAACTAGATTGTAATGAGATGATAAAAATTGTAAAAATACTTTCCTTGTGAAATTCGGGTGATAAAATAATTATCGTAAAATTTTTAAGAAAAACGACGTAATAATTAAATTTTAACGATTAAAATACCAAATAAATTTGAAACACTAGGAAAACTAAAAATATAGTTTTTATGAACTAAATATAAGTTTAAAAATACCTCGGGATCATTTTTGAAAGTAACGGATTAAATATTTAGAATAATAACCCACGCGATAACGATTATTAAATATAAAAATTACGCGTTGAAGGTGAAATGAAATGTCATGAATGAATTAATGAGATGCAAATGATGTGAATGAAATGTAGACTAATCATAGTCCATATGAAATGTACGTGATGTCATGATCATGAATTCGCCGCTAAACCTCCAAGGTTACGCGAATTTGAAACAAGTAAACCAAGTTTACTAAAAATGTTGAAAGAATAAGACATGAACTGTGTCGAGAAATGACCTGAAAGTACGGATTGTCACAGTGGCCACACCTTTACCCCTTCCATCACATATTGCATGGAGACCATCTCCATCTCCATCTCCATAAACCCTTCATATCATCCTCTACCAAAAGATGAACACAAAGGTAGCCGGCCGATGCTAGCGTTACCCCGACTATAGAAACATCGTTCTTGTTACGGGGTCTTTACCGCTCAAAACGGGAAACCAAGCATCCCACCACCATCACCTGTCATACGAAATGCAACTGGTGCAACCCAGAATGGGGATGATTAACACGTGGTCCTCAATTGCATATAACAACATATTGTCCGGAAAGAAAATGATGGCAACTAGTAAAGTATGAGTCTAGCACAATATGGTTAAAACCATATCATACTAGACTGGGGGACATGATGACGTATGGTCCGGGAAAGAGTCTGGGCTGGAGCAAGACCCCATCCGGGGCTGGAGCAAGTCCCATCCGGGGCTGGAGCAAGTCCCATCCGGGGCTGAAGCAAGACCCCTTTCCGGGGCTGGAACAAGACCCATCCGGGGCTGAAGCAAGACCCCTTCCGGGGCTGGAGCAAGACCCATCCGGGGCTGAAGCAAGACCCCTTCCGGGGCTGGAGCAAGACCCTTCCGGGCTGGACCTATCCGGGCCGGACATCACAGTTTCCCGCCTAAAACCATTTCCCGCCTAAAGGTTTCCCGCCTAAATGTTTCCCGCCTAAATATGTCTCCATCACCGGATAAGGACAAAGGAACCAACCTATAAATAGAGTGCCTCTACCACTCTACACGGTATGATATTCTCTCTCACTAAATACACACATACTACTCCACTTAAACTGACTTGACCGTCGGAGGGTGGTTCCGGGGATTCGGCCTCGGACCCCTTCTAACCGGTTTCTTTCTTGTAATGTAGCAGATCTCTACGCTCGGGATGACGTGGAACGGCTCAACCTATCGTCAAGACGAACCCGCCTGATTATGCTTCAACAAGCATGGTTACATAGGTCGGTGCAGCTTAGAATATTGATGCGTGCCATTGGGCCTACAAAGTTGGGTAAGTCGTTTAAAATGAATGTGTTTCAAAATTCATGAATCATGCCTGTATTATTATCAAGGGATAATTACACGAAAATGTATTTAACTTGTCACTTTTTGTAGTTCTGTGTATCCTACTATTTTTTTGTAGTTCTATGTAGTCAACTTTTGAATTCACTTAGTTCCATGTACTCAACTTTGAAAAGTCACCAACTGAGACAATTATATCCAAAAGTTGAGTACATAAAACTACAAAAAGTGACAAGTTAAATACATTTTCGTGTAATCACCAAAAGTTGAGTACACAGAACTAAGTGAATTCAAAAGTTGAGTACATAGAACTACAAAAAAAAAATAGTATGATACACAGAACTACAAAAAGTGACAAGTTAGATACAGTTTCGTGTAATTATCCCTATTATCAAAATACATTTTGAACGCACCATGCTAATAAACGTTTAGGTTTACATCATAGTAAAATACATATTATTCAAAAGATTGTATGTTCCTCTAACTCCAGCTACTTTGAGTGTAACGGATGAGGTTTTTCTTGTTCCGGTTATAGGTGAGCTTTTTTTTACTCAAATGCACGCGGTTTTACTAGCTCAAGTCTAAGACCTTTTCCGACTATTCCCTGACCACTCCAAACGTACACACTTAGCGATATTAGAACTATCAACCTATTGTTAGTAAATCAAAGAGCCTTTTGATAGTGGTTAATGTGCTCATGTTGTAATAATAAAGTAAAAGAAAGAAAGAAAGAAAGAAAACGCACGTATATTTAAGTTGGATGTATGTCTAAGACATTTATTGAACATAAACAGTCCCAACAAGGAAACAATCACTGATGTAAGTTTTCAGTTAGCTATTAGAAATCCTTGTTAAGAACAACATCTTACATTCTTACAAAATCTAGGGAAAATAAATAATGAAAAACTTAACCTCACTTAAAAACTATTTTGTAAATAAATTATCTCCAATAAAGAACTCATTTTTCCGAGTGAAGATTATTAGTAGTTAATTAGGCCAAAGCCCGGTTTGTGGGTTTTGGGTATTAGGGTTTCACTATTATATATAGTGGTTATTAATAAAGTTATACCCATGGGGTTTTCTATCATTCAACTTGGTTTCAGAGCCATACTAATCGATCCCATAAACCCTAAACTTCTGCCACTTTAATCTTCAGCCGCCACTAAATTTTTCCGGCCGTCGGCTTCGGCCGGCGGTCCGGAGCACTTATATCCTTATCTCCATTGCATATAGTTTACCCCTCCCCATAAACCCTATAAACAATCCCATTTGCCGTTTCCTTCAAGTTCTTCAAATCAAAATTGTTCAACCTATCTTTACTTGTTTCTTTTCTATCTTTTTATCATCGGTTGTTGTTTCTTATAAGTGGTTGGCCGTTGGTTCCGTGATAACCAGTCACCACGGTTTTATTCTTACGTTGATCGTTGGCTTTGTGTTGATAGCCAGTTGACGTTTGTTAATTTGATGTTGTTGCTGTTACAAAGGTTATGTTTGTTAGTTGGTCTCTTTTTAGGGTTGTGTGCTTCGAAGTCAACAAAGGCAAAGGAAGTAAACCAATAATATATTGGGTCCTTTGTAGTGCGTAGTGTACGAAGGAAGCCAAAAAAAAAAGAAAGAATACAATAACAATCTATTAGATCTATCGCTGAAAAGAAAAAAAAAAGAAAAAAAAAGTTATTTAATTGTTTTTTTAATGTCGAATCCAGGGTATCAATTCCCGAGATGACTTTTGTTGGTGTTGAATCCAGGGTATCAATTCCCGAGACGACTTTCGTTGGTGTCGAATCTAGGGTATCAATTCCCGAGACGACTTTTGTTGGTGTCGAATCTAGGGTACTTATTCCCGAGACGACTTTTGTTGGTGTCGAATCTAGGGTTCTTATTCCCGAGACGAATGTTTGAGATACTTTGGGTTATCCCGTTATATTTTGGTTATTGTTTTATTTTTCTTTATTAGTTTAATAATACAGTTCGAGCTTTCGCGATTTCGCCGCTCGAACTGCGGGGGAGTATTAGTAGATAATTAGGCCTAAGCCCGGTTTGTGGGTTTTGGGTATTAGGGTTTAACTATTATATATAGTGGTTATTAATAAAGTTATACCCACGGGGTTTTCTATCATTCAACAAAGATAACTGAGAGCTTCTAGCAACACATGATGAAACCACTCCAAATGTACACACAGAGAGCTTTTAGGCCTTAATGGTGATTTTGTTAGCCTTCTTGATTTATGACTCTTCTTTGCAAGATCTGCAATGTCGTTCAAATTATCAAGTGATCCAAATGACTCAGATTTGCCTTGATGGTACTTTGATAAACCCTTCCTGCATAAGTAATAAGCAAGTTAGTTTTACAAGTTGTACTACATCATGTCACAAAATACTAACATGTTGGTATAAGAATTTGAAAGAATTTTTGCATTGAGTTTGAAAGTACGTGGGAAATATATAAATGCAAGCTTGATCATAAGACATATAACGAAACTTATATAGTTATATATGTAAAACATTGGAGTGTTACCAAATCAACCATGATATTCTTAGTTTTTTTTATTAAGCTAGAATCTAAGATCACTTACAGAAAGTATCAATATAGCGAGTATAAATGATGTCTTACTTGATAGGCAATTGTGCCATGAGTTCGGTTAGCTTGTATGTTGACTCCTTAATGTCATTAAATTCAAAGTTACATAGTATTCAATATGTATTTAGTATAAAGACAGTGTCATATGTATTTATTATATGTAATGGGTCGAATTAGGTCACTGCATTTGATCAAATACAATTAACACAATCAAGCAGGATATTACAGTTATGGTAGTTATTAATTATTATGGTTATGGAAGTTATGTGTCAAGGGACACAATGGTCAGAAATACCTACCTTAAGTGTCGTTTGGACAAGTATAAATAGGTAATATGTAGTCTGCAAACAAACAACAATTCAATATCAATAAAACCTTAGTTTGCATACATTGTCCCACTTTACTGTTTTATTCATTCCTGTATAATCTGTCATTCATACTCAACACAGAACATTGTTCATTATAAACACATCATGCAACATCATAGAGTTGGCTTTAAACCTGGGCAAAAATGGTATTAGAGCCATGGCTCAGAACCTTTGAAGAAGCCAATATACAAGCATGATCAAGAAGCATATACAAAGGGATACTTGCTGAGAGACACACCAAAGAGGATGTCCCCATGGAACAATAGAAGGAAAAGCCTATCTCCAGAGCGTAAGGACATGTTGGTGAAGAAAGTGCAAGAGATTGAAGCCTATAATGCTTCAAGGATGCCTGCAAAACCTAAAGATCATGGCAAGAGAGTTGCAAGCACCCAGAAGGAGAGAAGAGCCAGATGTTACATATATGGAGAAAAGAGACATGTTTTCTGGACATGTCAAAATAGGAAGAAGATTGCTATGGTTGAAGTGCAAGAGGGAACAAAGAACGCCAAGTATCCAGAGAAGGTTCATGTAATTGCAGATTACATGATAGAAGGCACAAATGATGAAACTTGGGACAAAGTGTGGTATGTAAGATGTGCTTACAAACACAACATGTGTCCAACAAGGCAGCTATTCAAGAAACTGAATTACAAGTTCAAGATGATTGGGAAGGAAGAGATTGAGAAGAAATTTATCTTCTCCTATGGAATTGGCGATTGTTGGAAAATTTAGTGCACTTGTGGGATTAGTTCACACCTTGTAATGGGTTAGGAGGTACGGAGTGTACACCCATAAGGTCCATGAACACCCTGACTCTTATAGTGGTTTGTATTGGTAGTACTGGTGAAAGTACTGCTTGGTGAAAGTACTGCTTGGTGAAAGTACTGCTTGTGGAAAGTACTGCTTGTGGTTTCCACTGATAAGCAGTGTTTCCACTGATAGGCAGTGTTTCCACTGAAGTGGTGTATCCACTGATAGTGCTATGAAAGTACTGATAAGCAGTGTTTCCACTGATAGGCTGTACTTCCACTGCAAGTGAAAGTACTGCTAGTGGAAAGTACTGCTTATGGAAAGTACTGCTAAATGGCAGTTACAACTTCTTTATGACCACGTTTAATTGGTCATGTAACCACTAACGGCTATAATGGGGATAATTATGAGGCTATTAATGGGCCGATTAATACTCATAATTCCATTGGAATAGCTCAAGAGTAACCTCCTATATATAGGAGATCTGAACATGCATGAGACACACACAGAAAACACAAAGCACTTATAAGCGCAAGGGTTATAGAATTGTGCCTAATTCTCTAACTGCATTTGGTCTTATCCCAAGTAGATATTCGTGATACCCAGGCATTAGGGTCGAATAGTTTACTTTGGAAAGTGATCACACGATTCCAAGTGATATCCGGTAACCACCTAGTGGTATTGCTACTGTTATTGATTGTCTTAACCCTGTTCGGGGAGATACACATCCAACAATCAAAGTAAACTATTTTGTGATAATCAATGGCAACTGCTGCAATGAAACACATGGCTTCAAACTTTTCTAAGCTGGACAAGTTTGAAGGGGTGGACTTTAGGAGGTGGCAGAAGAAGATGCACTTCTTGCTGTCAAGCATGAGTGTGGTCTATGTGCTGACTACTCCAATTCCTGATGATGGTGATGATGCTACTGTGGAGCAGATTAGGAGGAGGAGCAAGTGGGAGAATGATGACTACATATGCAGAGGTCTTATTCTGAATGGTATGTCTGATTCTTTGTTTGATATTTATCAGAACTTTGAATCTTCCAAAGAACTGTGGGATTCCTTGGATGCCAAATATATGGCTGAGGATGCATCAAGTAAGAAGTTCCTTGTTAGTAATTTCACAAATTACAAAATGACTGATTCAAGACCAGTTATGAAACAATACAATGAACTTCTTGGAATACTTGGAAGGTTTACACAACACCAAATGAACATGGATGAGGCTATCAAAGTCTCTTGTGTCATTGACAAACTCCCTCCTTCATGGAAAGATTTCAAGCATACCTTGAAACATATGAAGGAGGAGTTAACTCTTGTTGAGTTGGGCAGTCATCTGCATATTGAGGAATCTCTCAAGGTGCAGGATAATGACAAGCCAAAGAGTAGCAATGCTACTGGACCATCTGTTGTCAATATGGTGGAGCATAACAACTCCACCAGGTACAATGACAACAAAGGCAAACGCAAATATCATGACAACACAAGGGCAGATCCTAACAAGAAGGCTACACCTACTTGTTGGAAATGTGGCAAGACTGGTCACATTAAAAGGGAATGCAAGGGTGTTAAAGTTGGTGGTAAAGCCAATGGATCAGGCACTAATGGTTCAGGGAGTGGTGGTTCACCAACTCACGAAAGGTCGAATATGTTTAATAATTCTTTTCAGATTTATTATGTTACATATGTATCTGAATCTTTTTATGTGCAGGATGATGATGTTGCGTGGTGGGTTGACTCTGGTGCAACAGTTCATGTGTGTAAAGATAGAAGCTGGTTCAAGACTTATGAGTCACTGAATGATGGTTCTATTCTTCACATGGGAAATGAGTCAACAGCCTTGGTGCATGGTCGTGGTTGTGTAGATCTTAGGTTTAGTTCTGGAAAGATTGTAACTTTGTTTAATGTTATTCATGTCCCTGATATCAGGAAGAACTTGGTTTCAAGTAGTGTTTTGAATAATCATGGATATTGATGAGTGTGTGAATACTCATCATTTTTTGGTCAAATCTGAACTGCAAAACATTTAAAAATGCACAGAAATGCATCAAAATACTGAAAATATCTCAAAATTGCATTTTATATGTTTCAGATGCAAAATGTTTAAAATCAGATGAAAAATGAGCTAAGTTTGCATAATTGGCAGTTTCAGTCCCCCAAGTTTCAAAAGTTATCAGAAATAGTCCCTGAGCACTTATTTTAAAAGAAAAGTCACCAAAGGTCCTTTTAAAATCATAACTTGTCATAATTAGTCCTTTGGTGAAAAAAATGTCAAAAGTTTTGAGAAATTACAAGTTTAGTCCTTTGAGTTTCAAAAACGACAAGTTTGGTCCCTGGAATATTGGAGATTGTCAAGTTTGGCCCTTGGATTATAATTTCAGAATGTACGTGATTGGTCCTTGGAAAATCAGAAATGGCAGCTTTGGTCCCTTGTACTTTCAGAAATTGCAAAACAAGTCCTTGTATTAATAACCTAAGCCATGACCCTTGGCCCTTGTCAAAACCCATTTGGACCCCTGCCAAGCCAATTGACCCCCTGTTTGACCCCCCCTTTATAATATTAAACCCCAGTCAAACACCCCGGTCAACCCACCATTTCCCTCTCTTTTCTTTCTTCTCCCACCTGCTCACCTGCAAACCCAGATACTCCCATCCTTCCAGCTATCTCTCACCACACCATGTTCCCTCAACCTCAACAACATCCAAGAAGCATTTAATGCTTCCCTTTCCCTTGCACTCAACCCCCCACTGGCAAAAACCAATTTGGCGCCAAAATTCAATCAAACGGCCAATAATCACCCAAGTGATCCAATGGATGTAAAAGCAAGTGGGAAATGCTCAGTTTGGAGAGAGAAGTCTTTTTGGGTATATATAAAGGAAGAAGAAGCAAGAGGAAGTAGTAGTCTTTAGTTTTAAAATTTCATACATGTCGTTTTTAATATCAAAGTTTTAGTTAAGTTTAAAAGCTGTAATCTTTTGTTCCTATGTACTCAATTTAAGTTGTTTTATCAGTGTAATCCATTTTCAAGTATCAATTCAAAGTTTAACTAAGTTTCATGTTTTTTTTGTTTACTGTTGAAAAATTCAGTTTCATGTTCTTATATACAAGCTTCTAGTGGTTTATTTTTAAACTCAAATAAGCTTAGTTGAGCTATTTATAGCTTTTGGTAAGCTCCTAATTCAGTTTCAAGCAAGTTTGATATCTGGTCAACGAAAGTCAAACTGGGCTCATTTGGAAATAGAAATGATATTGGGTTGATGCAGAGCATGGATTTGGGTTGAATTTGAGTTAGGGTATGGTTTAGAATAGGTTAGTGGTTCTTGTGTTCTTTGGCAAGCCATAGTGGCTAGGACCAAATGTAAGTTCATTTTCAAGTTCACTGCATAATCTGTATCTGTGGTTAGGATTAGTTTTTATCTGTTGATTAAGTTGTAATTAGGATAACTTGATTCAGTTTCAGTGTTAGCCTAAGCTAGTTCAGTGGTTAGCTCAATTTAAAGTTCAAATCAGTGTCTTAAAGTAGTGTTTGGATCTGCTGCATAAACTGTGTTTGAGGTTTGTTCAGTGGTTGAGACCTGTTGTTTTAGGCTTGTTAAGCTCAATTGTACTCATTGCAGTCATCAAATATCAGTTGCTTACACTCAAAGTCAAAATCACTTTTAAACTGTCTTAATTTCATGTCTGTTGGAATTTTGTAAAATCAAAAACTTGTTTTGTGTTTAGAATTCATAGAGATAGCTTGCAGTAGGATTATTTCATCATAATACATCAATCCCAGTCCACAAATTGGTTTCAAATCTCATAAAAGTCAAAATATCAAAACTGTTTCAAAAGTCAAATAGTGAAAAAGTCAGTTTCACCTAACGGGATGATTTTTCATTGATTCAATTTTGGGTCAATTCAAGTAAAACTTGTGGTTTAAAAACTTCAGTTGTTCTAGTTTCTTAATATGATTTTTGTAGATTTTTGGTAATTTTGTACAAGCCTCAAAATGGCTTGTCAATTGGGTCTAAAATCCCCTGTGCACTGACTCAGTGTATACTGAGTGTGCACAGGTGATTTGCAGAGCTTGTCACAAGCTCAATAGAGCTTATCTTGGTCTGAATCTTGGTTTATAAGTAGCTAGCCAGGTCTAGTGTAGGATCCTATATCTGGTTTTTAGTTTCATCTTATTGAGTAGCTTATTTTTAAGCCACAAAGTAGGCATAAAATCTGTTTTTAGCACTTGATTTCAAAACATCAAATCTGAGTAGCTTGTAATTTAGAGGTTTAGGCCAGTTGTAACTAGTTGCTTTTAAGTAGTTGTAGCATATTATAGCTTCTTCTAACAGTTTGGTAGCTTATTGTGCTCATTTGCTTATTTCAAGTGCTTATTTATAAGCATTTGTCTCTGCAGTTCCATATTCTCACACACAAGCCACTGTTTTTATATTTTTCTTAGATTTAGTATATTAATTTAGACTTTTCCTAAATTTTTCAGATTTTTCTAGTTCAGTTTGCTATTTTTCTTCATTTAAATCAGTTTTTAGTACATTTTAATTAGCTTTTAATACAATTAAATCAGGAAAACATCAAAAAAATAAGTTTTCATTTTTCCTAGGTTAAGATAAATATAAAAAGTCAAAAAAATATTTTTCCAGATTTTTCATAGTTTAATTTGTAATTTTTAGCAATTTAATTAGTTTTAAATAGTTTTTAATTCATAGAAAATAGAGAAATAATCAGAAAAATATAAAATTAGTTTTGAAAATTCTATTTAGTTATTTTAGATTTTTCTAAGTCATAATTTCATTTTTCTATCTTTATTTCATATTTTCTTGTATTTTAGGGTATTATTAAATAAGTAAAAATAGTTTTTAATTAATAATAATTAGATAAATAGTTTTAAAAATAATTTTCTTTTTCTAAAAGTTTTCTCTTATCATTAGGTTTGTAAAAATGTCATTTTTATATTTTTAGGATTAATATTGCTTTAGTTTCACATTTTCTTTTGTACGTCACGTACTTTTTAATTTAAATTTTATAAAAGAAAAATAAAAAAAAACATCATTTTGCAAATAGTGATAGCGTTTATTTAATATATTTTATCTTTTTAATTTTCTTTAATTTGCATTTAAGCCCCTTTAGTTTATATACTTTTCCTTTAGGTATAATTGTTCATCAATCATAACCTTTTCCCATTCAAATTCTCTCGATCACTATTCGTTTGGTGATTCATCGCACAACTCGTTGGGATTTAACGACCTGGGGAAACACTACACTCCTCTGATCTTCATTGCATTGGTGTCTGAGCTGTTTGAAGTTTATTACGGTTAGCCATTCACAAGTGGCTAGCTTGTGTGATAAAACTTGACGGTTCAGCATCGATCAAATTTTTGGCGCCGCTGCCGGGGAGCTGTGCTAATTATCTTCCGTTTAGCAGATTAGTAATTTGAATATTCACTCTTTGTTCATACCATCTATCTATATCTATATATATTTTCTTATAAAAAATCCGAAAACCCAAAAACATCCAAAAACGTATAAAACACAAAAATATTTTCCTTTTGTTTCTATATATATAAAAGATAAAAAATACAAAAAGATTTGTCGTTTTCTTTGTTTAATAATAACAACATAAAAAATTACCACCGCAAACCAAGGCAGTGTACTACCTAACTGGGGGTACGACCATAATAAGTTCCCGAACCAAAGATTAAAACTTGCCTTTGTGTCCTTGTGAGTGGTGTACCTTTTTCAAAGAAGCCATTCATCTTGTGATTATTGGTTTAAGTTCACTGTTGTTTTGCCTCGATATTGTTTTAATTGGATTTGTTGTTATATCTACTTTTCAAAACCAGAAAACTCAAAAAAATTCTTCTTTGCCCATTTTCATAATTCCTTTCATAATTCCCATTCCTTTCCGTAACTCTAAGATTCCTTAGAGTTAACTCTAGTGTATGCGCACTCGCTCTTCTAGATCTGTAAGCCCATTTCGTGAGCTTGTCAAGATTCCAAGAAGGCGTGTCCGTAGACTTTCTGCCCCATCAGTCGGATCTGAGATCCGGACTGCTCACACTACTTCCGTTATCATGGCGGAAGAACGTCCTATGTGTGAGCTTCTCCAGGCACCCATCGACGGGTATGGAGATGCTATTGTTATCCCAGCCATTGTGGCTGAAAATTTTGAACTCAAAACCGGGTTACTGAATCTTGTAACCTCAAGTCAATTCTATGGTTTTAAGCGGGATGATCCTCATGCTCATATTCGATGGTTTAACAAGATTGCATCTACCATCAAATACAAGAATGTCCCTACAGATGCTGTCAAGCTTCTTCTGTTCCCATTTTCTCTTGAGGGACAAGCCCGGATTTGGCTTGAAAAACAACCCCCTCAATCAATCGAGACATGGGAAGACCTGGTGAAGAAATTTGTGAATGAATTCTATCCACCTTCCAAAACCACGAGTCTTAAAAATGAAATCATCAAGTTCACACAAAAGTTTGATGAATCCTTCAGTGAATCGTGGGATCGTTTTAAGGAGTTGCTCCGCAAATGTCCTCACCACGGTTTCTCCGAGTTAATGCAACTCGATACTTTCTATAATGGAGTGAGTCAATCTGATCAAGATTCTCTCAATTCCTCCGCGGGAGGAAATTTCTTGAGCAAAACTGTAAAAGAAGCTTTAGCGATCATTGAAAACAAGTCTAAAGTCCGCACTGCACGAAGCAAACCGGTTGTTTCCCAAGTTAGTGTTGGTCCTTCTACTTCATCGCCCGTGAGTCAATCTAGCACCGATGCTAAGATTGACAAACTCACGGAAGCAATTCAAGCTTTGGTTCTCTCCAACCAAAAGAAAGTTTCTTTTCCACAAACTTCACTTCCTGCTGAAGTTAAGAAAGTGGAAGTCTGCGTTACTTGCGGTGGCCCCCATGCCTACTACAACTGTATGGCCACCGATGGTAACCCTTTTGAAGCTAACGCTGTGGGCGGGATTTCTAATCCAGGAGGCAACCAATACCGTGCTCCTATAGACCCGAACCACCGTCCTAACCACTACTCTGGACCACCCGGTTTCAACCAAAACCAAAACCGTAATCAAAATCAGAATAGAACGAACCAAGGTTTTCAAAACCAAGGTAATTTTAATCCAAATAACGGTTTTCAAAATCAAAATCAAAATTTCCAACACCAAGGAAACTTTAATAGAAACCAAGGTCAGGGAAATTTCAACCCAGGGTATTTTCATGGCAATAATCAAGGAAATTTCCAAAATCAAGGCCCTAATCCAAACAATAGAAGCCAGAATTTTCCTGTGCAAAATCAAGCCATTGTTCCAACTGGACCATCATCTGATGAGTTGTTGAAAAAATTCATGAAATCCCAAGAGGAAATGAACAGGTTGTTGGTTAGCCAGATTTCTGACATTAAGAAGTCTTTAAATGATCGACCCTCGGGCTCAGGAAAACTTCTGAGCAACACGATCGCTAACCCGAGGGAAGATGCAAAGGCGATCACAACCAGAAGTGGTGCTTCATATAATGGACCCGCTATTCCTACTACCTCTTCTTCTTCTCTCCCGAAGGTAGTGGAAAGTGAACCTGAGGCGACAAAGGACAAGGAACTTCCTACTAATAACGGCAGTACCAGCAATGTCCATCCTCAGGTTATCCCGAAACCCAAAACCAAACCTGGAGTAGTTTTTGAACCTCCAGTTGATAACCCCAAATCCAAAACTTCTATTCCTTACCCCTCACGTTTAAATGAGCAAAAATTCCGCGAAAAAGCCAGTCATCAAATGGGGAAATTTTTTCAAATTTTCCAAGAGCTACATTTTGACATAAGCTTTGCGGATGCCATCATGCTGATGCCCAAGTTTGCATCAACTCTCAAACACATGTTGAGCAATAAGGAAAAACTGTTTGAAATGGCTAAAACTCCTTTGAACGAGAACTGCTCAGCAGTTCTGTTAAAGAAGCTTCCCGAGAAGCTTGGAGATCCTGGAAAATTTCTTCTTCCTTGTGTTTTTCCAGGGATGATTGAATGCTTTGCCCTTGCCGATCTTGGTGCAAGCATCAATCTGATGCCTTATTCAGTATGGAAGAAAATTTCTCTTCCAGAACTTATTCCTACCTGCATGACTCTTGAGCTTGCAGATCGTTCTATATCGCGTCCTCTTGGCATAGCCGAGGATGTATTCGTGAAAGTAGGAAAGTTCCATTTTCCAGCTGACTTTGTGGTTGTTGATTTCGATGCCGATCATCGGGTTCCCCTCATTGTTGGACGAGGATTCCTGAGAACGGGCCGTGCTCTCATTGATGTATTTGAGCAAGAAATCACGTTACGTGTGGGTAATGAAGCTGTCACTTTTAACCTTGATCAAACTTCGAGGTACTCCTCAAATTATGATACTGAATCAGTTAATCGAGTCGATGTAATTGATATTGCTTCAGAGGAGTACTCTCAAGAGTTTCTTGGTTATCTTCATAATTCTGTGAGTGGGGATTCCACCACATCTTCTAAACCTATCATTGCCGACTCTTCCCCCTCTCTCACTCCGTTTGAGGGAGGTGACTTCTTTCTGGAAGAGATCGATGAGTTTCTTGCTAGTGATGAATCAATTCCGCCGGGAATTGATGGTGTTTATGATTCGGAGGGAGATATCCTTTATCTTGAGCAATTGTTAAATGAAGATCCATTACCTTCACTCCCTCCGAAAGAGATCACAATTGAGGAAATCAAATCAGTACAAACATCTACTGAAGAATTTCCCGAGGTTGAACTTAAGGACCTACCTCCTCATCTCGAGTATGCATTCTTGGAGGGTGATGATAAATTACCCGTCATAATTGCTAAAGACTTAACTAAGGAGGAGAAAACTGCTCTCATAAAGGTCTTGAAGTCACACAAGCAAGCAATTGCTTGGAAACTCTCCGACATTAAGGGTATCAACCCTGAGTTCTGTACTCACAAAATCTTGATGGAGGATGACTTCAAACTAGCAGTCCAACATCAAAGAAGGGTGAATCCTAAGATTCACGAGGTTATCAAACAAGAGGTTCTCAAACTTCTTGATGCCGGTTTAATTTACCCCATCTCTGATAGTCCTTGGGTTAGCCCAATTCATTGCGTTCCTAAAAAGGGTGGCATTACTGTTGTCACAAATGAAGAAAACGAGTTAATTCCAACTCGATTGGTTACGGGATGGCGTGTGTGCATTGACTATCGCAAGTTAAACGAAGCCACCCGTAAAGACCATTTTCCTCTACCCTTCATGGACCAAATGCTTGAGAGATTAGCAGGGAACGAATACTATTGTTTCCTTGATGGTTTCTCGGGATATTTTCAGATCCCCATTGATCCGCTGGATCAAGAAAAGACCACATTCACCTGCCCATACGGAACTTTTGCCTACAGACGTATGCCTTTTGGCCTATGTAACGCTCCTGGCACGTTCCAACAATGTATGATGGCAATTTTCCACGACATGATCGGGGAAACAATGGAGGTGTTTATGGATGACTTCTCGGTCATTGGGGACTCATTTCAAACATGTCTCTCCCATTTAGATAAAATGCTAAAACGGTGTGAAGACACCAATCTTTGTCTAAATTGGGAGAAGAGCCACTTTATGGTCAAAGAAGGCATAGTCCTTGGCCATAAGATTTCCAAAAACGGGATTGAGGTAGATAGAGCAAAAGTTGATGTTATTGCTAAATTGCCTCATCCTACTACCGTCAAAGGTATTAGGAGTTTTCTAGGTCATGCCGGGTTTTATCCCAGATTCATACAAGATTTTTCTAAAATCGCTCGGCCTATGACCCATCTTCTTGAAAAAGATGCTCCTTTTATCTTCTCACCTGAGTGCATCGAAGCTTTTGAAACATTAAAGAAAAAGCTTATGGAAGCACCCATTCTAGTTGCCCCCGACTGGGATTTACCCTTTGAACTCATGTGCGATTCAAGTGACTTTGCTATCGGTGCAGTCTTGGGGCAACGAAAAACCAAGCACTTTCAGCCTATCCACTACGCAAGTAAAACTATGACTGAAGCTCAAGCCCATTACACCACTACAGAAAAAGAATTATTAGCTGTGGTGTATGCGTTTGAGAAGTTTCGGCCATACCTTATCTTGACCAAATGTGTGGTGTATACGGATCACTCGGCTCTCAAATATCTCTTTGCAAAACAAAATGCAAAGCCGAGATTGCTCCGTTGGGTTCTCCTCCTACAAGAATTTGATATCATTATACGTGATAAAAAAGGAGCTGAGAACCTGGCTGCTGATCATCTGTCCCGTCTAGAAAACCCTCACCAGAATGTGTTCGAGAAAAAGGAAATACATGAAACATTTCCTCTCGAAACACGCAATGTGGTTTCTTTTCGTGGAGACTCTTCTACCCCATGGTTTGCTGACTTTGCAAATTACCATGCGGGTAACTTTGTGGTGAAAGGGATGTCGTCCCAACAGAAAAACAAATTCTTTAAAGATGTAAAACATTACTTCTGGGACGACCCCTACTTATTCAAAATTTGCGCGGATCAAGTCATCAGGCGATGTGTGTATGGTCAGGAAGCCAATGACATTCTCAAGGCTTGCCATTCTGGACCTACTGGGGGACATCATAGTCCCAACTACACAGCCAAGAAGGTGTTTGATTCCGGGTTCTATTGGCCCACGATTTACAAGGATGCCCATGAATTTGTCAAAACCTGTGACGCTTGTCAACGTCACGGGAATATCTCACAAAGAAATGAAATGCCGCAAAACGCCATTCAAGTGTGTGAGATTTTTGACATCTGGGGCATTGACTTTATGGGGCCATTTCCTTCTTCTAGAGGTAATAAATACATACTCGTGGCCGTTGACTATTTGTCAAAATGGGTTGAAGCGAAAGCTTTGCCTACCAATGATGCCCGAGTTGTTGTGAAATTCTTAAAATCTCTTTTTGCTAGGTTTGGAACTCCACGAGCTATAATCAGTGATCGTGGTACGCATTTTTGCAATGACCAATTTGATAGAGTCATGCAAAAGTATGGTGTAACTCACCGTCTCTCTACTGCGTACCACCCCCAAACAAGTGGGCAAGTGGAAGTTTCCAACCGAGGGATTAAAAGGATTCTTGAAAGGACAGTAGGCGAAAACCGTGCCTCTTGGTCGGATAAGCTAGATGACGCACTCTGGGCCTTCCGTACAGCTTATAAAACACCCATCGGGTGCACTCCATACAAGCTAGTGTACGGAAAGGCATGTCATCTGCCGGTTGAGCTTGAGCACAAGGCATACTGGGCCTTGAAACATGCCAACTTCGATATTCAGACAGCTGGTGATCACCGGAAAGTTCAAATGAATGAATTAAATGAACTCCGTGATCAAGCATACGAGAACTCTTTGATCTACAAAGAAAAGACAAAGAAGATTCATGACTCCAAAATCAAAAACCGCGTTTTCAACGTCGGTGATCGAGTCCTTCTTTTCAACTCAAGATTGAAGATTTTCTCGGGAAAACTAAAATCCCGCTGGTCTGGACCATTCACCATCACTAAAGTATTTCCTTATGGAACCATTGAGTTATCTCAACCCGATGGTCCAAACTTTAAAGTGAATGGTCATCGGTTGAAGCATTATTTTGGAGAGGACATTCCTCCTGTGGTTGTCCCAGATCTACAAACTTTCCCCATGAACCAATGAATGCGGGGATCGAGTCAAGCTAGCGACTCGGGAATCAAAAACAGTAGCATGCCATATAGGTTTTCACCCATATTTCTGACTTCTTTCTATTTTCTACCACCCTAGTGTGGGGGAGTTGCCCCCCGCTGTTGTATATAAGTTTCAAAATATATATATATATATATATATATATATATATATATATATATATATATATATATATATATATATATATATATATATATCTTTCAAATAATGGCCGTAGTATTTCCCTTTTACGTTCTTTGTTTCGGCATAACCGCCGGTACTTTGAATATTGAGGGCAATATTCATTTCTAGTGTGGGGGGGAATTCTCACGAATTTTATCATGTAATTATACCACCCAATTCCCCCATTTTTGGCCAAAAATGTTTTTTGGAGTAAGTGTTCTGCACTTACTCAACTTATGGTTATCAGTCCGCCATGTATAATAAACAAAAGGATTGGTTAATCCAGGAGCAAACGGCTCTTGGTAAAGATATCTCAAATCCGTTAACGGCTTGCAATTTGCCCAAAATTGTATGGTATTCAGCTCACCATATCCTTAAAAGTGAAGAGTTGGCTAGCCCGCAAGTTTATGGCTTGTGGTAAAGGCAGTTGGAAAACCATAATTGGTAATCGACTCACCAAAGATATTTTATCTAAGAGTTGGCTAGTCCAGAAGCAAACGGCTTCTGGTAAAGACAAATCAAATCCGTTGGAAGATGGTGGTTTGCTCAAAATCACATGGTTATCAGTGTACCATAGTTCTTACTTGAACTGAAATATTTGGCTACTCCAGAAGTAATGGCTTTTGGTAAAGAGATTCAAATCCATTAAGTTTTTCTCAAAAGATTGCTAGGGACTAGCAATAGTTTAGTGTGGGGGATTGATGAGTGTGCGAATACTCATCATTTTTGGGTCAAATCTGAACTGCAAAACATTTAAAAATGCACAGAAATGCATCAAAATACTGAAAATATCTCAAAATTGCATTTTATATGTTTCAAATGCAAAATGTTTAAAATTCGATGAAAAATGAGCTAAGTTTGCATAATTGGCAGTTTCAGTCCCCCAAGTTTCAAAAGTTATCAGAAATAGTCCCTGAGCACTTATTTTAAAAGAAAAGTCACCAAAGGTCCTTTTAAAATCATAACTTGTCATAATTAGTCCTTTGGTGAAAAAAATGTCAAAAGTTTTGAGAAATTACAAGTTTAGTCCTTTGAGTTTCAAAAACGACAAGTTTGGTCCCTGGAATATTGGAGATTGTCAAGTTTGGCCCTTGGATTATAATTTCAGAATGTACATGATTGGTCCTTGGAAAATCAGAAATGGCAGCTTTGGTCCCTTGTACTTTCAGAAATTGCAAAACAAGTCCTTGTATTAATAACCTAAGCCATGACCCTTGGCCCTTGTCAAAACCCATTTGGACCCCTGCCAAGCCAATTGACCCCCCTGTTTGACCCCCCCTTTATAATATTAAACCCCAGTCAAACACCCCGGTCAACCCACCCTTTCCCTCTCTTTTCTTTCTTCTCCCACCTGCTCACCTGCAAACCCAGATACTCCCATCCTTCCAGCTATCTCTCACCACACCATGTTCCCTCAACCTCAACAACATCCAAGAAGCATTTAATGCTTCCCTTTCCCTTGCACTCAACCCCCCACTGGCAAAAACCAATTTGGCGCCAAAATTCAATCAAACGGCCAATAATCACCCAAGTGATCCAATGGATGTAAAAGCAAGTGGGAAATGCTCAGTTTGGAGAGAGAAGTCTTTTTGGGTATAAATAAAGGAAGAAGAAGCAAGAGGAAGTAGTAGTCTTTAGTTTTAAAATTTCATACATGTCGTTTTTAATATCAAAGTTTTAGTTAAGTTTAAAAGCTGTAATCTTTTGTTCCTATGTACTCAATTTAAGTTGTTTTATCAGTGTAATCCATTTTCAAGTATCAATTCAAAGTTTAACTAAGTTTCATGTTTTTTTTGTTTACTGTTGAAAAATTCAGTTTCATGTTCTTATATACAAGCTTCTAGTGGTTTATTTTTAAACTCAAATAAGCTTAGTTGAGCTATTTATAGCTTTTGGTAAGCTCCTAATTCAGTTTCAAGCAAGTTTGATATCTGGTCAACGAAAGTCAAACTTGGCTCATTTGGAAATGGAAATGATATTGGGTTGATGCAGAGCATGGATTTGGGTTGAATTTGAGTTAGGGTATGGTTTAGAATAGGTTAGTGGTTCTTGTGTTCTTTGGCAAGCCATAGTGGCTAGGACCAAATGTAAGTTCATTTTCAAGTTCACTGCATAATCTGTATCTGTGGTTAGGATTAGTTTTTATCTGTTGATTAAGTTGTAATTAGGATAACTTGATTCAGTTTCAGTGTTAGCCTAAGCTAGTTCAGTGGTTAGCTCAATTTAAAGTTCAAATCAGTGTCTTAAAGTAGTGTTTGGATCTGCTGCATAAACTGTGTTTGAGGTTTGTTCAGTGGTTGAGACCTGTTGTTTTAGGTTTGTTAAGCTCAATTGTACTCATTGCAGTCATCAAATATCAGTTGCTTACACTCAAAGTCAAAATCACTTTTAAACTGTCTTAATTTCATGTCTGTTGGAATTTTGTAAAATCAAAAACTTGTTTTGTGTTTAGAATTCATAGAGATAGCTTGCAGTAGGATTATTTCATCATAATACATCAATCCCAGTCCACAAATTGGTTTCAAATCTCATAAAAGTCAAAATATCAAAACTGTTTCAAAAGTCAAATAGTGAAAAAGTCAGTTTCAGCCTAACTGGGATGATTTTTCATTGATTCAATTTTGGGTCAATTCAAGTAAAACTTGTGGTTTAAAAACTTCAGTTGTTCTAGTTTCTTAATATGATTTTTGTAGATTTTTGGTAATTTTGTACAAGCCTCAAAATGGCTTGTCAATTGGGTCTAAAATCCCCTGTGCACTGACTCAGTGTATACTGAGTGTGCACAGGTGATTTGCAGAGCTTGTCACAAGCTCAATAGAGCTTATCTTGGTCTGAATCTTGGTTTATAAGTAGCTAGCCAGGTCTAGTGTAGGATCCTATATCTGGTTTTTAGTTTCATCTTATTGAGTAGCTTATTTTTAAGCCACAAAGTAGGCATAAAATCTGTTTTTGGCACTTGATTTCAAAACATCAAATCTGAGTAGCTTGTAATTTAGAGGTTTAGGCCAGTTGTAATTAGTTGCTTTTAAGTAGTTGTAGCATATTATAGCTTCTTCTAACAGTTTGGTAGCTTATTGTGCTCATTTGCTTATTTCAAGTGCTTATTTATAAGCATTTGTCTCTGCAGTTCCATATTCTCACACACAAGCCACTGTTTTTATATTTTTCTTAGATTCAGTATATTAATTTAGACTTTTCCTGAATTTTTCAGATTTTTCTAGTTCAGTTTGCTATTTTTATTCATTTAAATCAGTTTTTAGTACATTTTAATTAGCTTTTAATACAATTAAATCAGGAAAACATCAAAAAAATAAGTTTTCATTTTTCCTAGGTTAAGATAAATATAAAAAATCAAAAAAATATTTTTCCAGATTTTTCATAGTTTAATTTGTAATTTTTAGCAATTTAATTAGTTTTAAATAGTTTTTAATTCATAGAAAATAGAGAAATAATCAGAAAAATATAAAATTAGTTTTGAAAATTCTATTTAGTTATTTTAGATTTTTCTAAGTCATAATTTCATTTTTCTAGCTTTATTTCATATTTTCTTGTATTTTAGGGTATTATTAAATAAGTAAAAATAGTTTTTAATTAATAATAATTAGATAAATAGTTTTAAAAATAATTTTCTTTTTCTAAAAATTTTCTCTTATCATTAGGTTTGTAAAAATGTCATTTTTATATTTTTAGGATTAATATTGTTTTAGTTTCACATTTTCTTTTGTACGTCACGTAGTTTTTAATTTAAATTTTATAAAAGAAAAATCAAAAAAACATCATTTTGCAAATAGTGATAGCGTTTATTTAATATATTTTATCTTTTTAATTTTCTTTAATTTGCATTTAAGCCCCTTTAGTTTATATACTTTTCCTTTAGGTATAATTGTTCATCAATCATAACCTTTTCCCATTCAAATTCTCTCGATCACTATTCGTTTGGTGATTCATCGCACAACTCGTTGGGATTTAACGACCTGGGGAAACACTACACTCCTCTGATCTTCATTGCATTGGTGTCTGAGCTGTTTGAAGTTTATTACGGTTAGCCATTCACAAGTGGCTAGCTTGTGTGATAAAACTTGACGGTTCAGCATCGATCAGATATAAACAAGTTATTGAATCTGATAAATTTGTTCTTTCTAAATGTGGTGTTTTTATTGGTTTTGGTTATTTATGTAATCAAATGTTCAGGCTTAATATTACCACTGACAGTGTTATTTCAGCTTATGTGACCACATATGATCAGACTGATTCTAACCTTTGGCATGCTAGACTTGGTCATGTTCACTATAAAAGGATGCAAGATATGTCTAGGGATGGTTTAATCCCTTCTTTTGACATGGACACTGAAAAGTGTAAAACTTGCATGTTGACCAAGATAACCAAGAAACCCTTTTAGGGTGTTAGTCGTGAGACTAAGATCTTGGAGCTTATTCACAGTGACCTGTGTGATTTGCATGCCACTCCTTCTTTGGGGAATAAGAAGTACTTTGTGACATTTATTGATGATCCTTCTAGATTTTGTTATGTCTATCTGTTACATACCAAGGATGAAGCATTAGATAAATTCAAAGTGTTTAAAACTGAAGTTGAATTACAACTTGGGTCTTTAATCAAAAGATTAAGGACTGATAGGGGAGGTGAGTACATGGATACTCAGTACTTTCAGTCTGTTGGAATAATCCATGAAACAACTGCCCCTTATACTCCTCAGCAAAATGGTATTTCTGAAAGGAAAAACAGGGTGCTGAAGGAGATGGTTAATTCCATGTTGTCCTATTCAGGACTGAGTCAAGGGTTCTGGGGTGAAGCTATGTTAACAGCTTGCTATTTATTAAATAGGGTTCCAAACAAAAGGAACAAGGTTACCCCTTATGAACTCTGGACTAAAAGGAAACCCAACCTGAACTATCTCAAGGTTTGGGGTTGTAGGGCTGTTGTAAGACTCCCTGATCCAAAGCAAAAGACTTTGGGTGAAAGAGGCATTGACTGCATCTTTGTTGGATATGCTGAGCATTCCAAGGCTTTTAGGTTCTATGTTATTGAACCTAATGAACATGTTTCAGTTAACTCAATAATTGAATCAAGGGATGCAGATTTTGATGAGAATAGATTCTCATCAGTCCCTAGACCAAGTCAGAGGATTCCTAATGGAACTCATGACACTGGTGTATCAGAGGTCCCTGATGATGAACCATCAGTGGTCCCTGATGAGGTTGTGGTTCAGCAACCTGAACCTGTGCTCAGGAAGAGCAAAAGGGTCAGGACTCCAAAGTCATTTGGACCTGAGTTTCAACTATACTTAGTTGAAGGTACTAGGGATGAGGTCTCAGACCAATACTCCTATTGCTTCATTGTTGAGGATGACCCCAAAACATTTGAAGAAGCAATGAAGTCCCAGGACATTGCTTTCTGGAAAGAAGCAATCAATGATGAGATGGATTCCATCATGGACAACAACACTTGGGTGTTGGTTGATCTACCTCCTGGTTGCAAACCTCTGGGTTGCAAATGGATTTTCAAAAGGAAAATGAAGGTAGATGGAACTATTGAAAAGTTCAAGGCTAGACTAGTCATTCAGGGCTTTAAACAAAAGTCAGGAATAGACTATTTTGATACTTATGCCCCTGTGGCTCGTATCAGTACCATAAGACTGCTGATTGCTATGGCATCTATTCACAATCTGGTTATTCATCAGATGGATGTGAAAACAGCTTTCTTGAATGGTGAATTGGAAGAGGAGGTTTATATGAACCAACCTGAGGGCTTCATCATGCCAGGCAATGAAAACAAGGTATGTAAACTGATTAAGTCTCTTTAGGGACTTAAACAGGCACCTAAGCAATGGCATCAAAAGTTTGATGAAGTGGTTTTGTCTAGTGGTTATGTTCTTAACCAAGCTGACAAATGTGTATATAGCAAATTTGATGAATCTGGTAAAGGAGTCATCATTTGTCTATATGTTGATGACATGTTGATCTTTGGCACTGACCAAAATCAAGTTGACCTGAAAAAGGAATTTTTGTCATCAAGGTTCTCCATGAAAGACATGGGGGAGGCTGATGTTATCCTTGGTATAAGGATTAAACATGAAAGTAATAGAATTTCTATCTCTCAGTCTTATTATATTGAGAAGGTACTGAGGAAATTCAATTACTTTGATTGTACTCCAGTGAGTACACCTATGGATACTTGTGAGAAGCTGATGCCTAATCATGGCAAGGCTGTATCTCAACTTGAGTATTCTAGGGTAATTGGCTGCCTGATGTACACCATGACTTGTACAAGACCTGATATTGGTTTTGCAGTGGGAAAATTAAGCAGGTATACTAGTAATCCTAGTGCTCATCACTGGCAAGCAGTTCAAAGGGTACTGAAGTATTTGAAGATAACTATGGATTATAGTCTCTCATATACTGGTTACCCATCAGTGTTGGAAGGTTACACTGATGCAAGTTGGATCAGTAACACTGAAGACAATTCGTCTACCAGTGGCTGGGTATTCCTACTTGGTGGAGGTGCAATTTCTTGGGCATCCAAGAAACAAACTTGCATCACCAGTTCAACAATGGAATCTGAATTTGTCGCTCTAGCAGCTGCTGGTAAAGAAGCTGAATGGTTGAAAAACTTGCTTCTTGAGATTCCATTGTGGCCTAAACCTATAGCACCTATTTCTATCCGGTGTGATAGTGCAGCTACATTGGCTAAGGCTTATAGCCAGATGTACAATGGTAAGTCTAGACACTTAGGTGTCAGGCATAGCATGATTCGTGAGCTTATCATGAATGGGGTGGTATCTATAGAGTTTGTGAGATCTCAACAGAACTTAGCTGATCACTTGACGAAGGGTCTGGCTAGAGACTTGGTTATAAAGTCTGCTAAAGGGATGGGTTTAAGTCCAACTTAGTCACTGAATGCTAGGACACCCAACTCCATCCTAAGGAAACTTGGGAGCTGAGTTCAATGTGGAAAGCTAAACATTCAGTGAACTGGAGCACATGTTTTATTTACATCCCAAGGTTGTGCTCAGAACCTGCTGAAAGGAGGATGAAGTCTTTACTTCTTAATGGTTAATTTTCTTTGAAAAAGTGCTTGGCAGGAGCATGACTAAAGAGGAACCACCTATTTAAATGTTGAATTTTTGCCGCTTCAGGAAGCTTTGGACTTTTAGCTTTTACAACATTTATGAATTTGGATATGGACACATGGCTTGTATAGTGTCAGGAGCTTTTAAGTGTTTGAAAACTTGTGTGTAGTTATCTTCAGGTATTCAAATGGGTTGAAGGGTTCAATTCTTAGAACACCCTGATTCTCGAATATTTGAACGTGTAATTACTAAGATGGAAATTCAATCCTCAGGACATTTTCGTTTATGCACATGTTTTGATTAATGTTTATTTTTCATGCTAAGGAAGTGAACTAAATTTGGGGAGGATTGTTGGAAAATTTAGTGCACTTGTGGGATTAGTTCACACCTTGTAATGGGTTAGGAGGTACGGAGTGTACACCCATAAGGTCCATGAACACCCTGACTCTTATAGTGGTTTGTATTGGTAGTACTGGTGAAAGTACTGCTTGGTGAAAGTACTGCTTGTGGAAAGTACTGCTTGTGGAAAGTACTGCTTGTGGTTTCCACTGATAAGCAGTGTTTCCACTGATAGGCAGTGTTTCCACTGAAGTGGTGTATCCACTGATAGTGCTATGAAAGTACTGATAAGCAGTGTTTCCACTGATAGGCTGTACTTCCACTGCAAGTGAAAGTACTGCTAGTGGAAAGTACTGCTTATGGAAAGTACTGCTAAATGGCAGTTACAACTTCTTTATGACCACGTTTAATTGGTCATGTAACCACTAACGGCTATAATGGGGATAATTATGAGGCTATTAATGGGCCGATTAATACTCATAATTCCATTGGAATAACTCAAGAGTAACCTCCTATATATAGGAGATCTGAACATGCATGAGACACACACAGAAAACACAAAGCACTTATAAGCGCAAGGGTTATAGAATTGTGCCTAATTCTCTAACTGCATTTGGTCTTATCCCAAGTAGATATTCGTGATACCCAGGCATTAGGGTCGAATAGTTTACTTTGGAAAGTGATCACACGATTGCAAGTGATATCCGGTAACCACCTAGTGGTATTGCTACTGTTATTGATTGTCTTAACCCTGTTCTGGGAGATACACATCCAACAGCGATGCCACTGTGAAAGAAAAAGATGGAGACATGGTCATTTCAAATGTTCAATACACTCTAGAAGTATCCTTGAACATTCTTAGTTATGATCAATTGTAAGAACAGCGGTTCACAGTGAAGATTAATGACAACAAAGTTAGTCTACACTACATGTATGAAGAAAAGAAGCATGGGACAGAGATTTCACAAGAAAAGGAGACCAATAAAGAAGTTTTTGGATCAAAAGAAGTTGCTTCTGAACACAACAAATTTATGGAAGAATACTTTGAGTCTCTGGATCCTAAAGATGAATGCTCACTGGTG
This sequence comes from Chrysanthemum makinoi, assembly GCA_910596185.1. Lineage (NCBI taxonomy): Eukaryota > Viridiplantae > Streptophyta > Magnoliopsida > Asterales > Asteraceae > Chrysanthemum > Chrysanthemum makinoi. The sequence continues at coordinate 327,460,582 of OU343221.1, forward strand.
AATGGTTTGGAAGATCTAAGATGGGACAAAAATGATACACAAGATTATGTAGATGAAGAGTACATAAGTTGGAATGGGTCACTTTATGCATTAAAGGTAAATTCATTTGCAATATTCTTATCATTTACGAATCTGCTAAAGAAGGACAACTTAGTGTACAAGCATTGGGAGATTTTTAGTAAGAAATATGTGGAGATGTTGAAGTGGTTTTATTTAGTTTATCTTAATTATGATATGCTAGATAACATACCATAAAATAGTTGATAGTCTTGGAGGTTATCTATGTGTCACACTTGGTGACAAATGGAAGACCATTGCAAATTTATAAGGCCTGACAGATAAAGAAGCGGAAGCAGTGAAAGATTGCTATAGAAGGTTCATTGACATGATACAAGTGTACTATGAAACTGCAAGAATGCCTTGGTATGAGAAGCCTAAGAATGAAGTGGTTGAGAGCAGTGGGACTACAGATGTAAAAGATCCACAAGGCAACAACAAGGATGATGCAGGAAGATATGAGTCACAGAATGAAGACATGGACAGCAAAACTAAGTTTGGAGTCAGGTTAGAGAGCAATCTAGAAGAAGAAGCACAAGAAGCAAGCATTACATATAGCAATGATTTTGATATCATTGTTTGAAGATCAAGAAGAACATCACTCAAAGAATTATTTTGACATTAATGAATTAGGGGGGGGGGAGATGTTGACTCACTAATGTTATTAAAGTCAATGTTACATAGTATTCAATATGTATTTAGTATAAAGACAGTGTCATATGTATTTATTATATGTAATGGGTCGAATTAGGTCACTGCATTGGGTCAAATACAGTTAACCCAATCAAGCAGTTAGGATATTACAGTTATGGTAGTTATTAGTTATTATGGTTATGGCAGTTATGTGTCAAGGGACACAATGGTTAGAAATAACTGCCTTAAGTGTCGTTTGGACAAGTATAAATAGGTAATATGTAGTCTGCAAACACTCAATAAAACCTTACTTTGTATACATTGTCCCACTTTACTGTTTTATTCATTCCTGTACAATCTGTCATTCATACTCAACACAGAACATGGTTCATTATAAACACATCATGCAACATCATAGAGTTGGCTTTAAACTTGGGCAAAATCGTATAAAGGACCATCATGAGATGACATAGAAGAAGATGTTGCATCATCCACCATTTCAGAGGAAGACAATGATTCTAAAGAATCATACGCATCGTCCGAACATTCTTCGACAAAATCAAAATCATACTCATTTGTTACATCACTTTTAACTTCAGCCGTAACATATTGAAATCTTCTTGCTTTGCTTTTTTCGCTTGAAATGAATCTCATTTATTGGAACGTTTGCTTTTGCATGCTCAATCCCACTCATGTTTGTTATGATCAAATCTTGATGAAGTAAAGTGAAAGAAATGTATGTTTGTTTTGTGATTATTGGTTATGATATTGAAAAGTGTAAATGAGGTTGTATTTACTAAGCTAATATGGTATTTACCGATCAGATATTGACGTCAATGTAACTTTTCTAATTTATGTTTCTTTTAACAGCCGGTCACTGGATTATGTGATTAAACAGAATACAGTGAATATCTCCTATTCTTTTTTCAATCTGTATATATGCAAATGATTTTACCTTAATGTGTATAGTTGAGACTATAAGCCATTAGGATAGTTAAACACTGATTTTACCTTAATGTTTAACAAGGGTTCCTGCACAAAAAACACTTTTTTTATAATGCGAGCTTAAGTGATTTTACCTTAATGTATATATACAAGTATAAATTAAATTTATGCTAGCAACAAGGGTTTCTGGCTAGTTTATTACTGTATTATTCAGTTCTATAAGACTTGTAGGAAGAAATTAAAGTTGTAAATAAGAAAACTGCAATGGACCTGCAATAGATTCATGGGATCAGAAGAGTTCAATAAATTCGGATAAGGTCAAATAAGAAAACATTTGTTTTAAAATACATTGTGGATTGATCATCTGCTTCAATTTCGCACTTTTAGCTCCTTTCGTCTTCTGCTACACAAACTTATAGGCGAAGGAAACCTTAATATATATACAAGACAAAATTAATAGGGCTAATGTATTTAAAATGTATATTACTTGTCACAAATTCCATATATGTGTAACAAACTTTTTTTTTTGCAAATTCATGTACTAAATTTTCAAAAATCATCACTCTAGTGTATCTTTGGACCATTTTACCCCTCCCCAATAAAAGGAGTATTGATAAATTGAAGGGTAAAATGGTCCGAAAATACACCAAAGTGACGATTTTTGAAAGTTTAGTACATGATTTGCAAAAAAAAAGTTTGTTACACACATCTGGAATTTGTGACAAGTAAGATACATTTTAAATACGTTAGCCCAAATTAATATATCTAACGGGCTAAGATCCTGCGCAAAAAACACTGGCCAGAAAATGATTTCATGCATCTTTACCGCATAATATATTCTACATCATTTGCGTAGTCGATGTGCAAACTTGTTATTTTTGAATAAAAAGAAAACGTATAAGAGATTATTATACAGCTTTTCAGATAAGTAATCCAAAAAAATTCTAGATTTATCAAAGAAGAACAAGAAGGGAAACTTGTAGCAATGAACAAACCTATTAATCTAGGCAAACATAGCACTGTCTAAAAACTAATTTGCTATATGTAGGTGATTGAGTAACCTCAATATTCAGTATAATGTGTGTATCAGAAGTTTTAATGAGCAATGACATATTACAGCTGTCTGCGTGACAAGAATTGTGCTAGTGGTAGATTATGAACCTCGCTCTCTCGTATGTAACTCCCTCAATGATCATCTATATATAGGCATGAGGAGCAACACATGAAATATATACTCAAACACTACGACTATCATAACTAGCTAGTGAGAGACAAAATGTTGCTAAAGACGATTAGTCTTATGCTAATTCTCACTTGCACCACCATTTTTAACGCCTTTCCTACCAAATCCGATGAACTCCAAACCTACATTGTTCACTTAAGTTTACCTGAAGGCCAAGAAGTTTCTCAGCCACACAAGCTTGAAGAATTGTATAACTCGTACGTGTCAAAAATAGCTTCTGGCTCTAATGAGAAACCAAAGATGGTCTATCCATACCGTCGTGTGATTACAGGATTTGCGGCAAAAATGTCGAATGAGCAAGCAAAGGTGATGGAGAATTTGGGTGGAGTCTTGTTTGTAAGCCCTGAAAGAAACAATGAATTGCATACAACTCATTCGGGTTTATGGGCTTGCACCAAAATAAAGGTTTGTGGAAAGATTCACACTACGGGAAAGGAATCATAATTGCACTTCTAGACACCGGAATTACTCCAGGACATCCTTCATTTAATGACAAAGGAATTTCGCCTCCACCATCACGATGGAAAGGCAAATGTGAGGTGTCCGGGTGTAATAACAAACTGATCGGAATAAGAAACTTTGTTAGTAACGATACAGCAATTGATAAGGAGGGCCATGGGACACACACTTCAAGTACTGCAGCAGGGAATTATGTAAACAATGCGAGTGTATTTGAACAAGCTGATGGGACTGCAAGTGGGATGGCGCCACATGCACACTTGGCCATGTATAAAGTGTGTGGAATAACTGGTTGCTATGATAGCGATATATTAGCGGGAATGGACACAGCTATTGAAGATGGTGCTGATGTTATTTCAATTTCGTTAGGTAGACTGTCCCTAGCCTTTTATAACAATTCTATAGCAATAGGTGCCCTCACGGCCATAAAATCAGGGATATTCGTGAGTTGTGCGGCGGGTAATTCAGGGCCTCGTAATAAATCATTATCGAACGAGGCCCCATGGATCCTTACAGTTGGGGCTGGTAAAACTGATAGAAGAATAAGGACTACAGTTACTCTTGGGAATATCAAGATACTAAACGGTGAAGCGTTATACCAACCAAAGAATTACAAACCAAAGGTTCGGCCCCTTGTTTATCCGGCTCAAATGGGTTATTCATGCGATAGAGAATCGCTGAACCACATCGATGTCAAGGGGAAGGTAGTATTGTGTGATGCATATCATATTCTCATGGGACCAGAAATGGGTGAGGCAGTTAAGGAGGCTGGGGGAGCTGCTATGATCATCGCAAATGATAAAATAACTGGCAATAGTCTAGCAGTAGAAGTTCAAGTCCTTCCTTCATCTCATGTTGGTTACAGAGAAGGAGTTGCGATCAAAAAGTATTTGAACTCGACTTCAGCCCCTGTGGCTACTATAATTCAACGTGGAATGGTACTTAATGTGAAATCTGCTCCAATGGTAACTGCTTTCTCTTCAAGAGGACCTAACATTGCAAGTCCTGGAATAATGAAACCGGACATTGTTGGACCTGGTGTTGACATTCTTGCGTCTTGGCATGAATCAATTGATAACAAAACTGAAACCCAAGCAGCATTTAACATCATATCAGGCACCTCAATGTCTTGTCCTCATCTCGCAGGCGTAGCAGCACTTCTCAAAAGCACACACCCAGACTGGTCTCCCGCTGCAATAAAATCTGCAATAATGACAACAGCAAGCAATGTAAGCCTAAATGGCCGTTACAATGTAAATGAAAGAGACCTTCCTGCAGACGTCTTTGACATTGGGTCTGGTCATGTAGAAGTATCAAAAGCCAACGATCCAGGGCTTATTTTTGACATCCAGCCTGATGATTACATTCCCTATTTGTGTGGATTAGGCTATACACCCAAGCAAGTTCAAGTTATCGTCAAAAAGACTGTTTCGTACTCAGAAACTATACCAGAGGCGCAACTCAACTATCCATCTTTTGTGGTTGAGCTAAAAAGATGTGAGAGAAAAGAATACTCAAGGATGCTGACTAATGTCGGTTCGGAAAACTCAACATACACTATTGGGAATATTTCTCTACCACAAGGTGTAGATATTGAGGTCAGCAGCGATCAGCAGCTCAGTTTCACAGCGCTGCACCAGAAGTTGCCGTTGAGTGTAATATTTGCTCGAGGTTGTAAGGATCGTGTGAATGTTCCATATTACTATGACTTTATAGTTTTGAAATCAGGAAAATATTCCGTTAGAATTCCATATGTGATCATGTACAAATGAAGTAGTCAAAGTACTCTCTTCCATAACGATTGATACTATGCCGAAGTGGTTAAACATACATGCCTTTATATGTAAGTTATATTTTGGGAATCAATAATGAATATATAAGTAATTATATGTATGTTTTACTGTGTTTCAGCTCTTTTATATGTCTCTAAACTGATTCATAACAAATTAAAAATAAGTTGTGATTTTATGAAGATGAAGAAGAAGCAGATAGGCAAATTTTAAGTATTCCACAAAATCATGAAACATATCTTGTAACAGTACTCTCTGCTTTAGCTTATTCCTTAGGTTTTACAGCTAAAAACCAATGATTTAAATTTTCTATATACACCTTGTAGCTATTGTATTGGATTTTTATAAGTCCAAAGTGCTTGTACATCTAAGTTACTTACAGACTCTTATATGTAATATTAAGTAGTATTCATGCAGACATATTATTCGACCAATAAGGTTGATATACTAGGATCTATGACATGTCAAATATGACAGTTATTATAGGTAAAACGGTTTATGGCAGTTAACATTGAAGAGGTATGACTTTTGGACAAAAGTAACCATTGTAACCCTTCATGCATGCCTATCAATAAACTATATATACCTTTGTATCCTACAGATTTATATCAATACATATTACAGTTATAGTTTTGTTTTGTCTTTCCCTCCAAAATCTTGTATTCTATCCGATTTCCCACTGCACATCTATCTCATAATCAAATTACAAACATCACTGCAATAATGGTTAACACAAACCATTTTATTGAGGACAAATGGTCCTCACCATATCAGAGATCAGTTGGCCAATCTAACATTTGGCATCAGAGCAAATCTCCTGGAAGGATCATGACCAACAAATCTCAAACTGAATTTGTCCAGAGACAAATTAAGAGAAACAGTGAGGCCTTGATAAGCAATCAAATCAGACAAGTATCCAAAGCATGCAAAGACATGCTAAGGAAGAATATGGAGGAAATCCATGTGCATAACAACAAACTTGCACAGAAGAAGGCAATGGATGAAAGACACAAAAACTACATATGTTTCACGTGTAGACTGAAGGGACATATAGCAAGAGATTGTCCACATGAACAAAGTCACACAAAAGCAGAAGGCCCTGGAATCATCACTCATACACCACAAATCCAAATTACATACCCCGAATCAATTCACCTTTCTACAGATTTCATGATAGAAGGTACGGATGAACAAGATTGGAACCAGATTTGGTATGTAAGCAATAGGATTAACAGGCATGTTTGCTGCAACATGGCCCTTTTCTCAAAACTGAAGGAGAAATTTATGGTGGAAAAGAATGAAGAACAGAAGAAACTCATCTTCATTCATGGAGAGGGAGAAGTGCAAATCAAAATAGGAACAGAAGTTCTTATCATCCCTGGCGTTCATTACACTCCAGAGATCACTCTCAATATCCTCTCTGCATCACAAATGGAGGCACAAGGATTGGAACTCACATTTAAAGGCAATAGATGCAAGCCTGTTCCAATGTTTAAAGACCCTGCAACCTGCTTCTTTGATGCAAATAGGATGAACCAGAGGCACAACGAATACCTAGAAGGTTACTATAGAATGCTTCATGAAGACTCCAAGGAAGATCACAAGGAAGAACACCACAAACGAAAAGCAGTCACTTTCACAAACAAATGCAGTATTTGTGAAGAAGATGGGCACATAGATTACATGTGTCCACAACATCCCATGACTGCAGAGGACAATGGCTTTGTCATTGTAAAAGGTGTAAATCTTCCAATCTCAATTAGATCTTTTAATGACTGCATATCCTTTTTAAATTTGCTTGAAAAGGAAAACTTGAACAGTCAAAACTGGAACACTTTTAGGAAAAATTTCATGGAAGCATACACTTGGTTCTATTCTGTCTATCTAAAAAGGAGTATACCAATACCATTTCCACCCAAGATTAATGGAAAAGAAATCCATTTAATGGATCTTCACATCCTGGTTGAAACACTAGGGGGATACCTTGGTGTAGAGTTTTCAAATAAATTCCCTTACATTGCTGAAATTTTTGGCTTAGAAAAGAAACAAGGTCAGCACATAAAAGAATGCTATAACAAATACTTGAATGTATTCATTTGCTTTTATAAAACAGCAAATGTGTCACATAATGGAGCAGAAGGACTTGCATCCAAAGGCAAAGAAATATGCCAAGATGGTCGAGATGATCAAGTGACAAAAACCTCTATGAAGGACATTCAAAAGATGGAGCATTTCGGTGTAAAACTTGAAGACACCACTGACCCTTGCCAAGAACATCACATCAGCACTCATTTTGAACAGGGAACAACCAGCAGGAACATCAAAGGGACCAAAGATGACAGAGATGACTTCTCAGTCATTTTCTGAAAGACAAGACAGAAGAATCACTCTTGAACTTAGGGGCAAGTATTAGATTTTTATAAGTCCAAAGTGCTTGTACATCTAAGTTACTTACAGACTCTTATATGTAATATTAAGTAGTATTCATGCAGACATATTATTCGACCAATAAGGTTGATATACTAGGATCTATGACATGTCAAATATGACAGTTATTATAGGTAAAACGGTTTATGGCAGTTAACATTGAAGAGGTATGACTTTTGGACAAAAGTAACCATTGTAACCCTTCATGCATGCCTGTCCATAAACTATATATACCTTTGTATCCTACAGATTTATATCAATACATATTACAGTTATAGTTTTGTTTTGTCTTTCCCTCCAAAATCTTGTATTCTATCCGATTTCCCACTGCACATCTATCTCATAATCAAATTACAAACATCACTGCAATAATGGTTAACACAAACCATTTTATTGAGGACAAATGGTCCTCACCATATCAGAGATCAGTTGGCCAATCTAACATATTGATCCATCAGTGTTTTATGAAGATGAAGAAGAAGCAGATAGGCAAATTTTAAGTATTCCACAAAATCATGAAACATGCATATCTTGTAACAGTACTCTCTGCTTTAGCTTATTCCTTAGGTTTTACAGCTAAAAACCAATGATTTAAATTTTCTATATACACCTTGTAGCTATTGATCCATCAGTGTTTAACGCCCTTCAAGAGATTCTACCAGCTCGTAACCTCTATAAAGGATATCGTAAATAAGAGAAAGAAGCTAAAAATCGTACACGTATACAAATATTCGTAATGTTGTAATTGTGCTCTCTTCTTTTACCTATTCTATAGGGTTTTCAGATAAATGCAACGATTTTGGATATATTTTAACCTATACAAATTGATGCAACGATTGTGGTTTTACTAACTGAAAAGATGCTAATAACACAAAGAAGACATTTCTAACTTATAGCACCAACTTACACTCTAAACCCTGCAGAAACAAAACATTACAGAACTGACACCAAAGTTAGCATCATACGTTTTCGCCCGTTTTCTTACGTTTTCATCTTTTTTTGTCCTTTTTCATACGTTTTCGTCCGTTCTCATACTTGTTTTTACGCTTTCATACGTTTTCGTCCGTTTTCATACATATTTGTCCATTTTCTTACGTTTTCGTCCGTTTTCATACGTTTTCGCCCGTTTTCTTACGTTTTCGTTCATTATTCATACGTTTTCGTCCATTTTCGTCAGTTTTCATACGTTTTCGTCCGTTTTAATACATGTTTTTACGCTTTCATACGTTTTCATCCATTTTCATACATATTCGTCCATTTTCTTACGTTTTCGTCCGTTTTCATACATTTTCGCCTGTTTTCTTACGTTTTCGTTCATTATTCATACGTTTTCATCCATTTTCATCCGTTTTCATACTTTTGTTACGCTTTCATACGTTTTCGTCCGTTTTCATACATATTCGTCCATTTTCTTACTTTTTCATCCGTTTTCATATGTTTTCGTCCGTTTTTAATTGTTTTCGTCCGTTTTCAGACATTTTCATACGTTTCTGAATATCACAAGTGATATTCTGTGATATTATGTGATATTCAGATGATCACAAGTGATATTCTATGATATTCAGAATATAAGTTGTGATATTCTAAATATCACAAGTGATTTTCAACAAATGTTTTGTAACATGAAGCTCACAATTGATATTCAGAATATCACAAAGTGATATTCAGAATATCACAAAGTGATATTTAGAAAATCACAAGTGATATTCAGAATGTCACAAATATATAATTTGAATAGCATCTATATAGTTTGGGGGTATTTGTTTAACCTTATTTTATTTGCTTAAGAGCTTATGTGATTTCGGTTTATGTTTCACAAGCTTAATTTGCTTATTTTGAAACTTATAAAATATGTAAGTTTATATTTACCATGTATAAAGAGAAAATGGTCAAATTTTGGTTTAGAGTTCATACATTCGTTCGTTTTCATATGTTTTCGTCCGTTTTTAAATGTTTTCGGCCGTTTTCATATGTTTTTGAATATCACAAGTGATATTCAAAATATCACAAGTGATATTCTGAGTATCACAAATGATATTCTAAATACCACAAATGATATTCTGTATTATTCAGATGATCACAAGTGATATTATGTGATATTCAGAAAATCACTTGTGATATAGAATATCACAAGTGATTTTCTGAAGATTACAAGTGATTTTCAACTAATATTTTGTAAAATGAAAATCACAAGTGATATTCACAATACCACAAAGTGATATCCAGAAAATCACAAGTGATTTTCATAATATCACAAAGTGATATTCAAAATATCATATTCAGAAAATCATAAGTGATATTCCGAATATCACAAAAAATCACTTGTGATAGTCAGAAACGTATGCAAATGTACGAAAACGTAAGAAAATGGACGGAAACGTAAGAAAATGGACGAACGTATGAAAACGGACAAAAATGTATGAAAGCGTAAAAAACACGTTTGAAAATAGATGAAAACGTATGAAAAATGGACGAAAACAAAGAAAACTGATGAAACCGGACGAAAACGTATGAAAACGGACGAAATCGTATGAAAACAGACGAAACATATGAAAACGGGCGAATACGTATGAAAACGGATGAAAATGTATGAAAACGTATGAAAACGGACGAAAATGTATGAAAGTAAAGAAAAAAAGGCGAATTAAAAAAAAACGTGAATTTAAAATTTAAAAAAAAAAACTGTGAATAAAATTAAAAACTTGAATTTAAAAAAAAAGACAAAAAAATATGTGAATAAAAAACAAAGACAAAAAGACAAGAAAAAAAATGGACTTAAGTTTACCTTTAAATCTCAGGTAAATCCCCACTATTAGATCAAACTGAACGAATGTGAAGATTTGTCCCTTCGTAAGTATTAATTTATTGGTAAGCAAAATAAAGTGTCTCTCATTAAGAAAACATTTTACACCTTAATACATGAACTTAAATTACAATTCCATATTAGAAAAAGTCATGACTTTGTATTAATTTTCAATCTTGATGTGAGAGAGTGCTATATCTTTAATTTGTTTAGCGCTTTTCACAACCATATTGAAAAAACATAACATTAATCCGAACTCATTTGTTTGATAAACCATGTGGTATATTACCTAGCAATATTTGTTTTCGGTGTCCTATGTGGGACTGAATGTTGGAATCTGCCGCTTTATAATAATTCAAGACAACAAGAAAGCAAGAAAAGGATAGCGATCGATTTGGGACCGTTATGGGGGAGGAAGATCGAAAGGTAACCTATGAAATGGGGGAGTTACGCTTTTTCTCCCGCCTCTGCTTCGCAGATGGGAGGAGTGCGAGAGTTAAGCCTGCACGCTCTATGCTTTTCCACAGCTTTCCCTCCAGCAAAAAATGAGTTCGTACCCCCTTTGTCTAGGGATTCGTGGGGCATGAGTTAAGCATATAGTGTTGGAAAATTTAGTGCACTTGTGGGATTAGTTCACACCTGGTTTTGGGTAACGAGGTACGGAGTGTACACCCATGAGGTCCTGAACACCCTGACTCTATAGTGGTTAGTACTGCTAGTGTTGGTTACTACTGCTGGTGTAGTGACTGATTGTTCCTGCTGATAGTGTATTGGTTCCTGCTGCTAGTGTATTGGTTCCTACTGGTAGTGTAGTGACTGATGGTTCCTACTGGTAGTGTATTGGTTCCTGCTGCTAGTGTATTGGTTCCTACCGGTAGTGTTGTAGTGATTAATTTGTAACAGCTTTGACCCATTCAAGTGGTTGTTATGACTGCTTTATGACCACGTTTAATTGGTCATGTAACCACTATTCCTATGATTATGGAGGCTTATTATGGGTGATTAATTGGCCGTTAATCACTCATAAAGTCTACTGACTAGGGTTGAGTGTTCTCTACTATATATAGAGATCATCATCATCAGCATGAAGATATAGACAAAAACTAGAGGAAACAAACATAAAACTAAAACACTTATATGCGCAAGGGTTATTGATTTGTGCCTAATTCAATAACTAACATTTGGTCTTATCCCAAGTAGATATTCGTGTAACCCAGGCATAGGGTCGAATAGTTTACTTTGGAAAGTGATCACACGATTCCAAGTGATATCCGGTAACCTGATTTGGTCTTGCATTGCTACTGATTATCTTACCCTACTACTGGGCGAATAACCTCCAACAATCAAAGTAAACTATTTGTGATAATCAATGGCTGCTGCTGCAATGAAACACATGGCTTCAAACTTTGCCAAGCTGGACAAGTTTCAAAGGATGGACTTCAGGAGATGGCAGAAGAAGATGCACTTCTTGATTCCGAGCATGAGCGTGGTGTATGTGCTAACCACTCATATTCCTGATGATGGGGATGATGTCACTGTTGAACAGATTAGGAAGAGGAGCAAATGGGAGAATGATTATTACATTTGCAGAGGTTTAATCCTCAATGCTATGTCTGATTCTTTGTTTGATATTTATCAGAATTTTGAATCTTCCAAAGAACTATGGGATTCCTTGGATGCCAAATATATGGCTGAGGATGCTTCAAGTAAGAAGTTCCTTGTAAATAATTTCACAAATTACAAAATGACTGATTCAAGACCAGTTATGGAACAATACAATTAACTTCTTGGTATACTTGGAAGATTTACACAACACAGTATGCACATGGATGAGGCTATTTCAGTCTCCTGTGTCATTGATAAACTCCTTCCTTCTTGGAAAGATTTCAAGCATACCTTGAAACAAAAAAAGGAGGAGTTAACTCTTGTTGAGTTGGGTAGTCATCTGCGCATTGATGAATCCCTCAGGGTGCAGGATAATGACAAGCCAAAGAGTAGCAATGCTACTGGTGCATATGTTGTCAATATGGTGGAGCATAACAACTCCACCAGGTACAATTACAAAAAGGGTAAACGTAAACATTATGAGAACACAAAGGCAGACCCTAACAAGGAGGCAACACCTAATTGTTGGAAATGTGGCAAATCTGGTCACATTAAAAGGGATTTCAAGGGTGTTAAGATTGGTGGTAAAACCAATGGATCATGCACTAGTGGTTCAGGGAATGGTTCAGTTCCTCTGAAAGGATGATGATGTTGCGTGGTGGGTTGACTCTGGAGCAACTGTTCATGTGTGCAAAGATAGAAGCTGGTTCAAGACTTATGAGTCTCTGAATGATGGTTCTATTCTTCACATGGGAAATGAGTCAACAGCCCTGGTGCATGGACGTGGTTATGTAGATCTTAAGTTTAGTTCTGGAAAGATTGTAACTTTGTTTAATGTTATTCATATTCCTGATATAAGTAAAAACTTGGTTTCAAGTAGTGTTTTGAATAATCAAGGATATAAACAAGTTATTGAATTTGATAAATTTGTTTTATCTAAAAATGGTGTGTTTATTGGTTTTGCCTATTTTTGTAATCAAATATTCAGGCTTAACATTGTTAATGACTATGATAATTCAGCCTTTATGACCACCAATGACTTGACTGACTCTACCCTATGGCATGCTAAACTTGGACATGTACACTATAAAAGGATGCAAGATATGTCTAAGGAGGGTTAATCCCAGCATTTGACATGGACACTGAAAAGTGTAAAACTTGTATGTTGACCAAAATAACTAAGAAACCATTTCAAGGAGTTAAACATGAAACTAAGCTCTTGGAGCTAATACACATGACATGTGTGATTTGCATGCTACTCCCTCTTTGGGGAATAAGAAGTACTTTGTGACAATTTTTGATGATGCTTCTAGGTTTTGCTATGTCTATCTGTTACATACTAAGGATGAAGCATTCGATAAATTCAAAGTATTTAAAACTGAAGTTGAATTGCAACTTGGGTCCCTGATCAAAAGATTAAGGACTGATAGGGGAGGTGAGTACATGGATACTCTGTATTTTTAGTCTATTGGTATAATCCATGAAACGACTGCTCCCTATACTCCTCAGCAAAATGGTATTTCTGAAAGGAAAAACATGGTACTGAAGGATATGGTGAATTCCATGTTGTCCTATTCAAGATTGAGTCAAGGGTTCTTGGGTGAAGCTATGTTAACAGCTTGCTATTTATTAAATAGGGTTCCCAACAAAAGGAATAAGGTTACCCCTTATAAACTCTGGACTAAAAAGAAACCCAACCTGAACTATCTCAGGGTTTGGGGTTGTAAGGCTGTTGTGAGACTCCCTGATCCAAAGTTGAAAACTTTGGGTGAAAGAGGCATTGATTGCATCTTTGTTGGATATGCTGAGCATTCCAAGGCTTTTAGGTTATATGTTATTGAACCTAATGAATATGTTTCAACTAACTCCATAATTGAATCAAGGGATGCAATGTTTGATGAGAATAGATTCTCATCAGTCTTTAGACCAAGTCTTAGGATTCCTAATGGAACTCATAACATTGGTGTATCAAAGGTCCCTGATGAAGTACCATCAGAGGTCCTTGATGAGGTTGTGGTTCAACAACCTGAACCTATGCTCAGAAAGAGCAAAAGGATTAGGATTCCAAAGTCATTTAGACATGAGTTTCAATTATACTTAATCGAAGAAATGAGGGATGAGGTCTCTGACCAATACTCCTATTGCTTCATTGTTGAGGATGATCCCAAGACATTTGAAGAAGCAATGAGGTCCCAGGATATTGCTTTCTGAAAAGAAGCAATCAATGATGAGATGGATTCCATCATGGGTAGCAACACTTAGATGTTGGTTGATCTACCACCTGGATGCAAACCTTTGGGTTGCAAATGGATTTTCAAAAAGAAAATGAAGGTATATGGAACTATTGAAAAGTTCAAGGCTAGACTAGTCATTCAGGGCTTTAAACAAAAGTCAAGAATATGCTATTTTGATACTTATGCCCCTGTGGCTCGTATCAGTACCATAAGACTGCTGATTACTTTGACATCTATTCACAATCTGATTATTCATCAGATGGATGTGAAAACAGCTTTCTTGAATGGTGAACTGGATGAGGAGATTTATATGAACCAACCTCAAGGCTTCATCATGTCTGGCAATGAAAACAAGGTGTGTAAACTGATTAAGTCTTGATAAGGATTTAAAAGGTACACTTTTGAGGGGTCATTTAAGCCCTTAATCGACCACTTGTATATCTGTTACTGCTTAATTTCGTTCCTTTTCACTTTTTAGGTCTCTTGAAAGCAAAATGCTGGAATGATGCTTATTTGGACGAAAAGGCGTGAATATGTGAAGAAAATGGCTAAAGTCAAGATCAAGACACTCAAGCTGCTGGAAGTGCACCCGACGGCGTCACAAACAAAGAGCAACGCCGTCCCTATAATTGTGACGGCTCAGGAGTGAAATTTCCATTTTACACCTGACGGCGTCATGCTTTGAAGAGTAGGGCGTCACAAAGACCTTTTCCCTCAGACGGCCTAGTTCCAGATTCAGACGGCGTCAGAAGTTGAAGCCGACGGCGTCACAACCACAACGTGACGCCGTCCCAAAGTTGACTTGGTCAAGACGAAACCCTAATGGCGGCGATCCGACGGTGTCACAATTAAAAGGTGACGTAGTCGCAATTGTAACTCTATATTTAGAATTCGATTTTCAGACTTTTAGAGAGGTAGATTTGTGGAGTAATGATATATGCTTAAACACATATCTTTTCATTATCAAAACTGACCCAAAATAACCAAGAAAGAGCCGTTTATTGCTAATATTTGTGGTTTTCTTGAGTTTGTGCTTGTGCAGGTACGGATATGTAAAAACACGAAAAGAAGCCAAATCAGGGCGTCAATCCGAGCACGAGAGATCAAGAGAGTTTGAGCTGAGCCGGAAGGTCGGGATTGTGCATTTTGGAAGATTTTATTCTCTGAGGGTGATTTTTAGAAGTTACAATCAAGTTTGAAGAGTTGTCAAGATTAGTCCCTGAATTTTGAGTATTTGGCAGAAGAGACCCTTCAAGTTTCAGAATTTACAAGTTCAACCCTTGGATTATTTGAGAGTGACAAGAAAGGCCCTTGAAAGATATTTTCAGATTTACACCTTTGGTCCCTTGGAAATCCGAATTTACAAGTTTAGTCCCTTAAAGTTAACTTGGATCATTTACTAGTCCTAAAGTCCAAAATCCTAATCCAAACCCACGGCCCAAAATAACTAAACCCGGTCCATTAACCAAAAACCATCCAACCCGTTATCCCAACCCGTACACCTTACTTATACCCGAGTCAACGCCCACACAACCCGGTCAAGAAAACCAAACAATAATAAAAAAACCCAACCCCGCACGTTTTACCCCAATTCGGAAATACAAGAACCCTAATTACCCACTCAGTCAATTGGTCAAAATTACCGTAATTAAGGGCATTCTTGTACTTTCATCCGACACCACGACACATAGGGAATGACAGGTCAGCTATCCGTGTGCTCAATCTCAATATCTGCTCTCCTATTGGTCGAAGCTACGTGGTAATCATGATCCAATGATTGAGATTAAAGGGATGAGGTGTAATTTGATCGAAGGGTTGTTATTCACTCAGAGAAAGCACAAAATTGGATTTCTAGATCCTTCCATGACCTTGTGCTCAGCTATAAAAAGACCTTATTCGTTCACATAGTCATCTTCTTTTCTTCTTTATAATTTTTCAGTAGCATAGTTAGTTGTATTTTTCATTTTAATGTTTTAAGTTTTTGTAATTCCTATTTTGTACTCAAATGTTTTAGATTAATAAAATTCAGTTTTCATTCTCAAGTAATTGTTTAAGTATTTGTGTTCTAAATCTACTTAATCTCTTTGTTTATTGCTTATTTCAACAATCTAAATATGTTTTTAGCTCATTCCTTTATTTACTCAAAAATACAAAAAAATCAGATAAAATCATTGAAAAATAAAAAAAATCATATAAATCTGTTTTGTGGATTGATTCATACTTAGCTACTGTTTCACAAGGTTCATTTAAGCTTAATATAGCTTATAGTGATCTTATTTCTATTTCAAACTCAAATTTCTAATTAGTCAACAAAAGTCAACTGTAACTGATGGAGCAGATTTGATCTGATTTCTTTGAGTTAATCATGGAAATGGGTTGAATCTGAGCTGGAAATTGGTTGAGTTTGATTTATTTGGGGTTGATAATGGTTTAGGATTAGTGTTCACTGTTTCATTGGTTGCAAGCCATAGTGGCTAGGACAATTTGTAAGTGCTTAAATCTGCTCATATACATTTTACTGTCTAAATCTGTTGTTTGCATCTGAGTTTAGTGATAATTAGTATTAAGTGATATTTGTTTAATGTCAGTTTAGCATAATCTAGTCATAATCTGTTCACAAAATTAGATAGAAAGTAGTGTTTGGATTTGCTTGTAAAACTGTGGTGAAGGTTGGTTAATCAGTTCTGTGTAGTTGATTCATGCTCAAGTAGGTTATTGATAGTGATCTCAAGTCTTTGTTAGAGCAGTTATTCATCAAATAGTCAAAAACACCTTAGATCAGTTCTAATTTGTGTAACTGTTGGATTTGTTAATAATCAAAAGCTTGATTTAAGTTCAAATAATATTAGAATTGATTAATACAACTTTGTTTGAGCTTATAATATCATAATCAGTTTACAAAATTGGATTAAATCTCACTAAAGTCAAAGTTTCATATCTGTTTTTCAAAAGTCAAAACTGTCAAATTCAGTTTTCTACCAAACTTTGAGGTTCTCTCCATGATTCAATTCTGAGTTAAAGTGTTTGAAGTTTTGGTTAATCACAATTTCAATTGGTCTAGTGTTGAAATCTGCCTTTTGTCAAGTCTTATCAAGTCTTTTCAAGTTCCAAATCAGCTGTTCAAATCATCTTATTCTGCCCTGTTCACACTCAGCAGAACTGAGTGTGAATCAGGACAATTTGCAGACCTTGTGCAAGGTTTATTTCAGTGAGTTAGAAGCTAAAAATTGGTTTAGTTATAGGTTGCTAGGTGATCTTGAGGACTGCATAATTGGTTTTCACACAAGCTCTTCTGATAAGCTTGTGCTTATGCTCAAACAGTAGGGGTCAAGAGCTTATTGGTTATAGTAGGCAGTTTGCTTAATTCATTAGTCAGAGCTTGTGGCTTGTTAGGATTAGGTGTAATCAGTTGTAATTAGCTTATTTTAGCATAATATAGCTTCTGTAGAAGTTTGGTAGCTTAATTCACTTATTAGCTTATTTTCCTTAGCTTATTCATAATCAGTTTGCACTACAGCTCTCATATCTTACACATAAGCTATAGATTTCTTATTTTTCATAGATTTAGAATAAGATTTTAGAATTTTCCTGAATTTTTCATTAATTTTCATCACTGTTTAGTATTTTTCATTATTTAAATCAGTTTTTAGTCACTTTTAAATAGCTTTTATTGCAAATAATTAAGAAAAAGTTCCAAAAAATAATTTTTCAATTTTCCCAGTTTAAGAAAAATATAAAAAGCATAAAAAATATTTTTCCCTATTTTTCCCTTTTATTTGGTATTTTTCACAATTTAAATTAGATTTAAATAGTTTTAAATTTGTAGAAAATAGAAAAATAATCAGAAAAATAAAAAATAGTTTTGAAAATTCTCTTAGGATATTTTAGATTTTATAAAAATAGTTTCATAATTTTCCCTTTATTTTTATAATTTTTAGTATTTTAAATTAGTTTTAAAAGTTAAAAATTAGTTTTTAATTTTAATAAAATCCAGAAAAATCTTAAAAAATAGTTTTAATTCATAATTAATTTTCACATTTCATTTCTAGAGTAAAAGTAATCTTAGGCATTTTTAGGATATAATTTAGACGTAGTTGCATTTTAATTTCGTTTCGTTAATTACGTTTTAGTAATTTTGCATTAGGATTTCCCGTAAAATAGATTCCCTTAATTACCTTCCCTATTCCCGTAGTTTAATAAAATCAAAAGCAAACAAATCAAAACATCGAGCATTAAATTCCAAACCAATAACGACGTTGGCAATTCACGCCTCGTTGGGAAACGATTCGGGTTGACTAATCCGTATCAACGATCACACACGGGATTTGGTTTGATATTCTTTTTCCTAAAGGAATTTTGAATCTATCTTCGTGATTATTTTTGATATCGATATTGAGGTTTTATCCGTACACACATACCCTTAAGCCTTCATTATCGAAATCGATGTCTGAACTGTTTTAAAGTTTCTTACGGTTAGTCATTCACAAGTGGCTAGCTTGTGTGAGATAACTTGACGGTTTTGGGCATTGTGTGTTCTGAGAATCAAATTTTACGCCGCTGCGGGGAGGTTGTGTCAAGACAATATCGTTTGAGGTTTGACGATTAGTGACTCGAGATCCTTCATTCGTGAAGTTATTATTTTTCTATAAATTAAAAAAGTAAAAAAATATTTTCCTTTTTTCTTTTGTATATATATATATCATATTAAAAATACAAAAAGATTTTTCTTTTGTTTTTGAGCTAAAATAGAATACATCAATTATATAACATTCTCTACGGAGGTGTTATCATTAATAAGTTCCCGAACTAAAGATCAAAAACTTGCCTTTGTGTCGCTTGTGAGTCGATTTATTTCTATTTGATAAACAAACTGTGTGGTGGGTATAAGGACGGCCTGACATTAAATTGCGGCTGAAAAGAAGCGGGTTTTTAATAAGCTTCGCGCTGACCTAAAAAGCTTCTCCGCTTGCTTGTGCGTTTGTCTTATAGAAGTGATTTATTCACTTGGGATTACTGGTTAAGTTCATTGTGTTTTCAAATACCGTATCATTTTAATTGTCTTGGTTTTTAAGTGCATGCGCACTCGATCTCGATCTAGACGACTTCAGAAGCAGAATCAGAACGTACCCGAGTTGCGTAATATGGCTGCTCCCAACGGACCACCAAACCCCGGTCCTAATCCTCCTCCCGATAATCAAAATGTAGCTCCCGATCTCCGAACGATGGAGGAGTTATGTCAACCTACAATGTACGGGAGGGGAGGACCCATTGCACCGACTAATTTTCAAGCTACCGATTTTAGCTTGAAACACCATATGATAGAACAAATAAAAAACAGTTGTCATATCCATGGTTTACCCGATGACGATGCAAACAAACATCTTGATAAATTTTTGACCGTCACTCAGAGTATGAAACAGAATGGGGTCTCCGATGACGCCCTTCGTCGGTATCTTTTCCCATACTCTTTGACTCATCATGCCACGTCTTGGTTTGATCGACTCCCGAAGAATTCGATTCATACCTTCGAGGAAATGGTTTCGAAGTTTCGGCAAAGTACTTTCCACCGTCGATGGTGACGAAATTGAGAAACGATATCAGTAATTTCCGGCAATATCCCGACGAATCTTTGTTTGAAGCTTGGGAACGATATAAGCTTGCGATTGATCGATGTCAGAATCATAACATGTTGCTTGTCACTCAAATTGATACGTTTTATAATGGTTTGACGTTGAGACACCGTGAAACGATTAATGCTGCTGCCGGTGGAACTTTCATGAAAAGACGTCCCGAGGAATGTTACGATCTTATTGAGAACATGACCGCTCATTACAATTATTGGGATTCTACCGCCGAAAGGGGTGCATCATCTCGATCAAATACGTCTTCTTCTCTCGAAATAGCCGCCATGAACAAAAGATCGACGATATCTTACGGATTACTCGAACGAATAACCAGAATCAGAATCAGCAAGTAAAAGCGGTACACCCGATTTGTGAGACTTGTGGAGGTCCACATTCTTATTCCGAGTGCCCAGCCGTCGGTGGCTATGCACATGAGAATGTTTATGCTGCTACAGGAAACTACAATCAACCGCAAGGAGATCGAAATCTTCTTAGCTACCGTTCAAACAATTATCTCGGACCTCCAGGTTTCAACCAACAACAAAACCAGAATCAAAACCGGTTCAATGGTAACAACAATTAGAACCGAGGAGCTAATGCTAATCATGGTAATCAACACTACCAAGCTCCTCCACCTCAAGTTTACCAACAACCACCTCCTCCTCAACAATCTTATCAAGCACCTCCTCAAGTCGTCCCGAACAACGATTTTCTAACTTACATGAAGAACTCTGATTACACCATTAAAAGTTTGCAAAATCAAATTAACGGCATGAGGACGGACTTCAAAAAGGAGATGGAAGCTACAAGCAACAAACAGATGACTGAAATAAGGAATATGATGGCTAGTTTCTTTCAAGCCAATCAACCGTCTACGTCTTATTCTCAACCCTCGGGTTCCGGTTCTTTCCCAAGTAACACAATTCCAAACCCGAAGGGAGAAATGAAATCTATAAACATTCGAGATGATGAGCCCTCGATGACTACTTCCTCTCCGGTGAGGAGTGTAGCACGAGAGACCGAGGTGACAAAGGACCCGGTAATTCCTCTTGATAATGGAAAAGCCAAATACGTCCAACCTTTGGTTGCCCAAGTTCCTTCTATCTCTGTCATAATGCCAAGTTCTAACCTTACACCGTGCAAATCTGTTCAATCACGATTTGACAAAATGAAAGTTGTTTCCGGAACAAAGTTCAAACTTACGACTGATATGATCAAAGCTGCTGAAAAGATTTATGAAGAGAAATTGGAACAAATTTCAAAGATTTCAATTGAGCCTACACCGTCTAATTCTTCCTCTAACCAAGCTCCCGAGAAGCTTGGTGATCCCGGGAAATTTCTCCTTCCTTGCTCCTTAAATGATATTTAGGAATGTAATGCCCTAACCGATTCAGGTGCAAGCATAAGTCTCATGCCTCTTGCGATATATCATGAGCTTGGATTGAAGACTCTTATACCGACTCGTATGACTATCGAATTAGCTAATCGAACAATTGCTCACACGGTTGGTATAGTCAACGATGTTATGGTACGAGTGGATAAATTCCATTTTCTCGTGGATTTCGCCGTAGTTGATATAGAGGTCGACGCCCGAGTCCCTCTCACTTTAGGAAGACCATTCTTGAGAACAGCGAAAGTCATTGTGGATCATTACCAAGGAACGTTAACGATAAGAAAAGGAAATGAAAAAATAGTGTTTTATGCCAAAAAGCGTCAAAACCTCCACCCGATGATCATTCGATTCATAGCATCGGTGTGATTGATTTTTCTCAAGAAAGTAGTGATCCCATTTTACCATCTGATCCGAATGATGTGAAGAAAGTTGAACCTAAAAAGTCTCGAATTGATCTTTCAAGGTTAAAGATCAAGAATATGTCGACAATACAAGCTGAACGGAAAAAGAAACAAGAAATGGAGTCTACAACGGTAGTGGTGGAAACTGCTTCCGATTTCTAAGAAAATCAACCTTCCTTTGAGTGGCAATCCCACTCCTTCTTCTGAAATCATGGAACCTTCTTTTGAGATATCTTTCAATCAAGAATCTTTCAAAACGTCATTCACGAATCCCTTGTTCGAATTCGGTTCTGAATATACTCAAAATTTTGAAAATCAACTCTTTGACGAAAAAAGTGAGGAGTTCACCGATGAACTTGCTCCTACCGACTCGATTTTCTCTGAGGATGAAGAAAAATACGATGATCCGTTTTTTCCGAAAAAAGATAAGGAAGTGAAGTTGTCGACAGATGAACTTGTTGATCCTGAGGTCCAATATTATTTAGCCGAGAGTGAATCCTCTCCTCATGAGGATTTTAACATAGATGACACTTTGATCTCCTTCCTCTCCGAGGACAAGATTTTCAACCCCGGGATACGTGTTGAGGAGTTTAATGCTAAAAATGTCATTCGAGATAAGGATCCTCTCTTGGATGCCTTCGTTGATGAGCCTTTGAGTAACACCTTTCTATACCATGAGCTCCCGATTTCTTTGGAGTATTCTCTTATCGATCCTTCATCCCTTCGTCCGCCCGCAAAACCACCGGATGATGGATCGATCTTTCATATGCCTTATGTGAGTTTGGGAGGAGTCATTCTTTATGTGCTGGAGCCCGACATTTTCTTCTCCACCCAACCCACCCAGTCTCATTCTTTCGGGAATGAGGACACCGTTTTTGACCCTGGTATCTCTACCATTTTCTTCCCTAAGGACAACTGAATTCGGGGATCGAGTCAGGCTAGCGACTCGGTAACCAAAAACAGTAGCGCTTCGTGGGAGGCACCCCATGCTTATCTCTATCTTCTTTCTATTTTCTAATAAGTGACGTGAAGGGGTCTGCCTCTTCGATTTCTCGTGTTTGGTTGTTTGTGATGTTGTGTTTAGGATGTTCCCGATATGAAGACTCTCGTGCTCGAAGTTTGTCATTTTCTCTACTCGAGTTTCATGATCGATGCTGATGGAAATCCGATATCCTAATCTTATCGACTAACGTTTATCTTTGAGCATACTTAATAAACGGCTTTTAGATTTTCGTTGATGCCCTTGCTTTAAACATTGAGGACAATGTTTCGTTCTAGTCTGGGGTAGGGTAATCTTCGATTTGATTTGACCGCACTTGCTTATTTTTGTCATGCACTCTCGCAACCCCGTTTTTCCTTAGAAAATAAAAAATTGTGCAAAAATGTGAAAATTTAAAAATGTTTGTAAGCTTTTGTTAAGTCTTTTTGATTGAAAAGTTTTGCTAGTCTCTTAGATAAGAAGCTATAAAATGCGAATTCTAGCTCACAAGGCCAAGAATTTGCAAGTTTCCCTGAGTGACTTTAAATATGCATAACTTTATTTCATTAGACGAAGCATTAGCTAAGTTAATATATGTTTTGACACCTTGTTGACTTTCCGCTGGTGAGAGTAGGAATAGAATTCGGACTTGACCGGGCGTGTTGAGCCCTAGCTTGTTCCCTTAACCATAGATAATCTAATAATTATCGGCTAAGCATCCGCGGATCTCATTATTTGGGATTTTAAATTTGCAGAGATCGAGAAATGATAGAGTTACTTATGAGTTTAGATGCTAAGCGTGGAGTAGTTGGTTCTCTTTAGAGCCCATCGAAGGTACTTATGGCTTTTTGTTCCCACAAAATTGTTTCACCCCATATCTGTCTAATAATAATTAGAGATGTCGAGTCTTTGGCGATAGTTAGTTCTTTATCTTCTTAAAAGAATCTTTGTTTTAAAAATTGGGTACACATCAAGGATCCGTAATAAATAAGCAATAAGTGATAAGTGAAAAGTAATAAGTGAAGTTATGAGCTGCGGTGTCGAGATCGGACCCTTGGATCTTTAGCCGGGATTGAGTGAGGTCTTAGCCTAGCCAGCCGGGATCCTCATTTCATGAAGCCTATAGTCTTGGAATTACCCCGTGAAGCTCCGTAGTTCATAGCTCATAAAAAGTATCAGCTTCAAAAAAAAAAAAAAAAAAAAATGATGATGATGAAAAATTATGAAAAAAGTCAAAAGTATAAGTGAATAAAAATTCCTTGATGTGGACCTCATTTTTGGGACAATGGTTCTTGAGAGAAGGCGGATAACTAATTATCGACTTAGCTTCATATCTTTATCGGAATAAAAATTATCGAAACGAGAATTATGAAGAAATTCATGTCTCAAAAAAATAAAAAATCTAGAGGAAAATAGGAAAATGGGAGCAAAAGGTAATCACACAAGTAACTTCCATGGGTAGTGTTAGCATCTAGAGTCATATTTAACAATGATTTCGATTTTACGCTTAGTTTGGGACTTGTGAAAAATCGGGGACGATGTATTCTATCCGTATGGTCACTTCACGCTGTGTTGTGTTTTCTACTCCGTGATCCTAACGTGTCGTTTGAAAAATGTTGGAGTTATTGATCGACATGAAAGTTCAACAAACCGTCACTCATAACCGGAATGTGCTTAATCGTAATATCTATACAACTGTAATATAAGGTAAACGAGGCGTTTTTAGAATTAAGGCTTTCTCAATCTCTTTTGAGGAATCTTTGCTACTTCTTCATAGGTTTAGTAGAAAGAGATTGAAATCCTTAGTTTTAGAAACGTGAGTTGATTGCATTTCGTGAGGACACGACAATGGTCTCGTCTGGGGTATTTTGATATATGCTTAAACACATATCTTTTCATTATCAAAACTGACCCAAAATAACCAAGAAAGAGCCGTTTATTGCTAATATTTGTGATTTTCTTGAGTTTGTGCTTGTGCAGGTACGGATATGTAAAAACACACGAAAAGAAGCCAAATCAGACGTCAATCCGAGCACGAGAGATCAAGAGAGTTTGAGCTGAGCCGGAAGGTCGGGATTGTGCATTTTGGAAGATTTTATTCTCTGAGGGTGATTTTTAGAAGTTACAATCAAGTTTGAAGAGTTGTCAAGATTAGTCCCTGAATTTTGAGTATTTGGCAGAAGAGACCCTTCAAGTTTCAGAATTTACAAGTTCAACCCTTGGATTATTTGAGAGTGACAAGAAAGGCCCTTGAAAGATATTTTCAGATTTACACCTTTGGTCCCTTGGAAATCAGAATATACAAGTTTAGTCCCTTAAAGTTAACTTGGATCATTTACTAGTCCTAAAGTCCAAAATCCTAATCCAAACCCACGGCCCAAAATAACTAAACCCGGTCCATTAACCAAAAACCATCCAACCCGTTATCCCAACCCGTACACCTTACTTATACCCGAGTCAACGCCCACACAACCCGGTCAAGAAAACCAAACAATAATAAAAAAAAAAACCCAACCCCGCGCGTTTTTACCCCAATTCTGGAAATACATGAACCCTAATTACCCACTCAGTCAATTGGTCAAAATTACCGTATTTAAGGGCATTCTTGTACTTTCATCGACACCACGACACATAGGGAATGACAGGTCAGCTATCCGTGTGCTCAATCTCAATATCTGCTCTCCTATTGGTCGAAGCTACGTGGTAATCATGATCCAATGATTGAGATTAAAGGGATGAGGTGTAATTTGATCGAAGGGTTGTTATTCACTCAGAGAAAGCACAAAATTGGATTTCTAGATCCTTCCATGACCTTGTGCTCAGCTATAAAAAGACCTTATTCGTTCACATAGTCATCTTCTTTTCTTCTCTATAATTTTTCAGTAGCATAGTTAGTTGTATTTTTCATTTTAATGTTTTAAGTTTTTGTAATTCCTATTTTGTACTCAAATGTTTTAGATTAATAAAATTCAGTTTTCATTCTCAAGTAATTGTTTAAGTATTTGTGTTCTAAATCTACTTAATCTCTTTGTTTATTGCTTATTTCAACAATCTAAATCTGTTTTTAGCTCATTCCTTTATTTACTCAAAAATACAAAAAATCGATAAAATCATTGAAAAATTAAAAAAAAATCATATAAATCTGTTTTGTGGATTGATTCATACTTAGCTACTGTTTCACAAGGTTCATTTAAGCTTAATATAGCTTATAGTGATCTTATTTCTATTTCAAACTCAAATTTCTAATTAGTCAACAAAAGTCAACTGTAACTGATTGAGCGATTTGATCTGATTTACTGAGTTAATCATGGAAATGGGTTGAATCTGAGCTGGAAATTGGTTGAGTTTGATTTATTTGGGGTTGATAATGGTTTAGGATTAGTGTTCACTGTTTCATTGGTTGCAAGCCATAGTGGCTAGGACAATTTGTAAGTGCTTAAATCTGCTCATATACATTTTACTGTCTAAATCTGTTGTTTGCATCTGAGTTTAGTGATAATTAGTATTAAGTGATATTTGTTTAATGTCAGTTTAGCATAATCTAGTCATAATCCGTTCACAAAATTAGATAGAAAGTAGTGTTTGGATTTGCTTGTAAATCTGTGGTAGAGGATAGTATATCAGTTCTGTGTAGTTGATTCATGCTCATGTAGGTTATTGATAGTGATCTCAAGTCTTGGTTATAGTAGTTATTCATCAAAAAGTCAAAACACCTTAGATCAGTTCTAATTTGTGTAACTGTTGGATTTGTTAATAATCAAAAGCTTGATTTAAGTTCAAATAATATTAGAATTGATTAATACAACTTTGTTTGAGCTTATAATATCATAATCAGTTTACAAAATTGGATTAAATCTCACTAAAGTCAAAGTTTCATATCTGTTTTTCAAAAGTCAAAACTGTCAAATTCAGTTTTCTACCAAACTTTGAGGTTCTCTCCATGATTCAATTCTGAGTTAAAGTGTTTGAAGTTTTGGTTAATCACAATTTCAATTGGTCTAGTGTTGAAATCTGCTTTTTGTCAAGTCTTATCAAGTCTTTTCAAGTTCCAAATCAGCTGTTCAAATCATCTTATTCTGCCCTGTTCACACTCAGCAGAACTGAGTGTGAATCAGGACAATTTGCAGACCTTGTGCAAGGTTTATTTCAGTGAGTTAGAAGCTAAAAATTGGTTTAGTTATAGGTTGCTAGGTAATCTTGAGGACTGCATAATTGGTTTTCACACAAGCTCTTCTGATAAGCTTGTGCTTATGCTCAAACAGTAGGGGTCAAGAGCTTATTGGTTATAGTAGGCAGTTTGCTTAATTCATTAGTCAGAGCTTGTGGCTTGTTAGGATTAGGTGTAATCAGTTGTAATTAGCTTATTTTAGCATAATATAGCTTCTGTAGAAGTTTGGTAGCTTAATTCACTTATTAGCTTATTTTCCTTAGCTTATTCATAGTCAGTTTGTATTGCAGCTTTAATATCTTACACATAAGCTATTGATTTCTTATTTTTCATAGATTTAGAATAAGATTTTAGAATTTTCCTGAATTTTTCATTAATTTTCATCACTGTTTAGTATTTTTCATTATTTAAATCAGTTTTTAGTCACTTTTAAATAGCTTTTATTGCAAATAATTAAGAAAAAGTTCCAAAAAATAATTTTTCAATTTTCCCAGTTTAAGAAAAATATAAAAAGCATAAAAAATATTTTTCCCTATTTTTTCCCTTTTATTTGGTATTTTTCACAATTTAAATTAGATTTAAATAGTTTTAAATTTGTAGAAAATAGAAAAATAATCAGAAAAATAAAAAAATAGTTTTGAAAATTCTTTTAGGATATTTTAGATTTTATAAAAATAGTTTCATAATTTTCCCTTTATTTTTATAATTTTTAGTATTTTAAATTAGTTTTAAAAGTTAAAAATTAGTTTTTAATTTTAATAAAATCCAGAAAAATCCTAAAAAATAGTTTTAATTCATAATTAATTTTCACATTGCATTTCTAGAGTAAAAGTAATCTTAGGCATTTTTAGCATATTATTTAGACGTAGTTGCATTTTAATTTCGTTTCGTTAATTACGTTTTAGTAATTTTGCATTAGGATTTCCCGTAAAATAGATTCCCTTAATTACCTTCCCTATTCCCGTAGTTTAATAAAATCAAAAGCAAACAAATCAAAACATCGAGCATTAAATTCCAAACCAATAACGACGTTGGCAATTCACGCCTCGTTGGGAAACGATTCGGGTTGACTAATCCGTATCAACGATCACACACGGGATTTGGTTTGATATTCTTTTTCCTAAAGGAATTTTGAATCTATCTTCGTGATTATTTTTGATATCGATATTGAGGTTTTATCCGTACACACATACCCTTAAGCCTTCATTATCAGCAAATCAGTGTCTGAACTGTTTTAAGTTTCTTACGGTTAGTCATTCACAAGTGGCTAGCTTGTGTGAGATAACTTGACGGTTTTGGGCATTGTGTGTTGCAGAATCAAATTTTGGCGCCGCTGCCGGGGAGGTTGTGTCACGACAATATCGTTTGAGGTTTGACGATTAGTGACTCGAGATCCTTCATTCGTGAAGTTACTATTTTTCTATAAATTAAAAAAGTAAAAAAATATTTTCCTTTTTCTTTTGTATATATATATATCATATTAAAAATACAAAAAGATTTTTTCTTTTCTTTTTTAGCTAAAATAGAATACATCAATTATATAACATTCTCTACGGAGGTGTTATCATTAATAAGTTCCCGAACTAAAGATCAAAAACTTGCCTTTGTGTCGCTTGTGAGTCGATTTATTTCTATTTGATAAACAAACTGTGTGGTGGGTATAAGGACGGCCTGACATTAAATTGTGGCTGAAAAGAAGCGGGTTTTTAATAAGCTTCGCGCTGACCTAAAAAGCTTCTCCGCTCGCTTGTGCGTTTGTCTTATAGAAGTGATTTATTCACTTGGGATTATTGGTTAAGTTCATTGTGTTTTCAAATACCGTATCATTTTAATTGTCTTGGTTTTTAAGTGCATGCGCACTCGATCTCGATCTAGACGACTTCAAGCGAATCGAACGTACCCGAGTTATGTAATATGGCTGCTCCCAACGGACCACCAAACCCCGGTCCTAATCCTCCTCCCGATAATCAAAATGTAGCTCCCGATCTCCGAACGATGGAGGAGTTATGTCAACCTACAATGTACGGGAGGGGAGGACCCATTGCACCGACTAATTTTCAAGCTACCGATTTTAGCTTGAAACACCATATGATAGAACAAATAAAAAACAGTTGTCATATCCATGGTTTACCCGATGACGATGCAAACAAACATCTTGATAAATTTTTGACCGTCACTCAGAGTATGAAACAGAATGGGGTCTCCGATGACGCCCTTCGTCTGTATCTTTTCCCATACTCTTTGACTCATCATGCCACGTCTTGGTTTGATCGACTCCCGAAGAATTCGATTCATACCTTCGAGGAAATGGTTTCGAAGTTTCTGGCAAAGTACTTTCCACCGTCGATGGTGACGAAATTGAGAAACGATATCAGTAATTTCCGGCAATATCCCGACGAATCTTTGTTTGAAGCTTGGGAACGATATAAGCTTGCGATTGATCGATGTCCGAATCATAACATGTTGCTTGTCACTCAAATTGATACGTTTTATAATGGTTTGACGTTGAGACACCGTGAAACGATTAATGCTGCTGCTGGTGGAACTTTCATGAAAAGACGTCCCGAGGAATGTTACGATCTTATTGAGAACATGACCGCTCATTACAATTATTGGGATTCTACCGCCGAAAGGGGTGCATCATCTCGATCAAATACGTCTTCTTCTCTCGAAATAGCCGCCATGAACAAAAAGATCGACGATATCTTACGGATTACTCGAACGAATAACCAGAATCAAGAATCGCAAGTAAAAGCGGTACAACCGATTTGTGAGACTTGTGGAGGTCCACATTCTTATTCCGAGTGCCCAGCCGTCGGTGGCTATGCACATGAGAATGTTTATGCTGCTACAGGAAACTACAATCAACCGCAAGGAGATCGAAATCTTCTTAGCTACCGTTCAAACAATTATCTCGGACCTCCAGGTTTCAACCAACAACAAAACCAGAATCAAAACCGGTTCAATGGTAACAACAATTAGAACCGAGGAGCTAATGCTAATCATGGTAATCAACACTACCAAGCTCCTCCACCTCAAGTTTACCAACAACCACCTCCTCCTCAACAATCTTATCAAGCACCTCCTCAAGTCGTCCCGAACAACGATTTTCTAACTTACATGAAGAACTCTGATTACACCATTAAAAGTTTGCAAAATCAAATTAACGGCATGAGGACGGACTTCAAAAAGGAGATGGAAGCTACAAGCAACAAACAGATGACTGAAATAAGGAATATGATGGCTAGTTTCTTTCAAGCCAATCAACCGTCTACGTCTTATTCTCAACCCTCGGGTTCCGGTTCTTTCCCAAGTAACACAATTCCAAACCCGAAGGGAGAAATGAAATCTATAAACATTCGAGATGATGAGCCCTCGATGACTACTTCCTCTCCGGTGAGGAGTGTAGCACGAGAGACCGAGGTGACAAAGGACCCGGTAATTCCTCTTGATAATGGAAAAGCCAAATACGTCCAACCTTTGGTTGCCCAAGTTCCTTCTATCTCTGTCATAATGCCAAGTTCTAACCTTACACCGTGCAAATCTGTTCAATCACGATTTGACAAAATGAAAGTTGTTTCCGGAACAAAGTTCAAACTTACGACTGATATGATCAAAGCTGCTGAAAAGATTTATGAAGAGAAATTGGAACAAATTTCAAAGATTTCAATTGAGCCTACACCGTCTAATTCTTCCTCTAACCAAGCTCCCGAGAAGCTTGGTGATCCCGGGAAATTTCTCCTTCCTTGCTCCTTAAATGATATTTAGGAATGTAATGCCCTAACCGATTCAGGTGCAAGCATAAGTCTCATGCCTCTTGCGATATATCATGAGCTTGGATTGAAGACTCTTATACCGACTCGTATGACTATCGAATTAGCTAATCGAACAATTGCTCACACGGTTGGTATAGTCAACGATGTTATGGTACGAGTGGATAAATTCCATTTTCTCGTAGATTTCGCCGTAGTTGATATAGAGGTCGACGCCCGAGTCCCTCTCACTTTAGGAAGACCATTCTTGAGAACAGCGAAAGTCATTGTGGATCATTACCAAGGAACGTTAACGATAAGAAAAGGAAATGAAAAAATAGTGTTTTATGCCGAAAAAACGTCAAAACCTCCACCCGATGATCATTCGATTCATAGCATCGGTGTGATTGATTTTTCTCAAGAAAGTAGTGATCCCATTTTACCATCTGATCCGAATGATGTGAAGAAAGTTGAACCTAAAACGTCTCGAATTGATCTTTCAAGGTTTACGATCAAGAGTATGTCGACAATACAAGCTGAACGGAAAAAGAAACAAGAAATGGAGTCTACAACGGTAGTGGTGGAAACTGCTAGCTCTGAGAGCACACCACTTGTCCCACCTCCGATTTCTAAGAAAATCAACCTTCCTTTGAGTGGCAATCCCACTCCTTCTTCTGAAATCATGGAACCTTCTTTTGAGATATCTTTCAATCAAGAATCTTTCAAAACGTCATTCACGAATCCCTTGTTCGAATTCGGTTCTGAATATACTCAAAATTTTGAAAATCAACTCTTTGACGAAAAAAGTGAGGAGTTCACCGATGAACTTGCTCCTACCGACTCGATTTTCTCTGAGGATGAAGAAAAATACGATGATCCGTTTTTTCCGAAAAAAGATAAGGAAGTGAAGTTGTCGACAGATGAACTTGTTGATCCTGAGGTCCAATATTATTTAGCCGAGAGTGAATCCTCTCCTCGTGAGGATTTTCACATAGATGACACTTTGATCTCCTTCCTCTCCGAGGACAAGATTTTCAACCCCGGGATACGTGTTGAGGAGTTTAATGCTAAAAATGTTATTCGAGATAAGGATCCTCTCTTGGATGCCTTCGTTGATGAGCCTTTGAGTAACACCTTTCTATACCATGAGCTCCCGATTTCTTTGGAGTATTCTCTTATCGATCCTTCATCCCTTCGTCCGCCCGCAAAACCACCGGATGATGGATCGATCTTTCATATGCCTTATGTGAGTTTGGGAGGAGTCATTCTTTATGTGCTTGAGCCCGACATTTTCTTTCCCTCCCAACCCACCCAGTCTCATTCTTTCGGGAATGAGGACACCGTTTTTGACCCTGGTATCTCTACCATTTTCTTCCCTAAGGACAAATGAATTCGGGGATCGAGTCAAGCTAGCGACTCGGT
The DNA here is from genome assembly GCA_910596185.1 of Chrysanthemum makinoi. Classification (NCBI taxonomy): domain Eukaryota; kingdom Viridiplantae; phylum Streptophyta; class Magnoliopsida; order Asterales; family Asteraceae; genus Chrysanthemum; species Chrysanthemum makinoi. The sequence goes on from OU343221.1 coordinate 327,492,517, forward strand.
AACCAAAAAAGTAGCGCTTCGTGGGAGGCACCCCATGCTTATCTTTATCTTCTTTCTATTTTCTAATAAGTGACGTGAAGGGGTCTGCCTCTTCGATTTCTCGTGTTTGGTTGTTTGTGATGTTGTGTTTAGGATGTTCCCGATATGAAGACTCTCATGCTCGAAGTTTGTCATTTTCTCTACTCGAGTTTCATGATCGATGCTGATGGAAATCCGATATCCTAATCTTATCGACTAACGTTTATCTTTGAGCATACTTAATAAACGGCTTTTAGATTTTCGTTGATGGCCTTGCTTTAAACATTGAGGACAATGTTTCGTTCTAGTCTGGGGTAGGGTAATCTTCGATTTGATTTGACCGCACTTGCTTATTTTTGTCATGCACTCTCGCAACCCCGTTTTTCCTTAGAAAATAAAAAATTGTGCAAAAATGTGAAAATTTAAAAATGTTTGTAAGCTTTTGTTAAGTCTTTTTGATTGAAAAGTTTTGCTAGTCTCTTAGATAAGAAGCTATAAAATGCGAATTCTAGCTCACAAGGCCAAGAATTTGCAAGTTTCCCTGAGTGACTTTAAATATGCATAACTTTATTTCATTAGACGAAACATTAGCTAAGTTAATATATGTTTTGACACCTTGTTGACTTTCCGCTGGTGAGAGTAGGAATAGAATTCTGACTTGACCGGGCGTGTTGAGCCCTAGCTTGTTCCCTTAACCATAGATAATCTAATAATTATCGGCTAAGCATCCGCGGATCTCATTATTTGGGATTTTAAATTTGCAGAGATCGAGAAATGATAGAGTTACTTATGAGTTTAGATGCTAAGCGTGGAGTAGTTGGTTCTCTTTAGAGCCCATCGAAGGTACTTATGGCTTTTTGTTCCCACAAAATTGTTTCACCCCATATCTGTCTAATAATAATTAGAGATGTCGAGTCTTTGGCGATAGTTAGTTCTTTATCTTCTTAAAAGAATCTTTGTTTTAAAAATTGGGTACACATCAAGGATCCGTAATAAATAAGCAATAAGTGATAAGTGAAAAGTAATAAGTGAAGTTATGAGCTGCGGTGTCGAGATCGGACCCTTGGATCTTTAGCCGGGATTGAGTGAGGTCTTAGCCTAGCCAGCCGGGATCCTCATTTCATGAAGCCTATAGTCTTGGAATTACCCCGTGAAGCTCCGTAGTTCATAGCTCATAAAAAGTATCAGCTTCAAAAAAAAAAAAAAAAAAAAAAAAAAAATGATGATGAAAAATTATGAAAAAAGTCAAAAGTATAAGTGAATAAAAATTCCTTGATGTGGACCTCATTTTTGGGACAATGGTTCTTGAGAGAAGGCAGATAACTAATTATCGACTTAGCTTCATATCTTTATCGGAATAAAAATTATCGAAACGAGAATTATGAAGAAATTCATGTCTCACAAAAATAAAAAATCTAGAGGAAAATAGGAAAATGGGAGCAAAAGGTAATCACACAAGTAACTTCCATGGGTAGTGTTAGCATCTAGAGTCATATTTAACAATGATTTCGATTTTACGCTTAGTTTGGGACTTGTGAAAAATCAGGGACGATGTATTCTATTCATATGGTCACTTCACGCTGTGTTGTGTTTTCTACTCCGTGATCCTAACGTGTCGTTTGAAAAATGTTGGAGTTATTGATCGACATGAAAGTTCAACAAACCGTCACTCATAACCGGAATGTGCTTAATCGTAATATCTATACAACTGTAATATAAGGTAAACGAGGCGTTTTTAGAATTAAGGCTTTCTCAATCTCTTTTGAGGAATCTTTGCTACTTCTTCATAGGTTTAGTAGAAAGAGATTGAAATCCTTAGTTTTAGAAACGTGAGTTGATTGCATTGCGTGAGGACACGACAATGGTCTCGTCTGGGGTATTTTGATATATGCTTAAACACATATCTTTTCATTATCAAAACTGACCCAAAATAACCAAGAAAGAGCCGTTTATTGCTAATATTTGTGATTTTCTTGAGTTTGTGCTTGTGCAGGTACGGATATGTAAAAACACACGAAAAGAAGCCAAATCAGACGTAAATCCGAGCACGAGAGATCATGAGAGTTTGAGCTGAGCTGGAAGGTCGGGATTGTGCATTTTGGAAGATTTTATTCTCTGAGGGTGATTTTTAGAAGTTACAATCAAGTTTGAAGAGTTGTCAAGATTAGTCCCTGAATTTTGAGTATTTGGCAGAAGAGACCCTTCAAGTTTCAGAATTTACAAGTTCAACCCTTGGATTATTTGAGAGTGACAAGAAAGGCCCTTGAAAGATATTTTCAGATTTACACCTTTGGTCCCTTGGAAATCCGAATTTACAAGTTTAGTCCCTTAAAGTTAACTTGGATCATTTACTAGTCCTAAAGTCCAAAATCCTAATCCAAACCCACGGCCCAAAATAACTAAACCCGGTCCATTAACCAAAAACCATCCAACCCGTTATCCCAACCCGTACACCTTACTTATACCCGAGTCAACGCCCACACAACCCGGTCAAGAAAACCAAACAATAATAAAAAAACCCAACCCCGCGCGTTTTTACCCCAATTCTGGAAATACAAGAACCCTAATTACCCACTCAGTCAATTGGTCAAAATTACCGTAATTAAGGGCATTCTTGTACTTTCATCTGACACCACTGACACATAGGGAATGACAGGTCAGCTATCCGTGTGCTCAATCTCAATATCTGCTCTCCTATTGGTCGAAGCTACGTGGTAATCATGATCCAATGATTGAGATTAAAGGGATGAGGTGTAATTTGATCGAAGGGTTGTTATTCACTCAGAGAAAGCACAAAATTGGATTTCTAGATCCTTCCATGACCTTGTGCTCAGCTATAAAAAGACCTTATTCGTTCACATAGTCATCTTCTTTTCTTCTCTATAATTTTTCAGTAGCATAGTTAGTTGTATTTTTCATTTTAATGTTTTAAGTTTTTGTAATTCCTATTTTGTACTCAAATGTTTTAGATTAATAAAATTCAGTTTTCATTCTCAAGTAATTGTTTAAGTATTTGTGTTCTAAATCTACTTAATCTCTTTGTTTATTGCTTATTTCAACAATCTAAATCTGTTTTTAGCTCATTCCTTTATTTACTCAAAAATACAAAAAAATCAGATAAAATCATTGAAAAATAAAAAATCATATAAATCTGTTTTGTGGATTGATTCATACTTAGCTACTGTTTCACAAGGTTCATTTAAGCTTAATATAGCTTATAGTGAGCTTATTTATGTTTCAAACTCAAATTTCTAATTAGTCAACAAAAGTCAACTGTAACTGATGGAGCAGATTTGATCGATTTCTTTGAGTTAATCATGGAAATGGGTTGAATCTGAGCTGGAAATTGGTTGAGTTTGATTTATTTGGGGTTGATAATGGTTTAGGATTAGTGTTCACTGTTTCATTGGTTGCAAGCCATAGTGGCTAGGACAATTTGTAAGTGCTTAAATCTGCTCATATACATTTTACTGTCTAAATCTGTTGTTTGCATCTGAGTTTAGTGATAATTAGTATTAAGTGATATTTGTTTAATGTCAGTTTAGCATAATCTAGTCATAATCCGTTCACAAAATTAGATAGAAAGTAGTGTTTGGATTTGCTTGTAAAACTGTGGTGAAGGTTGGTTAATCAGTTCTGTGTAGTTGATTCATGCTCAAGTAGGTTATTGATAGTGATCTCAAGTCTTTGTTAGAGCAGTTATTCATCAAATAGTCAAAAACACCTTAGATCAGTTCTAATTTGTGTAACTGTTGGATTTGTTAATAATCAAAAGCTTGATTTAAGTTCAAATAATATTAGAATTGATTAATACAACTTTGTTTGAGCTTATAATATCATAATCAGTTTACAAAATTGGATTAAATCTCACTAAAGTCAAAGTTTCATATCTGTTTTTCAAAAGTCAAAACTGTCAAATTCAGTTTTCTACCAAACTTTGAGGTTCTCTCCATGATTCAATTCTGAGTTAAAGTGTTTGAAGTTTTGGTTAATCACAATTTCAATTGGTCTAGTGTTGAAATCTGCTTTTTGTCAAGTCTTATCAAGTCTTTTCAAGTTCCAAATCAGCTGTTCAAATCATCTTATTCTGCCCTGTTCACACTCAGCAGAACTGAGTGTGAATCAGGACAATTTGCAGACCTTGTGCAAGGTTTATTTCAGTGAGTTAGAAGCTAAAAATTGGTTTAGTTATAGGTTGCTAGGTGATCTTGAGGACTGCATAATTGGTTTTCACACAAGCTCTTCTGATAAGCTTGTGCTTATGCTCAAACAGTAGGGGTCAAGAGCTTATTGGTTATAGTAGGCAGTTTGCTTAATTCATTAGTCAGAGCTTGTGGCTTGTTAGGATTAGGTGTAATCAGTTGTAATTAGCTTATTTTAGCATAATATAGCTTCTGTAGAAGTTTGGTAGCTTAATTCACTTATTAGCTTATTTTCCTTAGCTTATTCATAGTCAGTTTGTATTGCAGCTTTAATATCTTACACATAAGCTATTGATTTCTTATTTTTCATAGATTTAGAAATAGATTTTAGAATTTTCCTGAATTTTTCATTAATTTTCATCACTGTTTAGTATTTTTCATTATTTAAATCAGTTTTTAGTCACTTTTAAATAGCTTTTATTGCAAATAATTAAGAAAAAGTTCCAAAAATAATTTTTCAATTTTCCCAGTTTAAGAAAAATATAAAAAGCATAAAAAATATTTTTCCCTATTTTTTCCTTTTTATTTGGTATTTTTCACAATTTAAATTAGATTTAAATAGTTTTAAATTTGTAGAAAATAGAAAAATAATCAGAAAAATAAAAAAATAGTTTTGAAAATTCTTTTAGGATATTTTAGATTTTATAAAAATAGTTTCATAATTTTCCCTTTATTTTTATAATTTTTAGTATTTTAAATTAGTTTTAAAAGTTAAAAATTAGTTTTTAATTTTAATAAAATCCAGAAAAATCTTAAAAAAATAGTTTTAATTCATAATTAATTTTCACATTGCATTTCTAGAGTAAAAGTAATCTTAGGCATTTTTAGCATATTATTTAGACGTAGTTGCATTTTAATTTCGTTTCGTTAATTACGTTTTAGTAATTTTGCATTAGGATTTCCCGTAAAATAGATTCCCTTAATTACCTTCCCTATTCCCGTAGTTTAATAAAATCAAAAGCAAACAAATCAAAACATCGAGCATTAAATTCCAAACCAATAACGACGTTGGCAATTCACGCCTCGTTGGGAAACGATTCGGGTTGACTAATCCGTATCAACGATCACACACGGGATTTGGTTTGATATTCTTTTTCCTAAAGGAATTTTGAATCTATCTTCGTGATTATTTTTGATATCGATATTGAGGTTTTATCCGTACACACATACCCTTAAGCCTTCATTATCGCAAATCAGATTATGCTGAACTGTTTTAAGTATCTTACGGTTAGTCATTCACAAGTGGCTAGCTTGTGTGAGATAACTTGACGGTTTTGGGCATTGTGTGTTGCAGAATCAAATTTTGGCGCCGCTGAGGGTTGTGTCACGACAAATCGTTTGAGGTTTGACGATTAGTGACTCGAGATCCTTCATTCGTGAAGTTACTATTTTTCTATAAATTAAAAAGTAAAAAATATTTTCCTTTTTCTTTTGTATATATATATCATATTAAAAATACAAAAGATTTTTCTTTTCTTTTTTAGCTAAAATAGAATACATCAATTATATAACATTCTCTACGGAGGTGTTATCATTAATAAGTTCCCGAACTAAAGATCAAAACTTGCCTTTGTGTCGCTTGTGAGTCGATTTATTTCTATTTGATAAACAAACTGTGTGGTGGGTATAAGGACGGCCTGACATTAAATTGTGGCTGAAAAGAAGCGGGTTTTTAATAAGCTTCGCGCTGACCTAAAAAGCTTCTCCGCTCGCTTGTGCGTTTGTCTTATAGAAGTGATTTATTCACTTGGGATTATTGGTTAAGTTCATTGTGTTTTCAAATACCGTATCATTTTAATTGTCTTGGTTTTTAAGTGCATGCGCACTCGATCTCGATCTAGACGACTTCAGAAGCAGAATCAGAACGTACCCGAGTTACGTAATATGGCTGCTCCCAACGGACCACCAAACCCCGGTCCTAATCCTCCTCCCGATAATCAAAATTTAGCTCCCGATCTCCGAACGATGGAGGAGTTATGTCAACCTACAATGTACGGGAGGGGAGGACCCATTGCACCGACTAATTTTCAAGCTACCGATTTTAGCTTGAAACACCATATGATAGAACAAATAAAAAACAGTTGTCATATCCATGGTTTACCCGATGACGATGCAAACAAACATCTTGATAAATTTTTGACCGTCACTCAGAGTATGAAACAGAATGGGGTCTCCGATGACGCCCTTCGTCTGTATCTTTTCCCATACTCTTTGACTCATCATGCCACGTCTTGGTTTGATCGACTCCCGAAGAATTCGATTCATACCTTCGAGGAAATGGTTTTGAAGTTTCTGGCAAAGTACTTTCCACCGTCGATGGTGACGAAATTGAGAAACGATATCAGTAATTTCCGGCAATATCCCGACGAATCTTTGTTTGAAGCTTGGGAATGATATAAGCTTGCGATTGATCGATGTCCGAATCATAACATGTTGCTTGTCACTCAAATTGATACGTTTTATAATGGTTTGACGTTGAGACACCGTGAAACGATTAATGCTGCTGCTGGTGGAACTTTCATGAAAAGACGTCCCGAGGAATGTTACGATCTTATTGAGAACATGACCGCTCATTACAATTATTGGGATTCTACCGCCGAAAGGGGTGCATCATCTCGATCAAATACGTCTTCTTCTCTCGAAATAGCCGCCATGAACAAAAAGATCGACGATATCTTACGGATTACTCGAACGAATAACCAGAATCAGAATCAGCAAGTAAAAGCGGTACACCCGATTTGTGAGACTTGTGGAGGTCCACATTCTTATTCCGAGTGCCCAGCCGTCAGTGGCTACGCACATGAGAATGTTTATGCTGCTACAGGAAACTACAATCAACCGCAAGGAGATCGAAATCTTCTTAGCTACCGTTCAAACAATTATCTCGGACCTCCAGGTTTCAACCAACAACAAAACCAGAATCAAAACCGGTTCAATGGTAACAACAATTAGAACCGAGGAGCTAATGCTAATCATGGTAATCAACACTACCAAGCTCCTCCACCTCAAGTTTACCAACAACCACCTCCTCCTCAACAATCTTATCAAGCACCTCCTCAAGTCGTCCCGAACAACGATTTTCTAACTTACATGAAGAACTCTGATTACACCATTAAAAGTTTGCAAAATCAAATTAACGGCATGAGGACGGACTTCAAAAAGGAGATGGAAGCTACAAGCAACAAGCAGATGACTGAAATGAGGAATATGATGGCTAGTTTCTTTCAAGCCAATCAACCGTCTACTTCTTATTCTCAACCCTCGGGTTCCGGTTCTTTCCCAAGTAACACAATTCCAAACCCGAAGGGAGAAATGAAATCTATAAACATTCGAGATGATGAGCCCTCGATGACTACTTCCTCTCCGGTGAGGAGTGTAGCACGAGAGACCGAGGTGACAAAGGACCCGGTAATTCCTCTTGATAATGGAAAAGCCAAATACGTCCAACCTTTGGTTGCCCAAGTTCCTTCTATCTCTGTCATAATGCCAAGTTCTAACCTTACACCGTGCAAATCTGTTCAATCACGATTTGACAAAATGAAAGTTGTTTCCGGAACAAAGTTCAAACTTACGACTGATATGATCAAAGCTGCTGAAAAGATTTATGAAGAGAAATTGGAACAAATTTCAAAGATTTCAATTGAGCCTACACCGTCTAATTCTTCCTCTAACCAAGCTCCCGAGAAGCTTGGTGATCCCGGGAAATTTCTCCTTCCTTGCTCCTTAAATGATATTTAGGAATGTAATGCCCTAACCGATTCAGGTGCAAGCATAAGTCTCATGCCTCTTGCGATATATCATGAGCTTGGATTGAAGACTCTTATACCGACTCGTATGACTATCGAATTAGCTAATCGAACAATTGCTCACACGGTTGGTATAGTCAACGATGTTATGGTACGAGTGGATAAATTCCATTTTCTCGTGGATTTCGCCGTAGTTGATATAGAGGTCGACGCCCGAGTCCCTCTCACTTTAGGAAGACCATTCTTGAGAACAGCGAAAGTCATTGTGGATCATTACCAAGGAACGTTAACGATAAGAAAAGGAAATGAAAAAATAGTGTTTTATGCCAAAAAAACGTCAAAACCTCCACCCGATGATCATTCGATTCATAGCATCGGTGTGATTGATTTTTCTCAAGAAAGTAGTGATCCCATTTTACCATCTGATCCGAATGATGTGAAGAAAGTTGAACCTAAAAAGTCTCGAATTGATCTTTCAAGGTTTACGATCAAGAGTATGTCGACAATACAAGCTGAACGGAAAAAGAAACAAGAAATGGAGTCTACAACGGTAGTGGTGGAAACTGCTAGCTCTGAGAGCATACCACTTGTCCCACCTCCGATTTCTATGAAAATCAACCTTCCTTTGAGTGGCAATCCCACTCCTTCTTCTGAAATCATGGAACCTTCTTTTGAGATATCTTTCAATCAAGAATCTTTCAAAACGTCATTCACGAATCCCTTGTTCGAATTCGGTTCTGAATATACTCAAAATTTTGAAAATCAACTCTTTGACGAAAAAAGTGAGGAGTTCACCGATGAACTTGCTCCTACCGACTCGATTTTCTCTGAGGATGAAGAAAAATACGATGATCCGTTTTTTCCGAAAAAAGATAAGGAAGTGAAGTTGTCGACAGATGAACTTGTTGATCCTGAGGTCCAATATTATTTAGCCGAGAGTGAATCCTCTCCTCATGAGGATTTTAACATAGATGACACTTTGATCTCCTTCCTCTCCGAGGACAAGATTTTCAACCCCGGGATACGTGTTGAGGAGTTTAATGCTAAAAATGTTATTCGAGATAAGGATCCTCTCTTGGATGCCTTCGTTGATGAGCCTTTGAGTAACACCTTTCTATACCATGAGCTCCCGATTTCTTTGGAGTATTCTCTTATCGATCCTTCATCCCTTCGTCCGCCCGCAAAACCACCGGATGATGGATCGATCTTTCATATGCCTTATGTGAGTTTGGGAGGAGTCATTCTTTATGTGCTGGAGCCCGACATTTTCTTTCCCTCCCAACCCACCCAGTCTCATTCTTTCGGGAATGAGGACACCGTTTTTGAACCTGGTATCTCTACCATTTTCTTCCCTAAGGACAACTGAATTCGGGGATCGAGTCAAGCTAGCGACTCGGTAACCAAAAACAGTAGCGCTTCGTGGGAGGCACCCCATGCTTATCTTTATCTTCTTTCTATTTTCTAATAAGTGACGTGAAGGGGTCTGCCTCTTCGATTTCTCGTGTTTGGTTGTTTGTGATGTTGTGTTTAGGATGTTCCCGATATGAAGACTCTCGTGCTCGAAGTTTGTCATTTTCTCTACTCGAGTTTCATGATCGATGCTGATGGAAATCCGATATCCTAATCTTATCGACTAACGTTTATCTTTGAGCATACTTAATAAACGGCTTTTAGATTTTCGTTGATGCCCTTGCTTTAAACATTGAGGACAATGTTTCGTTCTAGTCTGGGGTAGGGTAATCTTCGATTTGATTTGACCGCACTTGCTTATTTTTGTCATGCACTCTCGCAACCCGTTTTCCTTAGAAAATGAAAAATTGTGCAAAAATGTGAAAATTTAAAATTTTTGTAAGCTTTTGTTAAGTCTTTTTGATTGAAAAGTTTTGCTAGTCTCTTAGATAAGAAGCTATAAAATGCGAATTCTAGCTCACAAGGCCAAGAATTTGCAAGTTTCCCTGAGTGACTTTAAATATGCATAACTTTATTTCATTAGACGAAACATTAGCTAAGTTAATATATGTTTTGACACCTTGTTGACTTTCCGCTGGTGAGAGTAGGAATAGAATTCTGACTTGACCGGGCGTGTTGAGCCCTAGATTGTTCCCTTAACCATAGATAATCTAATAATTATCGGCTAAGCATCCGCGGATCTCATTATTTGGGATTTTAAATTTGCAGAGATCGAGAAATGATAGAGTTACTTATGAGTTTAGATGCTAAGCGTGGAGTAGTTGGTTCTCTTTAGAGCCCATCGAAGGTACTTATGGCTTTTTGTTCCCACAAAATTGTTTCACCCCATATCTGTCTAATAATAATTAGAGATGTCGAGTCTTTGGCGATAGTTAGTTCTTTATCTTCTTAAAAGAATCTTTGTTTTAAAAATTGGGTACACATCAAGGATCCGTAATAAATAAGCAATAAGTGATAAGTGAAAAGTAATAAGTGAAGTTATGAGCTGCGGTGTCGAGATCGGACCCTTGGATCTTTAGCCGGGATTGAGTGAGGTCTTAGCCTAGCCAGCCGGGATCCTCATTTCATGAAGCCTATAGTCTTGGAATTACCCCGTGAAGCTCCGTAGTTCATAGCTCATAAAAAGTATCAGCTTCAAAAAAAAAATGATGATGAAAAATTATGAAAAAAAAAGTCAAAAGTATAAGTAAATAAAATTCCTTGATGTGGACCTCATTTTTGGGACAATGGTTCTTGAGAGAAGGCAGATAACTAATTATCGACTTAGCTTCATATCTTTATCGGAATAAAAGTTATCGAAACGAGAATTATGAAGAAATTCATGTCTCACAAAAATAAAAAATCTAGAGGAAAATAGGAAAATGGGAGCAAAAGGTAATCACACAAGTAACTTCCATGGGTAGTGTTAGCATCTAGAGTCATATTTAACAATGATTTCGATTTTACGCTTAGTTTGGGACTTGTGAAAAATCAGGGACGATGTATTCTATCCATATGGTCACTTCACGCTGTGTTGTGTTTTCTACTCCGTGATCCTAACGTGTCGTTTGAAAAATGTTGGAGTTATTGATCGACATGAAAGTTCAACAAACCGTCACTCATAACCGGAATGTGCTTAATCGTAATATCTATACAAGTGTAATATAAGGTAAACGAGGCGTTTTTAGAATTAAGGCTTTCTCAATCTCTTTTGAGGAATCTTTGCTACTTCTTCATAGGTTTAGTAGAAAGAGATTGAAATCCTTAGTTTTAGAAGCGTGAGTTGATTGCATTGCGTGAGGACACGACAATGGTCTCGTCTGGGGTATTTTGATATGTGCTTAAACACATATCTTTTCATTATCAAAACTGACCCAAAATAACCAAGAAAGAGCCGTTTATTGCTAATATTTGTGGTTTTCTTGAGTTTGTGCTTGTGCAGGTACGGATATGTAAAAACACACGAAAAGAAGCCAAATCAGACGTAAATCCGAGCACGAGAGATCAAGAGAGTTTGAGCTGAGCCGGAAGGTCGGGATTGTGCATTTTGGAAGATTTTATTCTCTGAGGGTGATTTTTAGAAGTTACAATCAAGTTTGAAGAGTTGTCAAGATTAGTCCCTGAATTTTGAGTATTTGGCAGAAGAGACCCTTCAAGTTTCAGAATTTACAAGTTCAACCCTTGGATTATTTGAGAGTGACAAGAAAGGCCCTTGAAAGATATTTTCAGATTTACACCTTTGGTCCCTTGGAAATCCGAATTTACAAGTTTAGTCCCTTAAAGTTAACTTGGATCATTTACTAGTCCTAAAGTCCAAAATCCTAATCCAAACCCACGGCCCAAAATAACTAAACCCGGTCCATTAACCAAAAACCATCCAACCCGTTATCCCAACCCGTACACCTTACTTATACCCGAGTCAACGCCCACACAACCCGGTCAAGAAAACCAAACAATAATAAAAAAACCCAACCCCGCGCGTTTTTACCCCAATTCTGGAAATACAAGAACCCTAATTACCCACTCAGTCAATTGGTCAAAATTACCGTAATTAAGGGCATTCTTGTACTTTCATCTGACACCACTGACACATAGGGAATGACAGGTCAGCTATCCGTGTGCTCAATCTCAATATCTGCTCTCCTATTGGTCGAAGCTACGTGGTAATCATGATCCAATGATTGAGATTAAAGGGATGAGGTGTAATTTGATCGAAGGGTTGTTATTCACTCAGAGAAAGCACAAAATTGGATTTCTAGATCCTTCCATGACCTTGTGCTCAGCTATAAAAAGACCTTATTCGTTCACATAGTCATCTTCTTTTCTTCTCTATAATTTTTCAGTAGCATAGTTAGTTGTATTTTTCATTTTAATGTTTTAAGTTTTTGTAATTCCTATTTTGTACTCAAATGTTTTAGATTAATAAAATTCAGTTTTCATTCTCAAGTAATTGTTTAAGTATTTGTGTTCTAAATCTACTTAATCTCTTTGTTAATTGCTTATTTCAACAATCTAAATCTGTTTTTAGCTCATTCCTTTATTTACTCAAAAATACAAAAGAAATCAGATAAAATCATTGAAAAATAAAAAAAAATCATATAAATCTGTTTTGTGGATTGATTCATACTTAGCTACTGTTTCACAAGGTTCATTTAAGCTTAATATAGCTTATAGTGATCTTATTTCTGTTTCAAACTCAAATTTCTAATTAGTCAACAAAAGTCAACTGTAACTGATGGAGCAGATTTGATCTAATTTGCTGAGTTAATCATGGAAATGGGTTGAATCTGAGCTGGAAATTGGTAGAGTTTGATTTATTTGGGGTTGATAATGGTTTAGGATTAGTGTTCACTGTTTCATTGGTTGCAAGCCATAGTGGCTAGGACAATTTGTAAGTGCTTAAATCTGCTCATATACATTTTACTGTCTAAATCTGGTGTTTGCATCTGAGTTTAGTGATAATTAGTATTAAGTGATATTTGTTTAATGTCAGTTTAGCATAATCTAGTCATAATCTGTTCACAAAATTAGATAGAAAGTAGTGTTTGGATTTGCTTGTAAAACTGTGGTGAAGGTTGGTTAATCAGTTCTGTGTAGTTGATTCATGCTCAAGTAGGTTATTGATAGTGATCTCAAGTCTTTGTTAGAGCAGTTATTCATCAAATAGTCAAAAACACCTTAGATCAGTTCTAATTTGTGTAACTGTTGGATTTGTTAATAATCAAAAGCTTGATTTAGGTTCAAATAACATTAGAATTGATTAATACAACTTTGTTTGAGCTTATAATATCATAATCAGTTTACAAAATTGGATTAAATCTCACTAAAGTCAAAGTTTCATATCTGTTTTTCAAAAGTCAAAACTGTCAAATTCAGTTTTCTACCAAACTTTGAGGTTCTCTCCATGATTCAATTCTGAGTTAAAGTGTTTGAAGTTTTGGTTAATCACAATTTCAATTGGTCTAGTGTTGAAATCTGCTTTTTGTCAAGTCTTATCAAGTCTTTTCAAGTTCCAAATCAGCTGTTCAAATCATCTTATTCTGCCCTGTTTACACTCAGCAGAACTGAGTGTGAATCAGGACAATTTACAGACCTTGTGCAAGGTTTATTTCAGTGAGTTAGAAGCTAAAAATTGGTTTAGTTATAGGTTGCTAGGTGATCTTGAGGACTGCATAATTGGTTTTCACACAAGCTCTTCTGATAAGCTTGTGCTTATGCTCAAACAGTAGGGGTCAAGAGCTTATTGGTTATAGTAGGCAGTTTGCTTAATTCATTAGTCAGAGCTTGTGGCTTGTTAGGATTAAGTGTAATCAGTTGTAATTAGCTTATTTTAGCATAATATAGCTTCTGTAGAAGTTTGGTAGCTTAATTCACTTATTAGCTTATTTTCCTTAGCTTATTCATAGTCAGTTTGTATTGCAGCTTTAATATCTTACACATAAGCTATTGATTTCTTATTTTTCATAGATTTAGAATAAGATTTTAGAATTTTCCTGAATTTTTCATTAATTTTCATCACTGTTTAGTATTTTTCATTATTTAAATCAGTTTTTAGTCACTTTTAAATAGCTTTTATTGCAAATAATTAAGAAAAAGTTCCAAAAAATAATTTTTCAATTTTCCCAGTTTAAGAAAAATATAAAAAGCATAAAAAAATATTTTTCCCTATTTTTTCCCTTTTATTTGGTATTTTTCACAATTTAAATTAGATTTAAATAGTTTTAAATTTGTAGAAAATAGAAAAATAATCAGAAAAATAAAAAAATAGTTTTGAAAATTCTTTTAGGATATTTTAGATTTTATAAAAATAGTTTCATAATTTTCCCTTTATTTTTATAATTTTTAGTATTTTAAATTAGTTTTAAAAGTTAAAAATTAGTTTTTAATTTTAATAAAATCCAGAAAAATCTTAAAAAATAGTTTTAATTCATAATTAATTTTCACATTGCATTTCTAGAGTAAAAGTAATCTTAGGCATTTTTAGGATATAATTTAGACGTAGTTGCATTTTAATTTCGTTTCGTTAATTACGTTTTAGTAATTTTGCATTAGGATTTCCCGTAAAATAGATTCCCTTAATTACCTTCCCTATTCCCGTAGTTTAATAAAATCAAAAGCAAACAAATCAAAACATCGAGCATTAAATTCCAAACCAATAACGACGTTGGCAATTCACGCCTCGTTGGGAAACGATTCGGGTTGACTAATCCGTATCAACGATCACACACGGGATTTGGTTTGATATTCTTTTTCCTAAAGGAATTTTGAATCTATCTTCGTGATTATTTTTGATATCGATATTGAGGTTTTATCCGTACACACATACCCTTAAGCCTTCATTATCAGCAAATCAGTGTCTGAACTGTTTTAAGTTTCTTACGGTTAGTCATTCACAAGTGGCTAGCTTGTGTGAGATAACTTGACGGTTTTGGGCATTGTGTGTTGCAGAATCAAGTAAAAACCTAAAATGACTTTTGTCCGGTTTGGGCAGTATCTTAGGGTTCTCATACTCTATTTTACATCAAGATAAGTTATTTACTTCATTGATTTCATTATGTCTTCGATTGTATGTGTGTATGCTTGCATGTTTACCATGTCCGGCTAATTTACTTGTGTGTTTGCCTAGATCCATGAAACCTAGTTATTAATTACTAATTGGTTGTCTCTTATCTTAATTGTAATTGGCTTAGGATTGCAATAGGCCATCGTTGTGTTTTTAATGCTTGAGTAATCTTTGTGAATCTTAGTTTATGATCACCTAGAGTAATTGTAGGCTAAAAATCCAAAGATAACCTTAGAGTTAGTTTATGAATCCTAGAGATTTTGTAGGCAATAACCTTAAGATATTCTTAAATAGTTAGGGAGAAAAGCATACCCTACGACCTTAGAAGGCACAACACGTTAAGAATAAGGACGTGACAATTCAACCATCAATAAAAGATAACTAGGGAGTAACAGTATCTAGGTAGACACACTTTTAATCATCGTACGAGCACACATCAATAGACATAGACTACCCCTTAGCTAAGTTAATTAGATAATTAGAATAGTAGAGTAATCGGTAGAAGTACCACCCCCCAAATACAAACCCCGAGATCGTACCTTTCAATTTTCTAAAAAAATATAAAAAAAAAGATAAAAAAATATAATCTTCCTCAACCTCAACCCCAACCTTAGCGTAGTAATTTCTCACTAGCATTTCTATTCCCTTAGAGAATGATATCAATCCCGAGGCTTACCTTAATACTACACTACAACGATTAGGTTCACTGCCTAGGTGGTTGAAAAACTTGCTTGAAGAAAAGGAAGTTTCCTTTGACCCCGAACGCGGGTTGTACGCGTATCAAGTCTCTTTATGGACTAAAGCAGGCACCTAAGCAATGGCATCAAAAATTTGATGAAGTGGTTTTGTCTAATGGTTATTTACTTAACCAATCTAACAAATGCGTATATAGCAAATTTGATGAATCTGGTGAAGGAGTCATCATTTGCCTATATGTTGATGACATGTTGATCTTTGGCACTGAGCAAAATCAGGTTGACTTGACAAAGGAATTTTTGTCATCAAGGTTCTCCATGAAAGACATGGGGGAGGCTGATGTTATCCTTGGAATAAGGATTAAACATGAAAGTAAAAGAATTTCTATTTCTCAGTCTCATTATATTGAGAAGGTGTTAAGGAAATTTAATTACTTTGATTGTACTCCAGTGAGTACACCTATGGATACTTGTGTGAAGCTGATGCCTAATAATGGCAAAGCTGCATCTCAACTTGAGTATTCTAGGGTAATTGGTTTCCTGATGTATGCCATGACTTGTACAAGACCTGATATTGCATTTGCAGTGGTAAACTGAGCAGGTATACTAGCAATCCTAGTGCTCATCACTGGCAAGCAGTTCAGAGGGTACTAAAGTATCTGAAGAGAAATATGGATTATAGTCTCTCATATACTGGTTATCCTTCAGTATTAGAAGGATACACTGATGCAAGTTGAATTAGTAACACTTAAAACAATTCGTCTACTAGTGGTTGGGTATTCTTACTTGGTGTAGGTGCAATTTCTTGGGCATCCAAGAAGCAAACTTGCATCACCAGTTCAACAATGGAATCTGAATTTGTGGCTTTAGCAGATGCTGGTAAAGAGGCTGAATGGTTGAAAAACTTGCTTCTTGAGATTCCATTGTGGCCTAAACCTATAGCACCTATTTTTATCTGTTGTGATAGTGCAACTACATTGTCAAAGGCTTATAGCCAAATGTACAATAAAAAGTCTAGATACTTAGGTGTTAGACATAGCATGATTCGTGAGCTTATCATGAATGGGTTGGTATCTATAAAGTTTGTTAGATCTCAACAAAATTTAGCTGATCACTTGATGAAGGGTTTGGCTAGAGACTTGCTTATAAATTCTGCTAAAGGAATGGGTTTAAGTCTAACTTAGTCACTAAATGCTAAGACACCCAACTCCCTCCTAAGGAAACTTGGGAGCTGAGTTCAATGTGGAAAGCTGAACATTCAGTGGACTGGAGCACATGTTTATTTTACATCCCAAGGTTGTGCTCTGAACCTGCTGAAAAGGAGGATGAAGTCTTTACTTCTTAATGGTTAATTTTCTTTGAAAAAGTGCTTGGCAGGAGCATGAATAAAGAGGAACCACCTATGTGAATGTTGAAGTTTTGCCGCTTCAGGGAGCTTTTGGACTTTTGGCTCTTGCAACATTTATGAATTTGGATATGGACACATGGCTTATAAAGTGTCAGGAGCGTTTAAGTGTTTGAAAACTTGTGTGTATTTTATCTTCAGGTATTCAAATGGGTTGAAGGGTTCAATTCTTAGAACATCCTGATTCTCGAATATTTGAACGTGTAATTTACTAAGATGGAAATTCAATCCTCGTGATATTTTCGTTTATGCACATGTTTTGCTTAATGTTTTTTTTCATACAAAGGAAGTGAACTAAATTTGGGGAGGATTGTTGGAAAATTTAGTGCATTTGTGGGATTAGGTCACACCTGGTTTTGGGTACGGAGGTACGGAGTGTACACCCATGAGGTCCCTGAATACCCTGACTCTATAGTGTTTAGTACTGCTAGTATTAGTTACTACTGCTGGTGTAGTGACTAATGGTTCCTGCTGCTAGTGTATTGGTTCCTGATGCTAGTGTATTGGTTCCTACTGGTAGTGTAGTGACTGATGGTTCCTACTGGTAGTGTATTGGTTCCTGCTGTTAGTGTATTGGTTCCTACCGGTAGTGTTGCAGTGATTAATTTGTAATAGCTTTGACCCATTTAAGTGGTTGTTATGACTGCTTTATGACCATGTTTAATTGGTCATGTAACCACTATTCTTATGATTATGGAGGCTTATTATGGGTGATTAATTGGCCGTTAATCACTCATAAAGTCCATTGACTAGGGTTGAGTGTTCTCTACTATATATAGAGATCGTCATCATCAGCATGAAGATATAGACAAAAACCAGGAGAAACAAACAGAAAACTAAAACACTTATATGCGCAAGGCTTATTGATTTGTGCCTAATTCAGTAACTAACATTTGGTCTTATCCCAAGTAGATATTCGTGTAACCCAGGCATAGGGTCGAATAGTTTACTTTGGAAAGTGATCACACGATTCCAAGTAATATCCGGTAACCTGATTTGGTTTTGCATTGCTACTGATTATCTTACCGTGCTGCTGGGCAAATAACCTCCAACATATAGTGGATTTCTCTTTCTTTCGATTGAGCGTCGGTAGGATGTACCGTAATAGTACTCGTATCATATAACTTATCGATGATGCTATATTAGAGAGACAAGGTTTGAAACTAAAATGCCAACCATATCTTTTCAGCAAGACTGAGCTCTTTGCTCCAATCATCATAAGGATTGTTAAAGAAATACTCTCTCAACATGTACGCAACTTTTTATGTTGGGAGGCGATCGTGTAACGTATTCCTCTTATTTTGGCAACTAGATGATAACTGTAGGAAAAACAACGATCACATGAACTAATTTATGTGCCTTCCTCGACTTAAGTCTTAGAAACCAAAACACAATGAACAAATACGTGTGGGAACACAATCTTTTATATAATAAAACAAAACCCCTAGTGGGAATTTTTCATTTCAAAAAAATCAATTCATATCTTATATTTGGTAATAATTTTATTTGTTTTTCTTTTTGGATTTTAAAAAAACAATTAAACCTAATTATTTTCTAATTTGCCTAAAAAAACTTTTAAAAAAAGTTTGTGTGCTCACATGTAAAAAAACTGAGAATACACATTGGCCTTAATGCTATTTTCTATAATTATAGGCGAAAAATGTAATTTAAGAAAAAATCGTAGTCCTATTCTACAAAATCTTCCATCATCGTCCTTTTCCCCACAACTAGAATCCAAGTCTCCTCCATTCTAAACCTCAGTATCCCCAAGACACTTTCCACGAACACCAATAATCTCCATATTTGACCCGACCAGCAGCTTGGTTGAACTCATCTACACTTCTATATCCAACAACCTCTTCTACTTGAAATCTTTTTAGAATCAAATAAACTTCTTGAAAAGCCTTTGAGGCTTCGACTTTAAGATCGTGAACGGTGGCTTCAGGGACAGGACTATGTATTCCAGAGGTAGGTACACAGGACTGTCTAAGTTCAGGCGTAACTGTGAGTACAGAATCTAGGTTTGCTTTAGACATGAAGTGCACAGGTTAGTAGTTCTTCATGAATTGCTTGCAAACAATAATTTTCATTGTTGAGTTCACTTCTATTGTCATTTTAGTAATAGCTATATTATGTATCATGGATGGTAATAAAGATTGGGCAAGTATCTGTACTTTAGTTGATGACCTTTCAATTGATGTTGATATTGTTGCTCAATAACTTCTTAGGTACATTAACTCAACGTAGCTAATAAATTAGTTTGTATATAACCGTAATTGTGCAAATAAGCTTTCTCAAACACTCTTTAAACTGAATATCTAATATTCATTACATAATACCTAAATAATTAGGTAACCAGAATGAGTTTCACTATAACCAAACACCATATATTGATATTATGTGTCGCCAAATACCCTTTTAGGCCAAACTCTTTTGATTTATTCGAGCAGAAAATATGCCACTTTTAAAAGTGGTTTCTTCATTATGTGCAAGGAGTTATTGTAAGTTCAACTATTTGTTGTATTCATGTCGTATGCAGTTAATTGTTTGTTTGATTCATGTTTAGAGCAACTGATAAGTGTTAAAAAGAAAAGGGAAAGCCCATCGATGGTCATGATTTGCTACAGGAAATGGTGAATCAAGGTTTGAAAACTATATTGATCCACTAAAAGGCATACCTAATTAGATACATATCGGTGCCAAAATGAGCTGAACAAGGCTGGTAATGGGTAATTTTGGTGTGGGTTGAGATTTTCTAAGTATGAATGGGTGACCCGTAACACTTATTGTTAAAAGTTAGTAATAAGTTCTATAAATATGATTGAGTCAAATATGGTTTTCAATAACAGTGTTGGCAACACTCAATAATTTTTTCCGACACCATATTTTGTTGAGTATTTTGGTACAAATGTTTACAGAAAGTTATATGAATCCTATTAACGAGTTTTATCATTCAAATAGGTGATTTTAGCATAGCTTTTTATGGGTTTTTTGTTTGCATGAAATCACACTAAATAACACACTTTATACATGTAAAAGTCTACTTGATGCTTATATGCATATTACATACTATTGGCTACATAACTAGCTAGCTATATTTATATATATTCAGATGCTAAGAGGTTAATTAGAAGGAAGTACATTTATTCGAAAACAATTGAAAATCATATTCGCTGAACGTGGAAGAAGTGGGAAAAATTTCGTGACATTAAGAACTCTGGAATTTAGCTATGAAGACAAGGTAACAAATACTATGTCAAATTAGCAACAACGATTGATTGAATGAGTAGACGAATGGTTCTGATAAATAGATAATGTAACATTTTTTGGATGATATTATCCAGGTTTTCTTTAAAAAAGCTAACATATCAATCGTAAGGGGCGAGATTATGGCCTTGCAAAAGCCAAATAGCGGTGAAGTAATTCTTGGGGAGCACAATGTGCTACCAAACAACTTCGAGCAAAATCAGGTAATGCATATTTTTATTCATAAACTATTGATGTAAATGATGATGGGTTCTTTTGTCCCTTCCATGAAATTTGCATGGTATTTTATTTGTGGGTTGTAATAGGTTTTACTGGTTAAGTTTTAGTGCAATGTTGAGCTATCAAGTTTTATCATTGCAAAATTATACTACCTTTATTATGAAGCGACTCGGGTTAAAATTGCCACCTCTGTTTCTGTCAGGAGACTCTTGTGGACCCAAATCAAAATCATGAATTTTGTTATATTTTAAAAAGCAAAAAGGTACGCCAATGCATCTTTTTCATGGTTGATAACAAATTGAACTGATCGTTGTGTTTAACTGAAAATTTGACACTAATCCTTTTCAATATATTTTATTCATGGATATTCTACTTTCCCGTTAGTCACTCGTCAAATACCCTAGAATTCTTTCAACTAAAAAAATATATAGAATAATCAGTGGTTTACGGGTCAAAATATGGATTGGTTGGGTTACGGGTAAAAATGGCAAAAATTTTGTAGGTGCAAAACAGATTGGGCCCTGGTTCGATTCACCCTTAACACTTTATTATGACCAAATAATATTTAAAAGTTACATTAATTGTATAATAATCTAACTTTGAGTAATCTAACTTTGAGTAATGATTTAGAAGAATTTTGATATGTTTCCTTTATAACCAAATTTTGCTGACTTCACCCGACTGTTTAAAGAGAAAAACCGAAATCCACAGAAATTAGTCAGGGTATACAAATCGGGACAACCTATAGTACATTTCAGAAGCTTGAAAGTGTTTTATTACAAATTGTGAAACATGACAGATTTATATGTCATGTCACGAAGTTGACAGAAAACACAACATAACAGATATGTTTAGATTTGTGTAATATCTCAAGTTGAAGTTATGTAACCTTAAACAACTATAGTTCAATGTACTCCTTTTGTAATTTTTGTAATGTAATTTTTCTGGTTGAAGATATCTAACTGGAGATGTTTAGATTTCATGGTTTTCCAGGATCTAGATTGTAGTTTCGCTACGAGCCTTGAATAAAATGAAGATATCACCGGTCGGAAATAATGTGTCAAAGTGATATGGGTGTAGATGGTTAGAGATAAATAGTTTTTGGTCGAGGAATGTAACTATTTTTTTCTTAAAATTTGATAATATTATTGAGTACATGGTTCGAGATGGCTTTAGGATATATCCTAACAATGAAAAGCTATAGATATAGAAATAAATTGAAGAGTATAATCTCAAACTTGGATACGTATAGCCATACCGCTACTTTTAATCCAACAAAATGCATATATGACACATCGATCTATTTGTATATTTATTAATAAAAGTACATTATTTAAAATTTTAGAAAAGACCCTGCGCGTGAAGCTGATCATTTGGGTTGTAGGAAAAAAAAAATGGGTTGGGTAAAATTACATGAAATACTTATTTTCAAAAAATTTATAAATTATTGGTGTTGAAATGAGTGTATTTTTTTATCTATTTGGTGTGGATGGAGCTTAACGCCATTATATTTACAATCGTGTGACAACATTACACATGGTTCATCTCACAGTTTGAGCATTGCTCAAACTGCTAGTTTCTTTGGTTGTTTACTACTGTTAGCTGTATAGTTGTATTTAATGGGTCTATAAACTAACAAGGTAAGATAATGAAAATCTTATTGTAAAGTGTATTCAATGTGATTATGATTTTGTTTCTACTTTGCAAGTTGTGATATGGATATCATCCTTCTAGCAGAACTGTATGATATGCAATAAGGATCTTTCAAGTGTGAAAGAAGATGATGAGTTGGAATAAAACATATTTGCATAATCATCAACAATAGTCAAAATTTAAATACTTTAATTTCTAAATCAAATGTCTATCATGGCCGATATGACCATAGAGTATATTGGTATCTATTCACAGGCCTAAACTCGAGCCAATTCCTTTGCATGACGTGTTTGTAATTGACCATAGTATTCGAATGGTTGTGAGACAGAAAGTAAGTATATGTGAGACTAAAAATGATATGTTGAAACAAAAATTATGTAAACACTATTTGCATAAATATAAACGTTGGAATGAATGCTTACATAAGACTCGATCTACCCTATTTATAGTTCATGAAACGACACAAGTTTGGAAGTCAACTATTGTGATGTTTCATGTGTAACTGTTATTCTAACCGCCACATAACTGCCTTAACAGATAACTAAATAAACTAACTAAGGGGCTGTTTGGGTCAAGTGTTAACCCAACCCATTACATTGCCCTTATTGACCCATACGACTTAAACATAAAGTAACTTGTTCAATTTAACATTCTAAGACATTATAAAGCTACATCTCCCTCCTAATGCTTGAATGTTAAAGTTTCCATGCTTCTTGGTTCTTGTTCTTCAAGTGATGATAATGAAATCACCACTACTTGATGTGCTTTCTTCCTTTTCTTCATTTGTTGTATCTTCCATGTTGCTATCCATCTTGACATCACTTTGAGCAGTCTTGCATCTCTTCCTTGGAGATTCTTCATGTGCACCATCTATTTCAACACTTATCCTTGCAAAAGCTAATGGTTCTTTTACACAAGCAGCCTCACTGCTTTTCCCAACCATTTCATCCCTTGGCTTTTCCTGCTTGGATCTTTGTGCTTCCTCATAGTAAATTTTCACCAACGCTATATATTCCCTATAGCATTCCTTGACTTCTTGCTCGTTCTCTTGTGCCAAACCCAATAACTTTGCAACATTGTTCCATTTGTTGTTGAATGAAACATTCATGTAACCACCCAAACTATCCACAAACTTATATGATCCAAACAAATCTACCTTTGTCACCCCAAATAACCGGTGGCAAATCTCCTAAAACATCTTGTCCTAAATAACCTAGGTAGAACCATTCTAACAATTCCATGAACTTCTTTCCCAACACTTCCCAATTTCTATATACTAATTTGTCAATCTTAATTAAATCTAAGAAAGACAAAAACCTAGGGAAAGTGTTTACCTTCATGGAGTATAGCATCCCATTTAAACTTAAATACTCTTCATCAATGTAATCTTGAGTTTCTTCCTTGTCCATCTTTAGATCCTCCATGCCTTTGATCAACGAGCACTCATCCTTCGGATCAATCGACCGAAAATATTCCTCTAGAAATCTGTTGTGACTTTCGACCATGCTTCCTTCATCCTCTGCCATTATGCCTTCATCTTGCACTTCCAATGGCCTTTTTCCATTAACTGCATGTGCCGTTTCCGTATGTCACAATAAAACCCTTATCTTCTAAATGATCGATGCTCAATACGTTTAATGTGATCTCTGGTGTATAGAGCACATTGGGTATCAAGAAAGCGCCCTACCCTCCTTCGTTTCCACAATAGCCTCATCGACACCATAAGAAAGGATATTTTTTTTTTCTTAATGCCCTCCATCTTGAATCTGTTGAGCATTCGCTTGAATAATGTCCTTGTGGGACTCATGTTCTTCTTGTAAGCACTACTAACAAACCAAATTTCATTCCAACTCCCTTGATCCGAACCCTCAATCATGTAATCCGTGGTAACATGTACTTTGTCCATCCCATACTTGAGTTTTTCATGCACTTCTGATGTCGTTGGCTTCATCTTGCTTGGTTCCTGATTCATTGAGTTGATCTTCTTGTTTGTACACTTCTAGTATACGTGTCCACGAGTTTTACAAATAAAACAACGAGCACGTTTTTCCTTTTTGGATAAACTCACGCCTCTCCTAAGTTTTTGCTAGGTAGTTTTGTTTTTGAGGAATTGCAGGACACAACTTCCTCCACCTTATCCTTTAATAACTTCTTTCCTTCAGGGGATAAGTACTTTTTCTGTTTGCCCCATCGTGGCATATTGGAGGGGTTTTCCCTTTGCATAACTTCTTGTTGAGAGCGATTTGACAGTGCCTCTGCATTTGCTTCGTCCAGGCATCAGAACCGAGGCGCTGATACCAATGTTGGTATCTATTCACAGGCCTAAACTCGAGCCAATTCCATTGCATGATGTGTTTGTAATTAACCATTGTATTCGAATGGTTGTGAGACAGAAAGTAAGTATATGTGAGACTAAAAACGATATGTTGAAACAGAAATTATGTAAACATTGTTTGCATAAATATAAAAGTTGGAATGAATGCTTACATAAGACTCGAATGACCCTATTTATAGTTCATGAAATGACATGATTGGAAGTCAACCATTGTGACGTTTCATGTGTAACTGTTTTTCTAACCGCCGCATAACTGCCTTAACAGAAAACTAAATAAACTAACTAAAGGGCTGTTTGGGTCAGGTGTTAACCCAAACCATTACATTGCCCTTATTGATCCATAAGACTTAAAACATAAAGTAACTTGTTCTAAGACATTATAAATCTACAGAGTAGTCATGATATAATGGAATTAGGAAGAATTTTAAATTAAAATTTTGCAGATGCTAAGTTAAAAATGAGTGAACTTGAAATTTTTCTTAGACATGATGTTTGCTATTTAATTTGCTTTTACAATTTTTATTTGTGAGATTTATAAATGTGTTATTTAAGTTCATTAAGTTTTAATTAACAATATTTGTGCATTTACATGTTATTAGAGTGAAGTGCAAGTTTATATTTACTTATGCGTGTAAAAATTGTAAACGTAGTTATATATAAGCAGTTGAAGTTTCATCGTTTGTAGATTTAATATTTGTTCAGTAATTTTTAGTGTCATGCAACATGCATTTTACTATTTTTATTATGGAGCTTGTGACGACATTAAGTTCAATTTCTGATGGCCATGACAACGACCATGATAACATGGAGAGTAATCGATTTTGTCAAATAATGAGACTAGAGTTAACTAACACCGTCTACTTTACCTATTAACAAATAATGTGGTGGCTTATGTTCTAGATAAGGATGTCAGTTCAGATAATAATAGTTTAGAAAGACCCGAGGAAATGGCGTGGCTTATGTTTTGGATGAGGATGGTAATTTGGATCATAATTGTCGGGATAGACCCGAGGATATGTATACTTTAAGGGTTGTTTATGAGGTTGCTTGGAATCATCTGAAGTCTCATTAGGTTAAGGAGAGAACTGTTGTGGCGTTGGCTCCAAAATCATTATATACAAACGATAATTCTCCTATTTTTTATTCAGTATGTAAAAGCATTTAAGACACATTAATTTGTTCGTATTCTAATCCATAATAATACATAATTAAAAAAATTTAGAAAAAAAACTCGTGCGTGCACGGGTATTGTAACTATATACCACTATACAAGCATCCTAATATATACCGACATGGCTGATTCTTCAACCAGTTCAGTGATTAATGATCTCTAAAAAGGATTTGAACAAAAAACAACCCATCTATAAAATAATTAAATTTCTTGAATGATAGAACATTAAGGGAGTCATCTTTAGAGTTCTTGAGGTTCAAAGTCTCACCATTTTCGAAGTAACTGAAACATAAAAAAGAAAAAAAAAATTGGGAAGATAAGCGAAAAACACTTGTCAACAAAAGTCAAGAAAGTAAAAAAAAAGCCGGTGAAAATAAGCAAACAATTGTCAACATTTTCCCCTAAAGTATGATTGGACACATTCCAAGTATAGTTAATCTATTTTATGTTTACATCCTAGTGAGAGATCAGTAGGCACTAATGCTCATAGAGGGAACATACTATGACAATAGAAACAACAAAAGGTTTCTATTAATTTTCAAGTCTCTAACCAAACCTTCATCATGTTTACACTGATTAAATTTCATATACCACCCTTTTTTTGGAAACTTCTTTTAAGTTATTGTAAGTTATATTCGGATAACGAAGCTTATGTTGTTCTTGCTATTTTATGGCCATTGATAAATGGATTCAATGTGTTATAAGGTGTTATGTTAGGATTTCAGTGTGTGCATATGTCCATGGTCTTATAACTTGAGGATCTTTAAGAAAATGTGGAATACCTAATTAATACCTTGAAACAAATAAAAATGGGCTAATAACCTTTTAAAGCAGTATACTTGTCAAGAATGGCAGTTCTGCGTAGCGAACTAAAAAAATAACTCTTTTAGACATTAAAGTTGACATTTTTTTCTTTCTTTAAGTATTATGACCATATTATTACCATTTTACCCTTCGAAAAATATTTCAAAAAAAAATATTCGAAAAAAAAATTCAGAAATTTCAAAAAAAAGTATTTTGAAAAAAAAAAATTCGAAAAAAATATTATGGAAAAAAAATTTCGAAAAAAAAAATATTTCGAAAAAAATTTAGAAAGGGTAAAATGGTAATAGTATGGTCATAATACTTAAAGAAAGACAAAAATGTCAACTTTAATGTCTAAAAGAGTTATTTTTTTAGTTCACTACGCCTAACTGCCATTCTTGACAAGTATAATGTTTTAAAAGGTTATTAACCCAATAAAAAGATATTAGTACCTTATAATATCGATCTTATACCGATTTAGACTAAGCAAAGTATCCTATAAACCAGGTTTCCGTAATATATTAACTTTCCATCAATTATATATCCTAACCCTAGTTTTTGGTACGTAGACCACAATAGAGAGATTATGGCTGAGACACGCCGTCGTCGCCGAAAACACATCAGGACGACAGAGATTTCACAAGAGGTTATATTTTACAACATACTTCCAAGGCTTCCAGAAAAACCGCTGATCTGTTGTTTGAGTGTTTCCAAACAATGGCACTCTTTCTTAAAGTCACCTGTGTTTGCCAACATGCATCTCAACCATGTAACCAACGATGCTCATCAAAACCGTTACAAACTTCTCGTGATATATAAATACATACGACTTGGTTTCAGCAACAGGGATTGTGAAACACTTAAACCTGGTCTCCGCCACCGCCGCCCTTTGCCATTTAAATTAAGTTATGGACAAGATATACAGATCAAATCATCTTGTAACGGACTTGTAATGTGTTAAATTTTGGGGTATTAATCTGTGGCAAACATGTCATTCTATCAATTGCTAATGGCTCTCAAGTTATGATTCATTGCAGGCTTATTACAGGGGTTAATCATGGTCAAAGCATAATTGATGTAGAGTTCCAAGAAGTTCATTTCTGCTGAAGCATTACTCATTTCTGCTGATGAATCATTTATAGCCGTTAGAGGGGTCTTAGTGTATCTTTTTCTCCTATTCAATAAGTCCCTTAATCTAGGGTTAGACACAACGGTGTGTGCAGTCATTGTCTCACATTCTCTTCTTTCTGATCATTACATTGATCTTGTCTTCTCTTTGTATTTGTATGATTATTGTCTCATTGACATTAATCTAATCTTGTAACACTTTGGATACTATTGTTGATTTAATCTAAGCCGACTATTGAGGCTTAGGTTTGAATAAAGGTTCTATTGTTCATCTTGTGTTGCTGATACTTTCGTACATGGTATCAGAGCTTCAGGCTCATAATCAGTATTGATTCACCATCCAAGGGTTTCTTCGTAGAAACTTGGGGACATCTCTTCAGCAACAGATTGGTGGTTTGGGGTTATTACTATTGGCATAATCACTGGTTATTTTCTATTCACAATTAGCCCTAGACTAAGTGAATCTAGGGTAATTGTGATTTGTTCTTTCCGCTGCATATTGCTCTGTAAGTCTAAGTCTAATCTCTTCTTCAAACATACAGTACTTAAGTCTTTGTGGGTGCAAATGGATAGACTAACATCTTGATCTGCCACCTTTGAGTGGTATGAATACCTGCTCTGGTTTACCCCAGTCCACAGACTTGGTTCTTGTTGTTTCTTAATTACAAAGTCTTATTTATCTCTTTATCTGTCTATCTGCTTTTTGTCTATCTTATTATATCTGTCTGTCTTATTGTTTGTATTATGGCTATTGGTGATGATAATATTGGTGGTGGTGGTTCTTCCACTGAGAAAAGCTTATCCTTTGGTGATGCTTTGTATTTACACCCCAATAACACAAATGGTACTCCCATTATTACTATCAAACTCACTGAAAATTATAAAATATGGAATATGGCCATGACCTTTGCCTTAAGGAACCATAATAAGTTAGGGTTTATTGATGGTACTTGCATAAGAAATGATTCGAACCCTAGTCTTGCTAATCAATAGGATACTTGTAACTCTGTTGTGGTTACTTGGATTCTTAACTCTCTCAGCCCTGAACTATTTGCTGGTGCTATATATGCTAAAACTGCTTATGAAATGTGGAATGATCTTAAAGATACCTATGATAAGGTTGATGGTTCAGCTATTTTTAATTTGCATAAAAATATAAACTCTCTTAGTCAAAGTGGGTCCTCTCTTGCTGATTATTATAACAACCTTAACTCTTTATGGAAACAATTTGATTGTATGATTAGCTTGCCTCCTTGCACTTGTGAGGCTGCAAAACATTTTGGAAAACACAATCAGCTAATCAAGTTAATGCAATTTCTTATGGGTCTTGATGACTCCTATGTTCCCATCAGAAGAAATATTTTAACCAGAGATCCTTTGCCTAATGTCAAAACTGCTTTCTCTGTTGTCTCTGGAGAAGAATCTCACAGAAATGTTTCATCTGGGAATAGCTCTGCTAAACCCAATGCTACAGCTTTTGCTGCAAAAACTTCTGATGGTGGAAAATTTTTGATAACAAAAAAGGATTTAACAACAACAACTTTAAAAGTTCTGGTTTTAATGCTGGTAACAGCTCAAACAACAGAGGACCAAACATGAATCTTAAATGTACTAACTGCAAAAAACCTGGTCACACTATTGATAGATGTTATGATCTGGTTGGTTATCCTGCTGGATATGTCAAAAGGAATTTTAATTCTAAACCCTTCAGCAGTAACAATGTTTCCGCTGACACTAATCTTTCCACTGATAATGGAGCTAGCAACTCTCATGTCTCTTTGTCTAATGAACAGCTCTCCAGACTTATGAGTCTGCTTAATGACAACAAAGTGTCTTCTGCTAATGCCAACGTGGCAGGTAAATTTTTTTCAGGAACCTTCTTTAATGGCAGTGTTAAGTTTAACATAAACTTTGACAAATTCTTTAACAACAACACTAAAACCTTATCTGGAAACATAAGTCTTGGTTGGATTGTTGACTCTGGTGCAAATCAACACATGACTGTTTCTGCAAAAATTTTAATCAATGTTGTTGACATTTCAAATCTTGGCCTAACCGTTGGTCTTCCCAATGGTACTCAGGCCTTAATTACTAAAATTGGTGATTTAAAGGTCAATAATGACCTAACTCTTTTTGATGTTCTGGTTGTTCCTGAGTACAATGTCAGTCTGCTGTCTGTTCATAAGATTGCTAGAGACAATAAAATGTTTGTTGGCTTTAATGAATCTAATTGCTATATACAGGATTTACATAAAAAAAGGATTGTGGGGATTGGTAAACAATGCAATGGGTTATATATGTTTGATATTGATTCCACATGTAAGATTGCTTCTAATAACTGCATTTCTGTTTGTCATGTTTCTAGAAATCTCTGGCATCAAAGACTTGGTCATCCCTCTGACCAAGTCCTACATATACTTAAAACCACACTTAATCTTGATGGTACCTCTGAATCTGACCATCTTTGTGATACTTGCAATAAAGCTAAACAAACCAGGGAACCATTTCCTTTAAGTGAACATAAATCAACTAAAATTGGTCAACTTGTTCATCTAGATGTATGGGGACCATATAAAGTCACTAGCAGAGATGGTTACAAATATTTTTTGACCATTGTTGATGACTATTCTAGGGCAGTCTGGGTCTATATGCGGATGATGTTTATGTTTCCATTGTTAACTTTACTCATATGCTATCAAATCAATTTGAACACAATGTTAAGATATTCAGAAGTGATAATGGGACAGAATTTGTCAATAACAAACTTCAACACTTCTTTCATGAAAAGGGAGTTTTACATCAAACCTCTTGTGTTTACACACCTCAACAAAATGGTATTGCAGAAAGGAAACATAAGCATCTCCTTAATGTGGCTAGATCCCTCATGTTTCAGGGGGAATTACCTCTATATCTTTGGCCTGAATGTGTTCTAACTGCTGCTTATGTCATAAACAGGTTACCCTCTTCAGTGTTGTCTGGAAAGTCTCCCTTCTTCCTTGTGTATGGGCATGACCCTTCACTCTCTCTCCTTAGAGTCTTTGGCTGCTTATGCTATGCCACCATTCTCAACATCTCTGATAAATTTGGTAGTAGGTCTGAAAAAGTGTCTTTAAAGGCTATTCAAATGAGAAAAAAGGTTATAAACTTTTGAGCTTAGAAACAAAAAATATCTTTTATTCCAGAGATGTCAAATTTTATGAAACTGTTTTTCCCTTCAAAATGAAAAATTCTTTGTCAAAACCTTTTATTGAAACTTATGTGCCTAAAGATTTAAATCACAAAAATTTCATTGACTCACAAATAAGTCCCAATGATGAAGGGAGAGTGACATCCTATGATGATGGCACAGTGGTAAGTCATCCTACTAAGAATGATGAACCGGTTGCAACATATATAGATGATAATACACACCCTGAGGGCACCATATCACATGAATCACATCCTGCTGATGCATCTTCTGATTCTACTGATACATCGCCTGATTCTGCTGAACAAGAAAGAGGCTTGCCAGCCACTACTGCTAGGAGGTCAACCAGAGTTTCTAAGTTGCCCAATAATCTTAATGACTTTATTGTAGAAGGAAAAGTCAAATATGGTGTTGAAAAGGTTGTTAATTACTCTAATCTTAACAAAGAAAATTACTGCTTTGCTTCTAGTCTTAATAAAAGTATTGAACCTACCTGTTATGAAGAAGCTATCCTTGATAGTAATTGGGTTGATGCTATGAACTCTGAAATTGAGGCCTTAAATGAAAACCATGCTTGAGATATAACTGATCTACCTCTTAATAGAACTCCTATTGGTTACAAATGGATCTTTAAAATCAAATATAAAGCCAATGATGAAGTTGATAGATACAAGGCTAGATTAGTTGTTAAAGGCTATAACCAAAGGGAAGGAATAGACTATGATGAAACCTTTTCTCCTGTTGTGAAAATGTCTACTGTTAGATGTCTTATTGCCTTAGCTGTAAAAAACAAATGGCCTCTTTTTCAACTTGATGTTAACAATGCTTTCTTATATGGAGATCTTGATGAGGATATTTATATGACCATCCCCAAGGGGTTCTGTAATGAGAACAACAAGAATAAAGTTTGTAAACTTGTCAAGTCTCTATATGGCCTAAAACAAGCTCCCAGGAAATGGAATGAAAAACTTGTTAGTGTTTTAAAGGAAAATAACTTTGTTCAATCTGTCAATGATCATTCTTTGTTCACCAAAACAGAGAATAACAAGTTTATTCCTCTGCTTGTTTATGTGGATGATATTGTCCTTACTGGAACTGTATTGATGAGATAAACCTATTCAAAGAGTTTCTAAAATCAAAATTTCATATCAAAGACTTGGGAAACTTAAAATATTTTCTTGGCATTGAGGTTTTAAAAACTGGGAATGACATATGTCTCACCCAAAGAAAATACTGTCTGGAACTCCTCAAAGAATTTGGTCTTCTTGGGTGCAAACCTGTGTCCACTCCTATGGAACCCAACTATGTCCTTCCATACATTCCCACTGCTGATGATCCCTTACTTATCAACATCACTGGCTATCAAAAGCTTCTTGGGAAACTTATCTATCTTACCCATACAAGACATGACATCTCATACTCAGTTCATTGTCTGGCACAATATATGCATTCTCCCTTGAAATCTCATCTGGAATGTGCCCTCAATGTTCTGAGATATCTAAAAGGAGCTCCAGGAAAAGGTCTAAGGTACAATTTCAGCAACTCTGAAAACCATCTTGAAGGATACAGTGATGCAGACTGGGCTAAATGCAAGAAAACCACGAAATCTGTCACAGGTTATTGTGTTTTCTTTAATAATTGTCTGATCTCATGGAAAAGTAAAAAACAAAACACTCTTTCAAAATCTTCCACAGAAGCAGAGTATAGATCTATGTCTACTGCTGCCTGTGAAATTATTTGGATTAAAAAAATATTAAAAGATCTAAAAGTTGATATCAATCTTCCTGTTAACCTTTTTTGTGATAACAAATCTGCCTTACAACTTGTTGTCAATCCTGTTTTCCATGAAAGATCAAAACACTTTGAAATTGATGTTCACTTCATCAGGGAAAAAATTGCAAGAGGTGTCATAAGTGCCAAAAGGATTGGCTCTTCAAACCAAACTGCAGACATTCTTACAAAAAACCTCCCTGTTTATCAGCATAAATTCTTGTGTGAAAAATTGATATTGTTTGATATGTTTGCCCATCAGATTAAGGGGGAATGTTAAATTTTGGGGTATTAATCTGTGGCAAACATGTCATTCTATCAATTGCTAATGGCTCTCAAGTTATGATTCATTGCAGGCTTATTACAGGGGTTAATCATGGTCAAAGCATAATTGATGTAGAGTTCCAAGAAGTTCATTTCTGCTGAAGCATTACTCATTTCTGCTGATGAATCATTTATAGCCGTTAGAGGGGTCTTAGTGTATGTATGATTATTGTCTCATTGACATTAATCTAATCTTGTAACACTTTGGATGCTATTGTTGATTTAATCTAAGCCGACTATTGAGGCTTAGGTTTGAATAAAGGTTCTATTGTTCATCTTGTGTTGCTGATACTTTCGTACATAATGGTAGTCCTAAAGAAGAGAATCCTAGATGATAGGTTCTTGGATCTAATTTTATGGAATCCCTTGACGGGTGACTATAAGACCTTGTCAAAAAGTGGTTCAAACTTAGACTGTCATTATAACGCCCCATTTGAGTTGTATTACAACTCTTCTGAAGAAGACTACAGGCTTCTACATATAACCAGCCACAATGATGTCCACATATACTCATTGAAATCAGACTCATGGAGAAAAATCAATTCGAAATACGCGTTTGAATGTATTCCCAACATGACTCGATGGTGTTGGTCCGCAAGTACTTGTTGGAACGGAAATCTTTATTTTACGAAACTTGTCAGAACTTATTATTCAACTATAAGGTTTGACACTAAGACTGAGAAGTTCACCGAGATAAAAACTCCCTTCCGCCAAGAAAACAACTGGTGTTCCAGACTCACCGTTCAAAGAGGCTGTTTACACATGTGTGTGCAGGAGTACAGCCACATGCGGAGAAATCCTCAGCTCCGTACTATGTTATATAGTATGAATGTAAATGGAGTTTGGAATAAGGTGTCAAGTACTTACACACAGGAAAATATTGATCCACTGCATTTGATGAAGGACGGGAATTGGCTCCTGAAGTCCAACAGCAACTGCTATAAAAGTTATAAACTTGACCTGGAGAACAAGCATAGCTAAAGCGGGTATTTATATAACCTCCGTGGTTGTGTAGAAGAGAAATACATTGAGACTTTTGTGTCACCCAATCAATATATGAACTGAAAAGCACCTAATATCATCATCGGCAATCACAGTAAAGTTTTTTTTTTTTTTTTTTTTTTCCTATACTAAGACTTGAACTACAACATTTTGGTTAGATATGTGTGGTTGCATCTATACAACGTATTACGTTATCTGAAAGCAATTTAATTTTCTTTGGAATGTAATGATGCTTTACAGATTCAAAAGGCGCCACCATATTTGGTAATGATCTGAAGCTTTGCGGTATTGCTATAGATTTCTATACACAATACGTAAATACTGATAACTTTTTTTCTGTCCTATAACAGGACTAGGTGTATCCTCCGTTGTTAGTACTAAACAAGGTTGAGGTTTTATATTTTACTCCGTAGCAAATTGGGTCAATAGGCGTAGTAAATGGTTGATCTTAGTCTTGGATGATCAGATTCTCAGTCAATGTAAAGTAGTAATAAACTATGTAAGGCTCGCATTGGAAGCATTACAAACCATCTTCAGAATATTTTTCAATAGGTCTTTGTTGTGCATCACTAGGTTTGTTATGCATGTTATGTAACTGAAATAAGTAAAAAAAGAATAATACTAAATAAAATAAAATAATACAGTAGTAAAAAAATAAAAATCCGGTGAATTCGAACAATCCTCAAAAGAGATTGTAACCATTTAAGTTGGGTTCGTAATAGGAAAAATGACTTGAGCAACACCATATATAGTCACAACTAGTAAAGTACTTGGACGCATGAGACAACGTTCATGTGTACTTAAAAGAGTGGAAACAGTTAGGCTTGATTCGAGCATTCGGATTTGCAGACAGGGCATACTTTCTTCATCACCAACCACTTCTTGATGCAGTCTACATGATAATTATGTCCACATTTTTTCATTCTTCCAACCTTTTCTTCATTCTTGTACTCTTCAAGGCAGATAGGACAAGAAGATTCCGAAGAAGCTTCATCGTGAATTCGGTCAATGGAGCAGCAGACTTGTTCACTTAGGCACTCAAACATCCCTTCCACAGACAAACCAATGCTCACATTACCTATCCGTTCCTCAAGAGCAAGCAATTCCTCGTAACTCATGTCGGCAATGTCTAGTCTCATATCTTGAAACTGATCCGGAAAGTTCATGGAGTTTTGATCAGCAGTCAAGGTCTCATGTTCCAGTCTTTCAATTCGTGAGTCCCTATTACATCAACAATAGGTGGAGTTGTCGGTGGAGATGTCGGAACAGCCATACTTGGCCTTCCATTCCTGTAACCATGGTCCCATCCTCCTTCTTCAGAATGGCTTGAATATACGGGAGAAATAGTCTCGGAAGGAAAGTGTAGCTCACTTATTGATGAACTACTGTCCTTCGTGTCATTAAAGTGATCGCTCGGAGAACCATTTAATCTTATACTTCCATAATTGTATTTGTAAGCATCTTCGGTGGACAGAACACGGGAAACATGAGGATGTAGTGAAGAAGAAGATGCAAGATTTCCTTGGAATACTGGATTGTGGTGGCAGGCATTGATATCAACAGAACTACCTCCAACATTAAACTGACTCGTTTCCCGTCTCAGACCATTAATATCTGGAGCATGAGAAGCAGTATAAGGAACAGAATTCCACCCTTGACCATGAGCACTTAGATAATTGACAGGGTGGACAGGGACAGGAGGGTAGTTTGCAGAATGGGTTGTCGGTTGATGAAAAAGAGAACCGTAGCTTGGCTCATGTGTTCTTGTCATGCAAGGTTCAAACTCAGGTATATATCGGCTTCTAACATTCCTCGTCCAAGTTTGAGAACTAGATGAAGTCCCTGCAACATCATAAAAATTGCTCGTGCTACCTTCACATATACTAGTGCTCGGCCTTTTATGGGGTCCTCCATGACCAGCTTCTGGAATGTGACCCATACCTGGATCATAATAATGACTAGGTTGAAAATGCCCAACGGTTGATAAATGTGTGTAGGGATCTACGACAGGAGGTCCTGAAACCTGCTGTACTTCCATGCTAACAAAAGATGGATGATGCTCGTTATACGGAGTATCTGCCTCCAAAGTTCCATGTATAATCCTGGGGATAGGGGTACGATCCGTCTACATTCCACCTCCCCCATTGCCCGCCCTGGCGAGACTGGATATGTAGTTGTTGTTGTTGTTGTCCATGACCAGGGGGAATATGACCTATACCTGGATCATAAAAATGACTAGGATGAAAATGCCCAACGGGACCCATTGGTGCCACAGAAGTGTTCCCACTGGTTGATGAATATATGTAGGGATGATCAACAGAAGGTCCTGGAAAAGGTGGAACTTGTTGTACTCCCATACTAACAACTGATGGATGATGCCCGTTATATCTGTCTCCAAAGTTCCATGCATAATCCACGGGGTTGGGGCATGATCCGTCTACGTTCCACCTCCCCCATACCCCGCTCTGGTGGGATTGGATATTATGTTGTTGTTGTTGTCCATGACTAGCTGGAATATGACCCATACCCGGATCATAAAAGTGATTAGGATGAAAATGCCCAACGAGCGGTGATGAATGTGCGTAGGGATCAACAGGAGGTCCTGAAAAAGGAGGAGCCGGAACCTGTCGTACTTCCATGCTAACAAAGGATGGATGATGCTCATTATATCCGCCTCCGAAATTCCAGTGAGGATTTGGATCAGCATAATCGATTGGAGCAACAAAATGTCCATTGTCCATCCTAGGAATGTAAGACTGCTCTACAGGAGGAGGATGATTGCTAGCGTGTTGGTCATTAAGCTTTGATATCATAAATGGATTAGACATGTCTCGATGCCCTACCCTTTAAAAAGTGTGCGGTTTTTTATATAAAAAGTGTGCGGTTTTTTATATAAAAAGTGTTTGAATGAGGGCACGTCGTTAATTTATAAAGTGAATGAGTTCGATTGGGTTTTGTTTTTTGGAATTTATACTTTAGTAAAACACATGTTGGGCTTGAGCATGGTTACATAGGTCGGTGCAGCTTAGAATATTGATGCGTGCCATTGGGCCTACAAAGTTGGGTAAGTCGTTTAAAATGAATGTGTTTCAAAATTCATGAATCATGCCTGTATTATTATCAAAATACATTTTGAATGCACCATGCTAATAAACGTTTAGGTTTACATCATAGTAAAATACATATTATTCAAAAGATTGTATGTTCCTCTAACTCCAGCTACTATGAGTGTAATGGATGAGGTTTTTCTTGTTCCGGTTATAGGTGAGCTTTTTTTTTTTACTCAAATGCACACGGTTTTACTAGCTTAAGTCTAAGACCTTTTCCGACTATTCCCTGACCACTCCAAACGTACACACTTAGCGATATTAGAACTATCAACCTATTGTTAGTAAATCAAAGAGCCTTTTGATAGTGGTTAATGTGCTCATGTTGTAATAACAAAGTAAAAAAAAAAAAAAAACGCACGTATATTTAAGTTGGATGTATGTCTAAGACATTTATTGAACATAAACAATCCCAACAAGGAAACAATCACTGATGTAAGTTTTCAGTTAGCTATTAGAAATCCTTGTTAAGAACAACATCTTACATTCTTACAAAATCTAGGGAAAATAAATAATGAAAAACTTAACCTCACTTAAAAACTATTTTGTAAATAAATTATCTCCAATAAAGAACTCATTTTTCCGAGTGAAGATTATTAGTAGATAATTAGGCCCAAGCCCGGTTTGTGGGTTTTGGGTATTAGGGTTTCACTATTATATATAGTGGTTATTAATAAAGTTATACCAACGGGGTTTTCTATCATTCAACATGGTTTCAGAGCCATACTAATAGATCCCATAAACCCTAAACTTCTGCCACTTTAATCTTCAGCCGCCACTAAATTTTTCCGGCCATCGGCTTCGGCCGGCGGTCCGGAGCACTTATATCCTTATCTCCATTGCATATACTTTATCCCTCCCCATAAACCCTACAAACAATCCCATCTGCCGTTTCCTTCAAGTTCTTCAAATCAAAATTGTTCAACCTATCTTTACTTGTTTCTTTTCTATCTTTTTATCACCGGTTGCTGTTTCTTTTAAGTGGTTGGCTGTTGGTTCCGTGATAACCAATCACCACGGTTTTATTCTTACGTTGATCGTTGGCTTTGTGTTGATAGCCAGTTGACGTTTGTTAATTTGATGTTGTTGCTGTTACAAAGGTTATGTTTGTTAGTTGGTCTCTTTTTGGGGTTGTGTGCTTCGAAGTCAACAAAGGCAAAGGAAGTAAATCAATAATATATTGGGTCCTTTGTAGTGCGTAGTGTACCAAGGAAGCAAAAAAAAAAAAGAATAAAATAACAATCTATTAGATCTATCGCTGGAAAAAAAAAAAAAAAGTTATTTAATTGTTTTTTTAATGTCGAATCCAGGGTATCAATTCCCGAGATGACTTTTGTTGGTGTCGAATCCAGGGTATCAATTCCCGAGACGACTTTCGTTGGTGTCGAATCTAGGGTATCAATTCCCGAGACGACTTTTGTTGGTGTCGAATCTAGGGTACTTATTCCCGAGAGGACTTTTGTTGGTGTCGAATCTAGGGTTCTTATTCCCGAGACGACTGTTTGGGATACTTTGGGTTATCCCGTTATATTTTGGTTATTGTTTTATTTTGCTTTATTAGTTTAATACTACAGTTCGAGCTTTCGCGATTTCGCCGCTCGAACTGCAGGGGAGTATTAGTAGATAATTAGGCCCAAGCCCGGTTTGTGGGTTTTGGGTATTAGGGTTTCACTATTATATATAGTGGTTATTAATAAAGTTATACCACGGGGTTTTCTATCATTCAACAAAGATAACTGAGAGCTTCTAGCAACACATGATGAAACCACTCCAAATGTACACACAGAGAGCTTTTAGGACTTAATGGTGATTTTGTTAGCCTTCTTGATTTATGACTCTTCTTTGCAAGATCTGCAATGTTGTTCAAATTAGCAAGTGATCCAAATGACTCAGATTTGCCTTGATGGTACTTTGATAAACCCTTCCTGCATAAGTAATAAGCAAGTTAGTTTTACAAGTTGTACTACATCATGTCACAAAATACTAACATGTTGGTATAAGAATTTGAAAGAATTTTTGCATTGAGTTTGAAAGTACGTGGGAAACATATAAATGCAAGCTTGATCATAAGACATATAACGAAACTTATATAGTTATACTAGTGACGTTTTCTGGGCCGTGTTAAACACGGCCCACGGTTGCTAAATAAATAACGAAGGTTAACTTATAAGAATTGATACTCACACCACATCTTTTGATGAATGCATCATAATTTGTGCATTACAGTGTGTACCGTACAATGTTGTAATGCACAAATTGTGATGCATCCATAAAAAGATATAGTGTGGGTATATCACCCCACGTTTGCATCAAAGCTTATACCAGAACCAAAAGTACACAAGTAGAATTATATACTGTTATTAACCGTCACTCTACGCGAATATTCGTCTAGTAGATCAACGATGCTTGTTGTGCAGTTAAAAAGTCTCCTTATTTCTAATTTCTTATTTGCCTATCCCATCACATCCAATGCTATATTACTACTATTCTTCCTTGTTTAGTTAAAAGTGAAAAAAGAACACAATGAGTCCTATGAGAAGATGGTCCTCATACATGAGCTCATACTTACATCACATCTTGTTGACTCTTTGATGTTTGTAAAAAGTTTTTACTTACTTTGATGTGGTGACATGGTGGAAAAGTTTGCATCATTTCATATTGTAACTAACTGTGTATAGTCAACTAAAATAGGTATGGGAAGACACCAAATCCAAGTGATATACTCAAGTAGTCATGGCACACCATGGTTAAGTCAGTTGTATTATTGTATCCTTGCTTTATGGGTTCTTGTCTCCCATGCGTCCTACTATTGGAACCCTCCCTATGGATGTGACTCCATAGGGAATATTCCCTTTGTCCCCTTATTTTTCCAGTACAACGCAGTTTTTTGTCAGTTTCTGTTCCGTATTTTTGACAGTTTTAAGCGTTTGGCTTATTAAACTTTATATTTACAGTTCCGCATTTTCAGGTTTATAGCTTTTTGATATAAACAAAATTATAAAAATAAAAAAAAAATAAAAAAAAAATAAAAAAAAAAACAAAAAAACTAAGAGGGTCCTAATAAAAAACTAGAGGGTCCTAATAACTCAAACCTTTAATAAAGATAGTGCTATTATAATAAACATAGAACATAGTGCTATTATAATAAACATAGTGCTAACGACCATACTCCTTTACAAATCTTTTCAAACAATAATTAATGTTCTAGCCTCTACTGTTTGTCTGTGTGGATCTGAAAATTTTTCCGCTAAATTTATTCGTATCATTAAACAAAAAATTATCACTCGTATGATCT
The DNA here is from genome assembly GCA_910596185.1 of Chrysanthemum makinoi. Taxonomy (NCBI): domain Eukaryota; kingdom Viridiplantae; phylum Streptophyta; class Magnoliopsida; order Asterales; family Asteraceae; genus Chrysanthemum; species Chrysanthemum makinoi. Next base: position 327,532,857 of record OU343221.1, read on the forward strand.
ACATATAGTATAATGGTATGTGTAGAAGTTTACAAATGTCAAACAAATATAAATAGTATAATATATATCGTGTAATTTAATGAATAATACATTTTTATATGTATAATTTCTATAATTAAATAGCCAATGAAGAAGCATCAAACAACATGACTGTCTCTGGTACCATAGCCTTCACAATATCTGTGTCATTCATTATAAATCGTTGAGAAGAAAAGTTAGAACATGATTTTTTTTTTTTTTTTTTTTTTCTCTTTTTCTTTTTCTTATAGTAAAGTGTAAACAAAATAAAACAAAACAAAACAAAAACTAAATTGAAGAAACCATACAAACCTTACTTTGTGAGGAAACAAACTTGAGATATATATGTTTCTAGCTGTGTAAGACAAATATAGTTGGAAACCTTTATTTACAATCATTTCCCAACGATATATAGATAAAACTTTTCTAAAGCTTTATCTTTATCTTCATCTTCAGTCGGATCAAAGGATGAGAAACGAGGACGGAATGTGGACCATAATCATTTACATAAAAGACCAAAGAAACCAAACCTACAAAAAAAATATATATCGAAGTTTTAATATGTATCAAATATTGAACAAAAAATATAAGTAAGAGAAATAGATCGAGGTGGTGTTACCGTTGTTGGAATATGATGTGGCCGGAAAATGGTGAGTAAGTAAGGAATAGTAGAAGGTTGAGAGGTTTAGAGAGAGAAGTGGTGGGAGAGGATAGTTGTTGCTGAAATGACTTGGAGTGGAAGAATAAACCACTTTTATTTTTTGTAGGGAGAATAGTTACATACTGTTTAATGCTGACTTGGCAATTTTTGAAGGCATGCATGCTTTTTATATAATAGTATATGATATGATATGTAAAACATTGGAATGTTACCAAATCAACCATGATATTCTTAGTTTTTTTATTAAGCTAGAATCTAAGATCACTTACAGAAAGTATCAATATAGCGAGTATAAATGATGTCTTACTTGATAGGCAATTGTGCCATGAGTTCGGTAGCTCGTATGTTGACTCCTTAATGTCATTAAAGTCAAAGTTACATAGTATTCAATATGTATTTAGTATAAAGACAGTGTCATATGTATTTATTATATGTAATGGGTCAAATTAGTTCACTGCATTTGGTCAAATACAATTAACCCAATCAAGCAGGATATTACAGTTATGGTAGTTATTAAATATTATGGTTATGGCAGTTATGTGTCAAGGGACACAATGGTCAGAAATAACTACCTTAAGTGTCGTTTGGACAAGTATAAATAGGTAATATGTAGTATGCAAACAGACAACAATTCAATATCAATAAAACCTTAGTTTGCATACATTGTCCTACTTTACTGTTTTATTCATTCCTGTATAATCTGTCATTCATACTCAACACAGAACATGGTTCATTATAAACACATCATGCAACATCATAGAGTTGGCTTTAAACCTGGGAAAAATGGTATTAGAGCCATGGCTCAGAACCTTTGAAGAAGCCAATATACAAGCATGATCAAGAAGCATATACAAAGGGATACTTGCTGAGAGACACACCAAAGAGGATGTCCCCATGAAACAATAGAAGGAAAAGCCTATCTCCAGAGCGCAAGGACATGTTGGTGAAGAAAGTGCAAGAGATTGAAGCCTATAATGCTTCAAGGATGCCTGCAAAACCTAAAAATCATGGCAAGAGAGTTGCAAGCACCCAGAAGGAGAGAAGAGCCAGATGTTACATATATAGAGAAAAGAGACATGTGTTCTGGACATGTCAAAATAGGAAGAAGATTGCTATGGTTGAAGTGCAAGAGGGAACAAAGAACGCCAAGTATCCAGAGAAGGTTCATGTAATTTTAGATTACATGATAGAAGGCACAAATGATGAAACTTGGGACAAAGTGTGGTATGTAAGAAGTGCTTACAAACACCACATGTGTCCAACAAGGCGACTATTCAAGAAACTGAATTACAAGTTCAAGATGATTGGGAAGGAAGAGGTTGAGAAGAAATTTATCTTCTCCTATGGAATTGGTGATGCCACTGTGAAAGAAAAAGATGGAGACATGGTGATTTCAAATGTTCAATACACTGTAGAAGTATCCTTGAACATTCTCAGTTATGATCAATTGTAAGAACAGCGGTTCACAGTGAAGATTAATGACAACAAAGTTAGTCTACACTACATGTATGAAGAAAAGAAGCATGGGACAGAGATTTCACAAGAAAAGGAGACCAATAAAGAAGTTTTTGGATCAAAAGAAGTTGCTTCTGAACACAACAAATTTATGGAAGAATACTTTGAGTCTCTGGATCCTAAAGATGAATGCTCACTGGTGAATGGTTTGGAAGATCTAAGATGGGACAAAAATGATACACAAGATTATGTAGATGAAGAGTACATAAGTTGGAATGGGTCACTTTATGCATTAAAGGTAAATTCATTTGCAAGATTCTTATCATTTACGAATCTGCTAAAGAAGGACAACTTAGTGTACAAGCATTGGGAGATTTTTAGTAAGAAATATGTGGAGATGTTGAAGTGGTTTTATTTAGTTTATCTTAATTATGATATGCTAGATAACATACCACCAGTTATAGGGGTGATAGAGATAAACTTTCTTAGTTTGCATAAAATAGTTGATAGTCTTGGAGGTTATCTATGTGTCACACTTGGTGACAAATGGAAGGCCATTGCAAATTTATAAGGCCCATGATAAAGAAGAGGAAGTAGTGAAAGATTGCCATAGAAGGTTCATTGACATGATACAAGTGTACTATGAAACTGCAAGAATGCCCTAGTATGAGAAGCCTAAGAATGAAGTGGTTGAGAGCAGTGGGACTATAGATGTAAAAGATCCACTAGGCAACAACAAGGATGATGCAGGAAGATATGAGTCACAGAATGAAGACATGGACAGCAAAACTAAGTTTGGAGTCAGGCTAGAGAGCAATGTAGAAGAAGAAGCACAAGAAGCAAGCAGTACAGATAGCAATGATTTTGATATCATTGTTTGAAGATCAAGAAGAACATCACTCAAAGAATTAGTTTGACATTAATGAATTAGGGGGGGAGATGTTGACTCACTAATGTCATTAAAGTCAATGTTACATAGTATTCAATATGTATTTAGTATAAAGACAGTGTCATATGTATTTATTATATGTAATGGGTCGAATTAGGTCACTGCATTGGGTCAAATACAATTAACCCAATCAAGCGCTTAGGGTATTACAGTTATGGTAGTTATTAGTTATTATGGTTATGGCGCTATGTGTCAAGGGACACAATGGTTAGAAATAACTGCCTTAAGTGTCGTTTGGACAAGTATAAATAGGTAACATGTAGTCTGCAAACACTCAATAAAACCTTAGTTTGCATACATTGTCCCACTTTACTGTTTTATTCATTCCTGTACAATGTCATTCATACTAACATGGTTCATTATAAACACATCATGCAACATCATAGAGTTGGCTTTAAACTTGGGCAAAATCGTATAAAGGACCATCATGAGTTGACATAGAAGAAGATGTTGCATCATCCACCATTTCAGAGGAAGACAATGATTCTAAAGAATCATACGCATCGTCCAAACATTCTTCGACAAAATCAAAATCATACTCATTTGTTACATCACTTTTAACTTCAGCCGTAACATATTGAAATCTTCTTGCTTTGCTTTTTTCGCTTGAAATGAATCTCATTTATTGGAACGTTTGCTTTTGCATGCTCAATCCCACTCATGTTTGTTATGATCAAATCTTGATGAAGTAAAGTGAAAGAAATGTATGTTTGTTTTGTGATTATTGGTTATGATATTGAAAAGTGTAAATGAGGTTGTATTTACTAAGCTAATATGGTATTTACCGATCAGATATTGACGTCAATGTAACTTTTCTAATTTATGTTTCTTTTAACAGCCGGTCACTGGATTATGTGATTAAACAGAATACAGTGAATATCTCCTATTCTTTTTTCAATCTGTATATATGCAAATGATTTTACCTTAATGTGTATAGTTGAGACTATAAGCCATTAGGATAGTTAAACACTGATTTTACCTTAATGTGTAACAAGGGTTCCTGCACAAAAACACTTTTTTATAATGCGAGCTTAAGTGATTTTACCTTAATGTATATATACAAGTATAAATTAAATTTATGCTAGCAACAAGGGTTTCTGGCTAGTTTATTACTGTATTATTCAGTTCTATAAGACTTGTAGCAGGAAGAAATTAAAGTTGTAAATAAGAAAACTGCAATCGACCTGCAATAGATTCATGGGATCAGAAGAGTTCAATAAATTCGGATAAGGTCAAATAAGAAAACATTTGTTTTAAAATACATTGTGGATTGATCATCTGCTTCAATTTCCCACTTTTAGCTCCTTTCGTCTTCTGCTACACAAACTTATAGGCGAAGGAAACCTTAATATATATACAAGACAAAATTAATAGGGCTAATGTATTTAAAATGTATATTACTTGTCACAAATTCCATATATGTGTAACAAACTTTTTGCAAATTATAGAACTTTCAAAATCATCAATCTGGTGTATTTTGGACCATTTTACCCCTCTCCAATAAAAGGAGTCTTAATAATTTGAAGGGTAAAATGGTCCGAAAATACACCAAAGTGACTAAATTTGAAAGTTTAGTACATGAATTTGCAAAAAAAAAGTTTGTTACACAGATCTAGAATTTGTGACAAGTAAGATACATTTTAAATACGTTAGCCCAAATTAATATATCTAACGGGCTAAGATCCTGCGCAAAAAACACTGGCCAGAAAATGATTTCATGCATCTTTACCGCATAATCTATTCTACATCATTGCGTGAGTCGATGTGCAAACTTGTTATTTTTGAATAAAAAGAAAACGTATAAGAGATTATTATACAGCTTTTCAGATAAGTAATCCAAAAAAATTCTAGATTTATCAAAGAAGAACAACAAGGGAAACTTGTAGCAATGAACAAACCTATTAATCTAGGCAAACATAGCACTGTCTAAAAACTAATTTGCTATATGCAGGTGATTGAGTAACCTTAATATTCAGTATAATGTGTGTATCAGAAGTTTTAATGAGCAATGACATATTACAGCTGTTCATGACAAGAATTGTGCTAGTGGTAGATTATGAACCTCGCTCTCTCGTATGTAACTCCCTCAATGATCATCTATATATAGGCATGAGGAGCAACACATGAAATATATACTCAAACACTACGACTATCATAACTAGCTAGTGAGAGACAAAATGTTGCTAAAGACGATTAGTCTTATGCTAATTCTCACTTGCACCACCATTTTTAACGCCTTTCCTACCAAATCCGATGAACTCCAAACCTACATTGTTCACTTAAGTTTACCTGAAGGCCAAGAAGTTTCTCAGCCACACAAGCTTGAAGAATTGTATAACTCTCGACTTGTCAAAAATAGCTTCTGGCTCTAATGAGAAACCAAAGATGGTCTATCCATACCGTCGTGTGATTACAGGATTTGCGGCAAAAATGTCGAATGAGCAAGCAAAGGTGATGGAGAATTTGGGTGGAGTCTTGTTTGTAAGCCCTGAAAGAAACAATGAATTGCATACAACTCATTCACCCGGGTTTATGGGCTTGCACCAAAATAAAGGTTTGTGGAAAGATTCACACTACGGGAAAGGAATCATAATTGCACTTCTAGACACCGGAATTACTCCAGGACATCCTTCATTTAATGACAAAGGAATTCGCCCCACCATCACGATGGAAAGGCAAATGAGGTGTCCGGTGTAATAACAAACTGATCGGAATAAGAAACTTTGTTAGTAACGATACAGCAATTGATAAGGAGGGCCATGGGACACACACTTCAAGTACTGCAGCAGGGAATTATGTAAACAATGCGAGTTTATTTGAACAAGCTGATGGGACTGCAAGTGGGATGGCGCCACATGCACACTTGGCCATGTATAAAGTGTGTGGAATAACTGGTTGCTATGATAGCGATATATTAGCGGGAATGGACACAGCTATTGAAGATGGTGCTGATGTTATTTCAATTTCGTTAGGTAGACTGTCCCTAGCCTTTTATAACAATTCTATAGCAATAGGTGCCTTCACGGCCATAAAATCAGGGATATTTGTGAGTTGTGCGGCAGGTAATTCAGGGCCTCAGAATAAATCATTATCGAACGAGGCCCCATGGATCCTTACAGTTGGGGCTAGTAAAACTGATAGAAGAATAAGGACTACAGTTACTCTTGGGAATATGAAGATACTAAACGGTGAAGCGTTATACCAACCAAAGAATTACAAACCAAAGGTTCGGCCCCTTGTTTATCCGGCTCAAATGGGTTATTCATGCGATAGAGAATCGCTGAACCACATCGATGTCAAGGGGAAGGTAGTATTGTGTGATGCATATCATATTGACATGGGACCAGAAATGGGTGAGGCAGTTAAGGAGGCTGGGGGAGCTGCTATGATCATCGCAAATGATAAAATAACTGGCAATAGTGTAGCAGTAGAAGTTCAAGTCCTTCCTTCATCTTATGTTGGTTACAGAGAAGGAGTTGCGATCAAAAAGTATTTGAACTCGACTTCAGCCCCTGTGGCTACTATAATTCAACGTGGAACGGTACTTAATGTGAAATCTGCTCCAATGGTAACTGCTTTCTCTTCAAGAGGACCTAACATTGCAAGTCCTGGAATAATGAAACCGGACATTGTTGGACCTGGTGTTGACATTCTTGCGTCTTGGCATGAATCAATTGATAACAAAACTGAAACCCAAGCAGCATTTAACATCATATCAGGCACGTCAATGTCTTGTCCGCATCTCGCAGGCGTAGCAGCACTTCTCAAAAGCACACACCCAGACTGGTCTCCCGCTGCAATAAAATCTGCAATAATGACAACAGCAAGCAATGTAAGCCTAAATGGCCGTTACAATGTAAATGAAAGAGACCTTCCTGCAGACGTCTTTGACATTGGGTCTGGTCATGTAGAAGTATCAAAAGCCAATGATCCAGGGCTTATTTTTGACATCCAGCCTGATGATTACATTCCCTATTTGTGTGGATTAGGCTATACACCCAAGCAAGTTCAAGTTATCGTCAAAAAGACTGTTTCGTGCTCAGAAACTATACCAGAGGCGCAACTCAACTATCCTTCTTTTGTGGTTGAGCTTAAAAGATGTGAGAGAAAAGAATACTCAAGGATGCTGACTAATGTCGGTTCGGAAAACTCAAGATACACTATTGGGGACATTTCTCTACCACAAGGTGTAGATATTGAGGTCAGCAGCCATTCTCAACAGCTCAGTTTCACAGCGCTGCACCAGAAGTTGCCGTTGAGTGTAATATTTGCTCGAGGTTGTAAGGATCGTGTGAATGTTCCATATTACTATGACTTTATAGTTTTGAAATCAGGAAAATATTCCGTTAGAATTCCATATGTGATCATGTACAAATGAAGTAGTCAAAGTACTCTCTTCCATAACGGTTGATACTATGCCGAAGTGGTTAAACATACATGCATTTATATGTAAGTTATATTCTGGGAATCAATAATGAATATATAAGTAATTATATGTATGTTTTACTGTGTTTCAGCTCTTTTATATGTCTCTAAACTGATTCATAACAAATTAAAAATAAGTTGTGATTTTATGAAGATGAACAAGAAGCAGATAGGCAAATTTTAAGTATTCCACAGAATCATTAAACATATCTTGTAACAGTACTCTCTGCTTTAGCTTATTCCTTAGGTTTTACAGCTAAAAACCAATGATTTAAATTTTCTATATACACCTTGTAGCTATTGATCCATCAGTGTTTAAAGCCCTTCAAGAGATTCTACCAGCTGTGAACTCTATAAAGGATATCGCTAATAAGAGAAAGAAGCTAGAACCCATTAATGATTCAAATATTCGTAATGTTGTAATTCTCTTT